>WBMV01006690.1:0-258593 GCA_013396655.1 Campylorhamphus procurvoides
CTTTCCTTTCCTGCCCTTTCCTTGCCCTTCCCTGCCCTTTCCTTTCCTGCCCTTTCCTGCCCTTTCCTGCCCTTGCCCTTGCCCTTGCCCTTGCCCGTTTCCCTTTCCCATTTCCCTTTCCCATTTCCCTTTCCTGTTTCCCTTCCCCGTTTCCCTTTTCTTTTCCTTTTTTTTTCCTTTCCTTTTTCCTTTCCTTTTTCCTTTCCTTTTTCTTTTCTTTCTTCACTTGTGGTATAAAAGAGAGAGGAAGAGCAGATTTAATATTCCAAGTAAAAGATAATGCTAGTCTTTTTTATGTTTTATATCTTGAAGTGTAACTGCATGTACCAATCAGTTTTTGCATGGTTCTGTGGAGGTGACAAACAGGCCTGCAATTGTAGAGAAAGTTTAAATTAGTATTTGAAAGATATTTCCCTTCTTTACCTGTAAAACTTTAACCTTCTCTGTTTTCCCCTTCCCTTATTCCCTCGTACACACCAACATTGTTGTGTTTATTTTTTCTGTCATTTGCCTATTAACTATGTAGCAGAATGAGACAGTGATGGGCTTGTATAGAATAAAAGGAAGTGGTTACGATGGCGTCAGGTCAGATTGATCTTGGAGGAAGGAATCAAACAGTATCCTTTCAAAATAATTGATGCCTTCTCCAGCTTTAGTTTAATAACTTCGTGCATTCTTATCAACAGCTTTGGGTCTGCTGCAGTGAAGTTTCCAGCACTGCTCTTGTCATCTCTGCTGAAGTGGATTGTCAAGATTTTCCTTTGGCTTAGGCTAGTGCAGGGGACAGAGATTAAAACCCTATAAATCAGCTCCTGCCAATTCCCTTCAGTGTTGCCCTCCTATGAGTGAAATATGCTGGGAGCAGGCAAAGGTAACATTGCTATTTTGAATTTAGTTCTGGGTAATAATTAATATATCTGCTTTCAAAATACAAGGTTAACTCATATTTAGTTAAATGAATGTCCCAATTTTCAATAGTGCTTAGAATTACGAGGTGTGCAGTACATTGATGGAGAAAAGGAAATAAAAATCAGACATAGAGATGCAGAATTAGGAGTCAAATTTTGTCAGCATGGTCAGGTCACATCTCCACCCCATCTCTGAAGTGAGCACCAGAAAAGTGACATTATACTCTAGGATTTGATTTCACCTCATTTGTTTTCAGACTCATTTGTCAACAACAAAAGAATAAAGTTCAAGCAAAATGCTAGGGTGTCATTTCTTACCAATAGTGAACAAGACTAAAGACACCTCCTGCAGATTAATGACTGGTTCAAACCAGTTAATCACATCAAGCCATTAACCCTAACTGTTATTAAGCTCTAGGACCTAAACCAAGTCTTCAATCATTGTGGCTGCTATTCACACCTCCCTATTTACGGACCCATCCCCCAAACTCTCCCCGACTGTCACGCCAAAAAAATCAGCTGAAAATTTCATGTGGGAATTTTTATTAGATGTGTTCAGGGAGATAAAAGCCAGCTACACAGTTAATGAAGTGGTACATTTCTCACCCATTTCAGAGCAATTTTAATTTCACATCACATACATGTCAGCACAAGGTACTTGTGGGCATTTAAAACCTGACACATTAGTTAATCAGGGTTCACTGGTCTTTCCACAGGGTAATTTGATGTATAATATAGTACAAAACAAGAGGAAAAGAGATGGGGGGAAGGGGAGCAGAAAAAGGGGGGAAAAAACTGCAGCAGATAAATCAGACCATTTCGCATTCTGAAGAGGAACCTATTCATAAAGTTCACTCTTGATGTATTCTGATAGGCTTTTGTTTTGGTTTATTTTATAACCCTATTGTACAGTAGACAGCCTGTTTTTTGCTCTAATCATCTGTTTCCATGACCTTCACCTTCATTGATTTGGCTTCTTCCTAAGTTTAATGCACTCTCTGAGATTAAAGTAATTTTTCTCCAGGATGAGTTGGGTAACAGTAGATTTGTTTTAAGCAGCAGAAATCATTTGGATTAGTAAAAAATGATTTTTAGCATAGAAGGCATGTTTCAAGTAAATAAAACCCCTTCACAGAGATAAGAAATAGAAGGGGGATTCCAGCTCTTAAACAAAGTCAACATTATTTTTAAAGTGTGAAAAAGTGAGTGAAATTAAAGAAAACAGCATTGCTTACAGTATATTTATTAGTGATATCAGATACTGCAGATTTAAAGAATAAGGGGCATGGGATTTTTTTCTCCACTCCCAGATGTTATTTTAATCAGGCTCATAGTTTCAATAGGTAGAGAACCATACAATGTGAAGTAATTTTCCCAGCAGATATAGTAATATAACTCAGTATTTTGTAAGTAAAGCAGCTGAGATTATAAATCAAAGACAGAATTTAATGCAAGAATATAATAAGGCCAAAACCCCTTCTCTTTAACAATTTATGGTTCTGATTTAATTATACAGCTTATTTGCTTGGCTTTATTTGCACTAAACTCCCTCCTCTTTGGTGATACTTCGTTCTCTAATGTCCACCACTGTCAACTTTCAGTCATACATTTTGATAAGAAAAGCACCCAGCTGCTTCTTGCACACACTGTATTAAACACTGCCAACTGCCTCTCCATAGTCACATATGCATGGATTTGATTCTGCAGCTCCTTTACCTCGCCTGAAATCATAATGAATTACCAGAGATAAACAGACCGAACCAAATCCACTGCAGTAAATGGAAAATAGTCTGTTGACCTCACAGGGCTTTGAACCATTCCTCCCCTGACAGCAGACGTTCATTTCCTGCTCTCATACTCTGCCAGGGTAATAATAAATGTATTACCCAACTCAGCTCTAGCACTTGGTAGCAAAACAAGCCAGGCAGAACATGCAGTACAAATAAATACACCTAAATTTTTTGTACCCTACATAAAATACAGAAGGAAAAAAAATTGTAGCGTTATCCTTATTGAAAAAGAAACTTCAGATAAATCTTCAACAATAATTTTTCTCAAATACTTTCTTGTCATTATTTTTCCATCACCATAGTAAAATTTCTGTATAAAAATATACATATTCTCATGAATTAATTATACATTTATCTTATAAATATTTGAACTACATGTTACTTTCTGTTAAAATGGTACAGATTTACTGGAAGAGAAACCAAACAGCAGGTACAGAAACACACTTCCTGTTGATAACAAAACCTGAGCTCTACATGCTCAGAAAATATCATCCGTTGTCTGGAGTTTCCCCTATAGTGCTTCAGCTGTGTTTTCCTCAGCTATTGTTCTGTTTTCATCCCTGGGAGTTTTCTAAAATTCCTCTGAAACTGAACAATTGGGGAAAAAAATATTGACTGTTACTATGGTAACAAACAAAAGAAAAAGAAAAAATACTTTAAGCAGACTCATGAAGCAGAACACAGCTTCTCAACAGAGACCAATGTGACAGTGCTTTGTCCATGAGGAAGAGCAATACAGGGGCCTATTTAAAGGTGTGGAACTCCAAGAATATATTAATAATGTACTCTTTCATTGAGAATAGAGCACTTTTCTCTACTCAGCAGCTGTATTGCATTATGTGTGGCATTAATTAGCACATATATCTTTGTGTAACATACATCCTTCTCAGAAACTACTTTAAGATAACATCCAAGTCAAACCACTGCACACAAAAAAAATATCAAAGTCAAAACGAAAAGATAACAACAGAAAATCAATTTCAATTGTACGGGAGCTCTTTTTTTCCCCTCACTCACAAACATAAAAGACTAATTACTGACTCAAGTGCTATTTCTTGTACTCAACAGCAGAAGAATCCTAGGTTAATAAGACCAATCCTCAGCTATTCCAAGCAACCACACTGCATAAATGAAGATGTGAAAATACCAGACTTCTTAAAACACCAATGAACTTTGCAATTATGATCCTGTCAAGAAGCTGTCCTAGAGCTTTATTCCTGTGATGTCTCTAAATCATCTTCCCATTTTCATTCAAGTTTATTTGTTGCCAGATCTTATCTTCATGGTCTTTAGTTTAAATGATTCCTCTCTCTTAGGTGTCTGAAATACCCTCACATATTCATACAGAACCTTATTTTCTCTCCTCGGTCTTTGTTCTATGAATCTAAAGAGTTTGGTTTGCTCATCTTGTTTTTCTAACATCTACCCTCCTTTCGTTTATAGCCCGGTAGACTACAATCTTGTAGTCCTCTTCAGTTATTCCCATGTAATTCCATTCTCACTGAGCAGCAACGAACTCCAGGCATGGTTTTACCTGGACCCTGTTTGATGGGATTTATGAGTCTTTGCCATCACTAGGAATTGCTCCTCAGATGCATTGTGGAAAACAGCATCATACTATCCTTCTTTTTGACTGTGTATCAATTCATATGTGTTTGAAAACACCATGCTAAACTATGCAGAGAAAGAGCATTACAGTATTACATCTTTTCATGGAAATTAGGACCAAGAGAGACTTCTTATTTTTCTGGTTTTCACCTCTTTCCTTTACAAGGCAGTGTATTTCATCAAAATATCTCTGCCAAGTCCAATGACTTTTGTTAAACCCAGTGTTTATCAGTCATCAAAAGTCCTTATTTATCCTAAAGTAAGAAACACAAAAGAGAAGGCATTTCCTTATTTAACATAGTGTTCACATTAAGGAGCCATTCAAAACACAAAAAAATTAAAGAAAAATGTTTGAATCTAATTTTCAGATGCTCAGTTCAGTATATATTCCTTATGCAATACCCGTGTCCATAACTGAATGGTGACGCAGTAATTTCCTAGCCCTCCTATCCATAGGAAAAACCTGAGAAACAAGGAGACTGGGACGGTAGAGAAAAAGAGGGTCTTTTGATGGTAGGAACTCATTGGAAGGGATGGTGGCAGATTTTTGAATAGCTGAGCTGTTTCCATCATCTTACTTGCAAAGAAAGCAAGCAAATAAAGCCTTGAGAATAATGGTCTATAAACAGCTTGCTTTAAAAGTAGTTGACAACTTCAATTGCTATGATACTTCAGCCTCAGGGGAAAGAAGTTGAAATGCTTGCAGCACAGTGTTGAAAGCACTTTTTCCTTATTGACTGAAGGAAAGAGTCAAAAGTATTTTATCTTTGTGTTGCACATAATTATAAAGCAGGAGAAACACAAAATAAAACAGTAGAGTTTAGAAACCAAGGCTATATTTGATAGAGTTTTCACCACAAAAGCAAATTCTTTAAATCAAGTGTACGTTCACATTCCTGTATTCATAAGTACTTTGATAGGTCATTAGTCTGTGAGTGTGCTTGGCATTTTATCTGACACATTTCTCTTTTGGAACTGCAATTTCAGAGTTCTACAAAAGCTACAGGGTAAAGCATGGCCATTGACCACCCTTCAGTTTAAAAACACAGATCAGTGGCTTGGTGTCACCTTGAAATAACACAGGGCTATGTGGGATAATGGATCTGTATATTTGCAGTTTAGAGTTCATGTAAGTGTGAAACCAATGGCATTACAAAAGCTGTGCAAAACATCACCAAGCACGCTGTAACCTTTTCCTGGACAGAGCATTTTTCACCCTTATTACTGCAGGCCAGGGCAGCAGCTTCCAGATGTGTGACTATTGTGACAAGAGTTTCTGATGCTCAACAAAGAGCCAAAGATGAGGCCAAACACCATGTCTCTAGTTGACTCGACTCGCATTTGGGTACAGGTGTGTAGAGAGGAAACCTAAATGAATAACGGTAAAACATTTCTTGGCTATAGGAAAAAAAGCAACTACTGAATAGCCCTGGGGTTACATGGGTATCACCCTAAAGCTGATTGCACTCTTAGTCACATTTACCATATACTTGTTTGTAATGCAATATTTGTATCACAAAAATAGGATTTTAATGTCAACTCAGACCTGCTTAATCTGTATCTAGCTCTTCCATATGTCTGGCAAGTTGAGAGACTTAAGTGGTAACTAATCTAAGCAACATATGTACTATTGATTTACTCATCTAATTTTATATTAATGCAAGTGAAAAATTACCTCAGCAGGTGTGTCAGATGAAGCACTGATGAGCACTTTGTAAAAAACTAGCACTGTCTTAATTTAATTGATTTTATTTTTTTTAATATTTAAGTTTTTAAATTTTTAATTGTTTTATACTTACAGACTCCATCCAGGGTAGAAGAAAAGGAACAAAAGCTGGAAAAGCCGGAGATTTTATATATATATATATATATATATATGTATTTATTGTTATCTGTTCTCCTATAGGGAGATGTAAAAAGTACAAATTAAATTATGTAAGGGATACAACACTGCAGCTTCATAATTTGTTTATAGTAATTGAGAAGGCTTTGCTGAACATGAAAAAAGAAACCCTGAGTTAATCATAGAAACCCTACGTCAATCATAGATGTGTACAGAGCAAGGAAATGCTCTTGATCAGAGAAATCACACACCTAAGATGGTTTCCTCCTGCAATGTGTGCTGCTGAACACTAATCTATTCCCATGGAGATGAAAACTGAGGATGAAGAGCAAAACTAATCCTGCCTAGATTTTGACCCCTGGCTCTAGGGAGATTAGTCATTTTAAACAGGAAAAGCACCCGAACAATACTATATTATTCAGTATCTTTTTTCAGTGTTTATGTGCCAAATCTTTTTCTCACCCTGAATAAAATGTTTATTCAGCACTTTACCCCTGAAACTTTCCTTCTTTCCCCATACCTATTGTTTGTGCATACTTCAGCCTCATGGTCTTCAGGTGCATTCTAGCCTAGGCATAAATCTGGTTTCTGAAGGTGGTGTGTCTGGTATCCATGGGGAAACAAGCTTATCTTTAAAAATTCAAAGAGTATCTTTCTATATAAGTGTATTTAAATTTGTATTTAATTTGTTTACATTCACAGCAAGAGAGTTAAATCTTATTCCTATGACTCTGTTTTCTGATGCCTACCTTGCACTACATCAATCCTATTTTTTAAGACCAAGGCAAAAATAGAGAGGAGGACTCAAGCATTTGTTGTATCTTTAGGTCATTGAGTCCAACTGTTACCCCAGCACCGCCATGTTCACCACTGAACAGTGTTCCAAAGTGTCACATGTACACTTTTTTTTGAAGACTTCCAGGAGTGGTGACCACTTCCCTGGGCAGCCTGCTCCAGTGCTTTAGACCCTTTTTGCTGAAGAAATTTTTATCAATATCCAATCTAAAACTCCCCTGACAAAACCTGAGGCCATTTGCTCTTGTCCTATCACTTGTTACTTGGGAGAAGAGACTGACACCCACCTGGCTACAATTTCTTTTCGAGTACTTGTAGAGAAAGATGAAGTTTCCCCTCAACTTTCCTTTTTCCAGGCAAAACAACCCCAGCTCCCCCAGCCAATGCAGATCTATGTCTGATTTTTGAGATTCACAGACAGGCATGTCCTCTCTACCACTTTAAATACAGTCCTCTCCCCCCCATCCAGTCTTTCTTGATGAAAAACTAACTCCAAAACTAATTTAGAGAGAAATATGGGCCTGTTGATTTAGTAAGGCAGAGGACCTATTTACATTTAATGCAATGAACTTCAGTTTATCTGAATGCAGAAACGTACACTGAAGTGCTAACTTTCACTGTCACTCAAATCCCAACGTTTCCAAGGTCATTTGTCAACAGAGACAGAACCAGTCAAGCCCTTCCCCTGCTTCTTCTGGCTTGTAACTGAGTCCGGAAACATGGTCAGCTGGAAGTACCAGTGCCCTGCAAAACGTCATATAAAGCAGCTTCTCCAATCCCAAACCTCAGTGATTTGTTGTTCTGAAGGCTCGTGGTGGCATCTTGGGGAGCTCATAGCTACCTGATAGAAAGTGCCAAGTATGATGAAATACAATCCTATTCCAGCAAGAACCTCAATTGTCCAAAGCCTTACCTCCCAGTTTCCTGTAGTCTGCCAATGATGCAAGATGCTGTTAAGGACCAAGGCAGAGAATAAATTCAAAGTTGTTCCAGGCAAAGCCATAATAGATTACAGTGACCTACGAAAGTGTTTTCTAATGAAAATCCTTCATATTTTTAACCCTCCATTCTTGCAAATGCCTACTTCATTTTGCCTTAAGCTTTCTGGAAAAATAGGATCAGATCTGTGAAATTCAGACAGATTTTTTGGTTAGCTAGAAATGAAGGATGAGCCAAAATCAAGCATGAAATTGAAAACTGTACTCTCAGTGATAAGGAAATAAGCTGTCAGAGGCCTTGGATGGAATACTTGACCTAGCAGCCTTTTCATCCCTAATTTCATTGATTAAAGTGATCATTTTCTTAATTATGCATGATATTTCTGTTTTTTTCTAGTCCTCCCTTAATCCCATCAAGTTCTTGCAGATCAGTGTCATCTTTCCCAGTTTATTGCTAGGTATTAATATAAGAGATTAAAGCTATGATTAACTTCATTGTGTGTCTGCAGAGCACCAGCCTCCAAATTTGTCTTTAATCCACATGAAAATAACTGTAATTTTTAAAGTATCTCCAGCTTCCTGTCCACCAATGTAATTCAACAATCTAGCATTTGAAAAGACACATTAATATAAGTAATAAATTGCTGGCAAATGAGGAAGATGAGAGAACTGATTATGCCAGATTTTTCTGACCTTGATAGTCTGAAAAGATTTGACGGGCGTACAGCTTATAAACGTCCTTTGCACAGTTACTGACTGGGGAAGACAAGGGCTGAACAACCATGGCTATCAAGATGAGAAAAGACAGTGTGATGCAGAGACTCCAAAACGAATAGGGACCTGAGCCCCTGGGCTGAGGCACAATGGCCACTGATACTCAAAGCTATTATTCTTCCTACAGACTACAAGCCTCAAGCCAATGCTGCACTGTCTCTCCAGCCCTTGGGTTTTGCAGTGTGTTCTCTTCAAAAGTTGCAAGGACAGGTAGGAGAGAGAGCAGAAGGGAAGGGCAATTAGCTGGGGCCAAGCATTAAGAGGCAGTCTTTCCTAAAGGACAGGTAAAATAAATACACTCTTAAATAAAATTCATAAATTAACACAAACTGTGGGGAAGTTTTCTATACCAAATTTATAAATATCCATGGGCTTAACAGACTTTTATGGTGATGCCATCCTTTCTCAGCCTCAGCCTTTTTATTTGCCCAAATAAAGTAATGGGATCATATCTGACTCACCTATTCAATTAAGCGTAATTTTAGATATGTTTTAGAACTGAATTGCTTTTAGTCCTCAATATCCCCAACGTTGTTATATAGCATGGATCCCATGTGTCATGCTTGTTTTACCTAGAACAGCTGGTCTGCTATATAGGGATATTCTCTCTAAGCTGGATGCTAATGCTGAGCCACCTTGTTTTTATAATTAAGCAAGTAATAAATTAAGTCACTGTGTGATCATCTCCACAGGAGATATAATCCATTAACAGCCCTCTACCCAGAGTTTAGAAAATGGTGAACTGGCATCTAAAATCAATGCATGTGTCCTGGTACAAAGATCATTCTTCTACCTCTATTTCTCGATTCTATCCACAATTTACCTCAACTTTCAGGTGAAATTACACCTTATTATGTCCTAAGCACAGTAGTGTCATTAAGATACAAGGAAATAAAAAAAAAAAAGCAACATTAAAATCCTGGTGGTCACTGCCACTTTGACATCTTTGAAACCAAAATTCTGCTTGGACTTTCAACTCCAAATGTGATTTTTCAAAACCATATAAATTTAGGAATAAATCTGAGATTATTTTGAACTGTCACGTAAGATCAGGCTTTGGATTTGCATGACCTTTAAAGCCAGATCATTCCATAGGAAACATGTTTTTCTCTAGCCCCTTCTTCTTACAAATGTATAAGCTGTTATACTTGTGATTTGTAGTCTCTTCAGCTGCCACAGAAATATGGTCTTTTATGTAGGTGAGACTCAACCTGTTAATTGCTTTTTGAGCTAGGACAAGAGCTGTAAACTGGCATCAACAACTCAGCTGACAAGCTAGAAGAATTCTCTAAAGACATGTTATATTCACACTGGGCCAAGCTGTTGGATACGTGTCATCAGCCTGCTGACAAACACCTTTTGCTCAGCTTTCGTGACTCCTTTAGGGAAGGTCATATTCATTGATGGATACAGTGATGCCTTAAATGGATGTTTCTCAAACTTCTGTTTGCACTTTGCTCATTATTTTGAAAACAGCACTAGCTGCTTGTCTCAAATTCATGAGCAGATAAACACAACTCCCTCATCTTTCAAAGATTTTGTCACATATTGACAAATAGCTATATATGCCTTCAATGGGGAGGTTGAGATGGTGTTCAACTAAGTTTTTATTTCATTTCTCTGGCCAGCACCACTTCAGTTTTACCCAGCTATTTTTCATCCAAATCCTGCATGGTCATTTTCACAGTGCCACTTTACTGATGTGAAGACATTGGTTTTAGCAAAATGCCTTTTCCATTCTCTTGGCAGCTAAGTTTAAAATATGACATTGTTTTCTCCTGGTTCATAAACAAAGAGTATATTTTATCCTATGACCTTCTTATTTTCATCTGAAATTTACTGATGTTTTGAGCAATATTATTAAAATCTTAAACACCACAATGAAGGGTGTGACTTGCCCTTCCATCGTATTTCTCCACTCTGAATACTGCTACTGTACCTGCAGTGGAAAAGAACTTGTCCTCAGGTTGCTTTAGAATACATTGTTAGTAAGGAAATAAGTGACATGAAATTTAATACAAAGATTTGAAAGTGTTTCTAGGTAAATATTTTTCTCTTGTCAGATTGCAGAAGATATCAGGAATTTCAAAATAATTTTCTAACGAAGGGACTCAGCCCCTCTACCTTTTCACAGACCATGTGACACTGTACTGTCCCACCGATACACTAGTTTTAGTTTGCAGGAGCGAAGGATAAGTCATCACAGAAAAATCTAAATTTTTAAAGTCTATTTGCAGAGTGTTACCACCCTATAGAACAGATGCAAAAATGAAAGATTTTGGTTAATGAGAATTCCTCTCCCTTCTCTTTTTGCAAGCGTAAGATCTGTGGATTATAGAATACATTAAGAACCTTTAACTGAAAAAATGTCTGACATTGCTGATGATTAAAGGTCCTAAGTGCCTCAAGACTAAAATCTTGGAATACCTTTGGGGGAAATCCCTTGTTAACTTAGTATGTCAGAATTTTCTGCTTGCTCTGCAGGTTGTTTTTTTTTTCTTTTTCTGGTTTGGTTTGGGTTCTGTTTTGTTTTGTTTTGTTTTCCCTTTCTCTGCTGCTAATATTGAAGAGAAATGTGCCTGATAACAAGAGGAATAGATGATATGACAAAAACTAGAAATGCTGCAAGAATGACAGATATACCAAGGATTTTTTTAAAATGTAATTGTCATCCTGTAATTGCCTGTTCATCTTTTTTTTGTTTCAAACCAGTCTTAAAAGACTAAAGAATTCCACCATAAAGCAGAAATTGGGTATGAGAAAGTAAAGAAAAATTAAAAAGGAGCTTGCCATTCTTGAGTTAACCTCTTGCAGAAATAAATAGATGCATTCTCAGGTTCAACAAAGAGGAAGGTAATGCATTCTTTTTCATTGTGTTTCTTGGCATCAGAGCCTAAGTTTCTTGTCAAAGAACAATAAAAATAGAGACTACCTAAGGGGAAAAATTATAATCTCTCAGTATACTCAATATGCTTCTAAAATAAGACCCTCCCTACAAGCCGCTCTGCACTAGCATATCACTTTGCTTACAAATAGCCTGAAAGATGTCAATCATGCAGAAGTCCAACACAATGGAGGCAAACATTTGTCTTGTTCTGGCCCACAGAATCCTCAGTGAGGTAAACCAATGGGAAAGGATATTTTTCTCCATTTTTCAGAGGAAAAGAAACCCCACACATTAACAGTGTTATCACTATCTGACTTTATAAGACATCCCTAAAATCAATGATGTGTTATCAGTTATCTGTATCTAAACCTTTTTGCTGTTATTTTCCACTGAATCAAACACATTAATCAACACAATTGATGAACTCTGATTTCAGATGAAAACTGAACTCTGATTTCTTTCTGAAAGTACCAGCTATAGAGTCACAGATACAGTGCAAGAGCCCAGGGAACGTTGTTCACCTCAGTAAATGTGTGAGTCAAAACACGTATTTTAGTGTCATCGCAATCATTTACTCATTGAGTAGCCTTGACAACCAATTATCTTCTTTTTTTATGGTGTCTGTCCTTGCAGGAAATAACGATCAAACTGCAAAGCAAACAGCTCAGCTTTATTAAACAAGATAAAATAAACCAAGTGTTAAATGCTACTATGTTCTTCTGAGGTGTTGCTAAATCTCCTTAGTCTTTTCTGAAAAGCATTAATCAGCACTTATCTCCATTATCTATCACGCACATGCTTAGTAATGTTTTATTACCCTTTACAACTGCAACCTGTAGCAATGTTCATGAGAACAAACCCAATTGCCCATTAATAGTAACAGAAAGGGTAGATTATTTTTTCAAGGTTTCATTTATACTATTGTATATATAATATATATATTATATACATATATTAACTATATATACTATATATTTATACTACAGGTTTGAGTTTTATTTGGACTTAAATGCGTATCTGAATTTTGACTTAACAATCCAGTTTCTATACACAGACAACAGTGCAGTAGAATAGGGAAGCTAGGACTCTGCATCAGCTTGTTTGCCACGAAAAAAGAATTTCCAGGGACTTCAAATGGGGAAAAAAAATATAAATGACAGCCATGAGAGACAGCTAGAGCAATAGCTCCCTGCCTCCCTCAATTCAGCAGCACTGGAGCAGCTGAGAGTGAACTGCCTCTGGGTGAGCATGTGCTCTAAGACTAAGATTATCAGGAATAAAACCCCAGAAACTGAATGCACTTAGCACGAAAAGAAATTCAGACACCACTTGGCTACTCCAGAGTGGCACACGCCACTCTCTGCTCAATTTAATGGAGCCCCCTACAAAAAGACAGGCTGAGAAAGCTGCCAAGTGAGGCTTGAAGAAAACTAAATTATTGCTATGAGAGAAATCAAGAAAAGCACTATCATAAAGGGATTCAAATTTTACTTATATGTAGTTTACCACTCAAATATCACAACTAGATATCACAAATTACCCTGCATAGAGAATAATCAAAGTCAGTAGGATTTTTTCTTAGCTTTTCAGATTAGAGATTTCATATGTTAGGAATGTATAATGTCAAATAATGCAGCACTTCTATTTCTTTCATCACCTATTTTTCTCTTGATTCTCTATTCTTCAAGCACTTGTAGCCTAATGTGGACCTTTTTCTGCAAGGATACATCACATGTGAACTGGTCGGATCTGTTATGGAAGAGAGACAATTCTCCATGAAGGAACAGGAGCACCAAGAAAAGAAAACCTCTCAAAATTCATCAGTTTCTTTCTGTGAACACATAGTTTAAACAGGTGATGAATCAAAATTTCAATTAGTAAAAACACTATATATGGAGCCTCATTGGTAATGAGTATTGGAGAAACATACATCTTTACAATGAGATACATGCTTAGGAATGTTTCTGTATCAAAGGGATGCCTGGGAGTGGGCTTAAGAGTATGTGAAATTACTGTCTTTTAAAACCAGGGAAAGAAATATTAGTCAGCAGCCAAACCTGGACTATATTAGAAGCAAGATTATTTACAATTGCCTAATAAACACTTCAGAGTTTGCTGAAGGAGCATTTGTCTATCTTTGGCTGCAATCAATTTCCCTTCATCAATTTCTTTGCATTGAAGACTAAGAAGACTTCATGGATTCATGAACAAATTTCTAATTTCCTGTAATTTGTGAAAAAACAGGTTTAGCAAAGGATCATAAGCTTGACGGGAAGGACAGGTTATATTATTTATTTTCCTTCTTCCCCCATCACTGTGATCCCAGGTCACATACATAAGCATCTTAGAAGATAAGTGATAGACTTCCCTGTAGACAAGTCTTCCAGCCATTGGGTTGTCAGCTGAACCCTTTAGTAACAGCCACGGTAATTGCCGTCATTTTTACATCCCTACCATCTCAAAAATGCCTCTCTACTTTTGTCATACTATTCTCCCTGATTTCATAACTTTTTTCCTATTTCGTTAGCAATTTCATACTTCATGACCTGCCTTCCTTGTTAGTGCAGCCAAGCCAAGATGCTGCCTTAACCCTGCTTGGCTTCCTTTTCCAGTCTACCCAGGTAATTCCCATAAGTCCACAATATTTTCCTTGGAAATTAGCACAATGGTTAAATTTCTGTTGCATCACACACAAAATTCTTGCTTTTAAATCCTCACAGAATTTATGTTACCTACCTTATGTTTCCTGTGTTGAGACCCTTAACTTGTTCATTCCTTTCATACACCCTTCAGATCTTTTCTCACAAATCCTGGTGTGAACAAAGTGTGCTCAAAATAAGACCCCAGTTCTGCAACCAAGTCAGTTTCCTCTGTCCATGCCTCATCACGGAATGCATTCCTTTCAACTGTGTAATTACTCCTTCACCTCCATCCCTGTGCTATTTCACATTTATCTCATCATGTTTATAGGAGATAAATTCATTAAAGAAAGGAAAGCATACAAAATAAAAATTAAATCACTTTGTAGAAAAATCAGACTAGTACTCCAAAATAAAATTCCTCCAAAAATCCTGTGGAAGTTCTACCAGGCATTGTTCATATGTGAAAATCTATTCAGCACAAGGGCTTGTTTTTTAGATGATCATTCTATACCACAAAATCCGTAGTCTCTTTATAAATTTAAATCAACAGCATTAAAACACATAAATTATAGATATGAGAGGAAGGAAAAGATGAAACCTAAGTAATGGTCTGAGATTCAGGAGGTTTCAAATCAATTCAGGTTTTACCTGGATGTAAAACCCTCAATGTACCTGGATAAGTGATTTCATGTTTCCATGGCTCTCTGTAGCAGAACAACACTGAGTTTCCCTGGGATCACTGTTCTTCCATCTCTACCATTAGCATTGTAAACCCCTCAGGGCAGTCCCCCTCACTACACATATAACTGATGCTTGCAGCGAAGGAACTCCAAACTCATCTGGACTCCTGGACTTTAACACATTATAAACACCTCATTAAGGGTTTACTATTAATATAGCAGTTACTGGTAATGTTTTCTTTCTCACAAAGACACAGACACACACACACCATTCACACAGGCTTTCTTTGGCTGCTATCACCACCACACACTGACCTTTGAAATATGGAAATAAAAAGTGCTCAGTAATAAAGCTGGCAGCAACAGAAGCCCAACTGTCGTCATATAGAATCTGAAACAAGTGGGGCCATAGTTTGCAAGCTGTCTTCATAATTACTTGAAGCAGTTGTCACTCTGGCTCTAGTTTGTTCATTACACCCCAAACAAACAGCTGATATTTGTTAAAGCACATAAGCCACTCTGTTGAGGCAGGGTTCTTTATTGTGAGGAACCCTGCAGCTGCAAGTCACATGCAGTTCATAGTATTTCCTGATTTCCTTTGCCTTATTTGCTTCCCTGCATTCCCTTTACAGAAATGTCTTTTTTTTTTACCACAGAGGAAGAGGGGAAAAAAACCAACACAAAACCCAACCACAATAAGGTAAACATTAGCTAACATAAAGCTTGATAGGCTTAAGGTTTATGACCCAGATCTGTTTCCCATTAAACAAATACTTTTTCTGTCATAAAGAATGCTTAGCAATAAGAAAGTCATGGATGGAATTTGAGACTTCTGCACTCCAATGAACCAACTGCCACTTACAGTTCACTGCTTTCTCTTCGCAGTTGCCTGAAAGGAAAGCAAATGGATGGTATCAGTTTGAGCAGATTGAGGAGGATTTGCGGAATATCCTTTCTTTGCTGCTTTGCACCCTGAAAATGGAGGTTCTGGCAATTTTTTTGCTATGTTCTACATAAGAATGCTCCTCTGGCTGATGGTTGTGGTCTTCTCTGATGAACCACCAAGTGATTGAATGGGAAAAGATTCCCTTTCGATCTGCAATTGGCAGATCTCAGTGGCTGCTGGTGGAGGTGAAGGGAAGAATGGAGAAGGTGTGCAGAAAGCAAAATTGGTTTCCTCTCTGTCTGTACAAGAGAAAAAATACTGTCTGGTAAGACTCTTTTTGAGCTTACTCTGACAACATGAGCTTGAAAGAATAAAAATGATAAATGAGTTCCAGTAGGCCAAAGAAGCTGACACAGTCTTGTACAAGACTAAACTGCTAAATAAGCTCTAGATGTGTAAACAGAGATCTCAGCCTGACCAGCTTCACAGCAACAATCACTGAAAGAAATAACATAATTTCTTTTAAAGGAAAGTTAGAGAAGATAACACTCCCCCAGAATAAAAGCACGTTAAATGTGGCATATTTCATTTTGATAGCATCCCTTATTCCATTTATCATTACTTTCAGAGAACTTTTATATGTGAAAAATCCTGTTTGGCAGTCTTTCAGGTGATACAAATGATGTTATTGGTTGTACTTTTTGGAGAGGAAGAATCAGATGCAATGTTGTTACTGCACCTCTAAAATGTGCATAAGGTAAGCAGTCAAGGTGAGAAAAGACCAGTAAAGGGAAAAAATTATTTATTTCTATCTAGTTGAGTTGTCTCTCCAAGCTTATTGTTATGGAAACAGGAGTCCAGCACATTGTCTAGTCTGACATCTGTACATCCAGCAAACCTGTACCAGTGCTAAGCTATTTGAGATACTGTTTTTATCTACACCTACAAAAGATACATTCCTAGACTGCTAGTCAGTCTTTCCATTAAATATGAGACAATGAGAAAGAAATAAAGAAAGTGAGATGCAGTGCAGGGGGTCTCACAGGTGGGGATGGTAAAGCCATGTATTATTTAAGAACTTTGCCCAGGGAAGGAGGCAAAGCCTCATGGGTTCTTCTCCCAGGAAAGGAGTGGAAAAAGTAAAAAATGGAGTGAAACTAGGTAGGAAGTGAAGCACATTGCATGAAGTCTGCCGTTCAGTCGCTTCCAGTCTTCTGATGAAAATCTATAAATACACAGTATGTGGAACAAGTTACATTTTATTATTTAGAATTTGGTCCTTTAAATTATCCTTCTCTTTCTTACACAGTGGCACCTATAGCTTGCTCTTGATAGACCTAACCTTGTCTTTCTGCTCTTGTTTGTGTTTGACTTTTATACTTTCTAATTGGTCAAATTAGATCTCTGCTATTTTGCCAAGCACAGGAGAAACCAAGGGTCTGGAGAAAAATGGAATGAACAATCTGTAATCTCAGCCCAGATTATTTGTCAAACCGGTCTAAGTGGAGATATATCTACAATACATCCTTACAGAGGGAGCTAGGAAAACTTTCCAGATCACAGCTCTCAGTTCTGATGGGCATTCTGCCATTCTCTTACTCCATACTGAGATAAATGCCAAGATGTGAAATACCATCCTTCCATGCCTGTACTTTCAGGTGGAAACGAGGGAATCATGTGGCAAGAAGGGGAATTTCAAGGTGTACAACCAATTTCCAGTTCATACCATCAGGGAGAGGATTGCAGAGAGTGTCCGTGTGTGTTTCTGCTTCACAGGCTGGACATAATCAATGTGACCTGGTTTCTCTCATGCCACCAAACCAGTGTCAGACTGGGTTATCTGCCAGTACAGTCAGAAACAAATTGCTTTTGTTCTGATGGCAGTTTGCTGTGGTTCTGCTCAACTGAAAAAGTATTTTCCATTTTCATATGAATTAAACCATGCCCAACATCAACAAAACTTCAAGGATGTAGAACTAGCAATAACGTCGTAGGGCAAACTTCCAAAACTTTCATTTGTTTGCTGATTCCCCCCCAAATACAAGTGAAGTGTTTGTGGGAAGGATGGGGTAGAAATGTGATGCTTCAAGAGATAACCCAAGCTGAGTCATTTATACAAGGCATGAGCCTCCACTTGCATCCACCCTGAGCTTCCTGGTTTTCTTATGTGCATAAATAAAGCAAGCTTCATTGCAACTTTGTCAAGCCTGGCTTTCCAGCAGAAGATTTTCATATAATTTTTCCTAGCAGGCCTGCTAGTAGGTGTACCCACTGAAAAGATACCAGAATGTTTATAAGGGTGACAGCAGAATAAGTCCCCTAATATACTTCTCCAAACATGCCTTTCAGTGACCAGAAAACTTTTTATGCTGGGAAATTTTGAAAAGAGGATGCAACTGACAAAGATCAAGTGGGAAAAGGCAGTGTAAAGGACTGACAGAACAGAGAGTCACTGGACATAGAACTCATGACCAAGCTAAATCTTCTATAGGAAGTAAAGATTTATTGATTGAAAGACTCTGAGGCAGTACTCTGATGATATACAGTGCTGAGCATTGCAAAAGACTCTATATCTGATCTGGGTAGTAATGTTGCTAGAAAAAGCTGTCAAATATCTTTCCTTTCAATAGGTGTTTCCTTTATCTCTCTAACTAAACTGTCTGCTGATACTGAGATGACCATCAAGCCTGTTGCTACTGCTAGGTGGACTGTGGGTTGTCAAAAGCCAAACTTGAAAACATCTTAATAAAACAATTATGCAACGCAAGTATGTATTGAACTCTTAGTATCTGCTTTGTTGTAGTGCAAAATACATTTTAGGAGACCAAGTTGGAAAAACAGGTATACAACAAGGGATTTTCTGTTTCCCTCATTTTCTCATTTTTCCTCCGTTTCCTGAATATATTATATTCTTTAAATATCTTACAAGATAGGTAGTGTTCACCCTCAATTTAAATCCTGGCAAAAGAGCCTTAGAAAAAGTGACAAGATGGTTATTCAAAAGAGAAGGTCACATTAGTGGCTTGTTGCTTCATTTTCATGACAAAGATTGCACATGACATTTAATACCCAACACCTTTCAGGAAATACAGTGAAGTGCTCCAACATTTTGGCCTTTTCTTAGATGTTTATTCCTGATTGGCCCATCCATTCGACCCTTTCCTGGGCATTATAGCCCTATCAGTCAAGGAAATAGGGGTTACAGTCCTCTGTGAAACGATGTCCATTTAAAGGAGGAAACATTAAGGCTTTTAGACCCCAAATCTTCTGCAGCTTAGAATTGTTACAAATGGTCCACTAGAAAATGTTTCCTTTTTATTATTCTTCTCCAGTCTGTTGCAACAAATTATATGATTATAAATTAAAAAAGCTTTCAGGATTGGCAAAGAAACTGTGGTCAGAGTACCTAACAACATCCCTAAGCAACGGGTTTGCATGAGAAATGGATTTGGCATGACTAAATAAGAATGCTCACTGAGAGACAGAGGCTTTTGCTCATTTCCAAATCAACCTTTGTGCTACAGCAACTTTCTTTCTCCCTTGTTCTCACTCTTTCTGCCCCCTCTGTGTATATTTTGGAAGTAGGGCAGGTGAAATTGAAATTGCACTTTCAAAATGTCCACCTGTCAAAAGTATTAATCAGTAATATCTAGTTCTTTGGTGACAGTTTTCAACTGCAGGTTTCAAAGCATTTCCCAGAAGTGGAAAGGGGTATTTTTAGGAAGTCCCTGTGTCAATCCAGAGGCCACTGTGGAGCCAGGAATGGAATACAGTGTTCACCAGTCCCTATGCTGAATGCTCCTCCCTAGAAACCAAAGTCATTACTGAAATTGCACCGGTAAAGACACACATTTGGGTTTGTAGAAAGGTAACAGGAAAAAATGGGGAACACTATAGGGTATTCTTCACTAAGATATAGTGAGGTACCATTGAAGTTGCCATATAGCTAGTGCAGCAGCAGACAGTGCTCTGTTCAAGCAACTCAGTGAAAAAAAAATGGATTATATTCATACGAAGGAGGTAAGGAACAGAAGATAGGAAATAGAGTAATAAGAACTTCAGGGAAAGAATTTTCAAAAATGCACAGGCAGCTATAGAGAGAGCCTGACTGAAACACTTCAATATGAAATGGGAAAAAACAAAAAAGGAAACCCCATGGTTTTCATCATTGTCTGTGCAGAGTCAGCAGCATGTGCATGCCACAGATACAATTTTGCAGTGAGGGGTGTATTTTCTCTGAAGTGTAGTCATCTATTATGTGTTGGACTCAACACCTTGTGAGCTTTGAGGAAGCACAGTAAATTGTATGAGCAAATTGTGATGTTGCATGAGAACTGGCAACAGTTATGATGAGGGCAGGACCGACTGAGTGAAGTGGGAGTTTTTTATGTTCCCCATGTCAGTAAATCTTTGCTAGTCAGGTAGCACAATAGCCATAGGGTCTTGCAGAAAATACCAATACTGCTTTTCCTTTTGAACTAGGATGAAAGTTCATAAAGAGGCATTTTTAAACTTGAACTTTATTAGAAATCTTGTTTTCAGTTCAAAACTGATCTCTTTATGGAACCTTATTGGCTTGGATGAAATTTTCATCAGGAAAAATTTTAGAGGTCAAATTTTTGAGAGTTCAAGAGTTTCAAGCATTCAAGAGCCACAATACTCTACATAGGACAGCCAGATGAGATTTTGAAGATGCTAGCTCAAGGGTGTTGGTCCTGCTCCTTTAAACAGGGTCTTTAACTTAAATTATGGGGTATAGGCTAATCCTTGGTGATGTGTTCTCCTCCCCCTATTCTCCTTCACCAAAGAGATAAACAGCCAAAGCCCAAGAAATCAAACCCAAAAATAATTATACGGAAAAAAAAATTTATTTCATTCCTATGAGGACTAGAAGGAAAAAACAAACATAAAAAAAATCATCAAAAAATGTAGCAGGATGAGTATACCCAGACCCATTTTGTGGATGAGGAAATCAAAGCAGGTAAGAAAAGCAGCTTTCACAGAGCTGCAATGCAGACTCCTGACAGATGGATGGTTAAAAAAACTAGGAGCTTCTGCTAATACTCACAGCACAGGGTTCATTTTTGAGGGGAAAGTATTTATTGTCAGTCAACCTAGTGTTTGCACCAGAGCTTTCCTCACAGAACATTTATACAGATAAACCTCCCGTGTCCCCAAGAGTTCCCTCTGAACCCTCTGCCTGCAGCGGGAGTCCCTCTGGGAATGGAATGCCAGAGGGACACTGGGCTCCCAGCCCTGAGCAATGAGAATAGGGAGTAAACACAGTACTGATACACTCTTCAAGCTGTTCATGTTGGCAGGAAAAGCAGGATGGCACTCCACCTGGGATATGACAGGACCTCAACAGGACAAGGGTTATGTAGGCTGCGAGTTCCACCCCTCTGATGCTTTCTGCTGGTATTTCCCCTCCTGACATTTCATGGGACTTATTTTAATTAATCGCTTTGTATTTCATTAATGCAGAAACAAATATTTTTTTTTTAAATTTGTCGTGCCATCTACTAATTGGATAGCTGCTCATATGCTAGTATTGGCTACTGCCTATGTACCCATTTTGTAAGTGGAGCTAACACTATCCAAGTTTATTGACATATTTATGATAATTGTTTCTCTGACTCCCACTTCCTTTCTCTCTCTTTTGCACACGTGGTTTTCTCTTCCCTTCCAGTTTGGACTTGTGATACTAATGGCTTAAACTTGAAGGCATTTTGACCTGACTGCAAGGCACATATTTAAAATTCGTATGGACCAGGAAGAACTGAGACATTTCAAAAAGCATATTCACGGAGCAACATTTTTGTGACGATCTGGAATGAATTTTGAAGCTTTAAGAGATATTGGTAATGAGATGGAAAAGTGGACTAGGTTTATGGAGTTATGGACTAAGTTTTTTACGTTGGTGGTGTGAGGAAAACCTCTATAAGTTCTAGGCTTTGTTAAAAGCTATAGGTATTCACATAAATTTTGTATGAGCTAAACATATTCATACATGTGGGCAGTTGGGGAGTGCCTGCTTTGTTTCTAGATTCATTTGCATCAGCATTAGAAAGAGACAGATAGTCTGTATTTGACAAAAATCCTAAATGTTGTTTGGTAAGGCAACATAGTTGAGATTCTGATCTATTCAGTGCAGCTGAATGACACCTTATTCTCCATTCATTTCAGTACTACCATGTGACTGGCTTTGCTGCCCAATTTCCATGGCCATTAGGGGAACATTTTGCGCACAAAACAAACATTCTGGTTGCTTATTCACTCCTCAAGGTGAGGACAAATGTCTTCTGAAGTTCCAAAAACTATCACAACCTTCAACTCTGAATCTTTTCTGTCTTCTCTCTTTCTGCTTCACATCCATCTTTTTATTATTATTTTGTTTACTGTTCCCCAGTAATAATATCTTAGTCCCTTCAGGAAAAAAAAAATGTAATCAGAAGAGATGTTAAAACTTCTCTTGACCTTTAGAAATGTCTTATGCTTTTCTTTTTCCATTATATTCTGTCCAAGAAATTATTTAACTTTGTTTCCTGGGGAATAATTTTTTTCATTGTTGCTTTTATATTTTCTGTTTCTCTGTTTGGTTGAGTTGTTCGCTGTAGGTGGGTTTCAGAGCATTTTTATGAGAGCAGGTAAACAAAGTAATCAATGTTGTGAGTGAGGTTCTTGTCATGCAATTTTTTTCTCCAAGGAAGGTTTATATGGCCTCCACTAGATATGGATCTTAGTCTAAGAGTGAGATGCAAGTTTAACCAAACATTGCTTAAAAACTCAGGTAACCTGTATGGCAATTTATTCAGTAACTGGATCTCCTCAATCAGGTGCATTTTTTACCAGCTGTTCTTTGTTTCACTGTGTGTTTTTTGAACCCCAGCTGTAGTGAACTCAGACATTGCAGCATTCACCCTGCAGCCAAGTTCAAGTCCATGATTCAACCATTTTAGGCCTCCTTATCCATTCATCTTGAGCACCACAGCTCCTGGAGACGCATCCTGGAAAGGGGAAAGACTTGGCACTGTGGAGCAGCAGCATGCATACCCACCCCAGAAACAGGGACAGGGGAAGCTTTCATCAAAACTCCACACAAGAAGAGATGGTGAACCACCTCTGGTGAATCCAACAGCCAAGGATGGAGGCTGCCTGAGCTTTCAGGTGATGGTCTCTGTAAACCACAGACCCTTGCAGGCTGTATACGTTTTTTTTCTTTCTCTTACTCTGGGTTATGTTTTGCTCTGTTTTGTTTTTTGGTTTTGTTTGGTTTGGGTTTTTTTAAAACCATAGCATAAATTATGTGAAACACTCTGGGACTTGATAACAGTCAGCCTGTAGGCACATGCCTGAGAATGCACCTAGGCATAAATTATTGCACAATAATACAAGCCCTGTTTGGTCTTATTGCTTAATAAAATTAACATTGTGATATGAAACAAAATGTCTTGACATGAAATTGCACTTTTTCAAGAATTCAACTGAAAGGAAAAGTAATCCAAAAAACAATCACTCAATATAAAAAGCACAGGTTCTTTGAGTGAGGTAAATATAACTCTCTTTCAACTCAAGGCTTTCTTTTTCCTTTTTCCAAGCCAGCAGCTTAGTTGGGTTTTGTTCTGCAAGTAATGTGAGAAGCCTTTTTATACATATTCTGGTTTCATCATTTAGAAGCAAAGCAAAACCAGAAAGTTGCATGTGTTCCTGGATTTTATCTTTAATGAAAAATACCTTTTCTCCAGTATTTTGTAACACCAGCAGTAAAACAAATAGTAGTGTTCTGAAAAAAAAAATACCTTGAAGACAGAAACTTCTCTGCCACCCTTTCTTAAAAAATTCCCAAAATAAAAGTGGTGCAGGAGTTACTCGGTGCTGTCTTGATGATAAACTAGGTGGTCTGTGCTCCTCTTACATTAAAATGTGAACAAATACACAACTGCACATAAGAAAACCCTGAGTCTAAGATCATAGTGATAAGGAGTGTGAGGAAGACTGACTGAAGATGCCGAGCCATGCAATATCAGTTAGATTGATAGGAAGGCTTGAGAATTACAAGCAGTAATACACTGATGACAGGCAGCTGATTTGCCCTTTTATGTCTGCAGGAATGTGGAAAAGCCGGCTTTTTTACTGGAGAAGTCAGTCTGTCACAGAGTCCAAGTGTACTGCCTTCTGCAGCTCAAGAAATTGTATTGGCTACACAGAGAATAGACACAGATCAAGCAAATGGTTTTTCATATGTATAACTTGCAGCTGAAGTTGTAGAACTTGGTTTCTATATAACTTATACGGAAAAGATACATTTAGTTCTTCAGCTAAAGCTCCAAACCCATGTTCACAATGTTGAGTGTTAGTAATTCTTGACTGGAATGATCCTCTCTGCCCCCCAGCTAAACAATGATTACACTCCTCATACCAATTCATGTCAAGACAGGAAGATTGTTTAGAACAGTCTATGTCATGATTAATACTCTAAGCCCATGAGTGCTGTCATGGAGTTTATTTTGCAAAATCTCCTTATAAGCAAAAGTCTGAGTCTGAAAGCAGGTATTTATTAAGGTAGCCCTAAGAAACTAAAGTGTTCTACTAAGGAACATAATATAAAAGTGAAATAGAGGTATAGAAGTGCAACTGAATAAAACAAAAAAGTAAAGCTAGCCTTTTGTTAACCTCGTATATGTGCTGGATTTTTTAAAAAAATAATTTGAATCAGAATCAAAAACTGAAAAACTGCTGGGTCTACTCTCCACATGCCTTTGAACTGGCCTAAGCATGCCTCAGTCTAGGCTGGGAAACATGCATGCACTAGTTTGAGAAATTCACAGTTATAAAAACTAAGGAGCATTTCATCTGTGTATTTTGTTTAGTTAAATCTAGCACCATATACATCTTGTGAAAAAGGGCTCTGCACAAATCTTTATGTACCTTTCAAAGGCAAGTAAACAGATAGAGAGATGCTGACTAGTTCATCTCTCCCGTCAACAGACTAGGAAAGCAAACAATTTCCTTTTAGGTGCTACATTTTATTTGGGTTCTTTCCAATGTAAACTCTAGAAGACCTTTCTATGGACTTGTGAGAACTCCCTTATGTGTGTCCAGTAGAAGGTCTTGGTCACCATTTTTGGGGGGTGCCATGATACAATTATTAGTACCCACCCTCAGGTCTGGTCACAGAGCAGCAACAGGGAAGTCAGTGCAACTATCCCAGGGTGCTAATGCAAAACAGTAATAAAGGCACAATTTCCACTATGAAGAAGAGTCCAATGTGAGTAGCTTGGAAAAAATCAAAAACCTTGAACATAATGAAGAAAAGAATTAGGTCATTTACTCTGACTCAGGAAAAAATATGCACAAGTGGAAATCAGAACAGCAGAAGTATTTTATATTAGCTCATTCAAAGATTTAACATGCATGGGCAGCACTATGTTCTGTCTTCTGGAAAGCTATTATGGGTGGGAAAGATTGTTAGGAATTTCTATGCCATCTCCACAACGTAACCAGTCCTACCCAACAAATTACATATGTGGCAGTAGACATATGATATGACATAGCCTTTAAGTCTGAAAACTAAATGCTGATCTCAGCCTACTGAGAAACAACACAAAGCCTGCTTGTTAACCCTCATATGCTGTGCATTACACACAATCATCAGGATTGCAAAGAATTACCCAACATCGTTATTCTCCTCGCTGCACATGCGGAAATTTAATTACGTGTTAACATTTCTACACATTAAAATCACTGTCTCGGAGGCTGCAAAGAAGTTGCTGTTGTTTCCAAGGCTTCAATTTTTTTTGCAGAAGGTGAATGCAGTATAGGACATGATAAGGACCAGCTTGTAGAAGCCATTCCCTGGTGCGTGAAGGGTAACAAATGACTGGAAACAATCTGCACAGAATTACCAAAGGAGAATTGTGTTTGTTTAACCTGATTGCCACCTGTGATGAAAGACTTGATAGAGCATTTACCTTGATTTCAATAATGCTTTTGACATACTCTTTCACTGTGTCCTCATAGCTGAGGAGATGTGAAGTAGATGGACGAACACAAGGTTGGTGGGAAAAACTGCTGGACAGGTGGGAAAAACTGCTGGACAGTTGGACTTGAAGGGTTATACTTGAGGGTCCCAAGTATAGTTGGTGACTAATTATGAGTGTGTTCCTTGGTTCAATACTGCGGTAATATGCCTAACAACTTCATCAGCAACCTGAGTGTGGGAGTAGACTCACAATATCAAGAGTGGAACAGATCCTGTAAGAGATGGGCCACTAGAGAAGATGAAGAAATCAATCAAAGCGTTTCATAAACCTGAGTTTTTTACTGTATTATAACATGACGTTTATTGCTGTGTTCCCCTTTCTCCCAGGCCCCTGGAAAGCCACTCTTACCTTCCTAATTAGTATGCAAGCCCCAGCGAGGTTGTGTGAAACCCTCTCTGATTGGTCTCTTTGTATCCCTCCCCTTTGACCCTGGCTGTGAGGCCTATAAATGACCTGGCCAGGTGAATAAATCCCTTTTTCTGTTTCCGTCCTTGACGTGTATGTGTCCTCCTTACTGAAACCTTGGAGGACCCTGGTGTGGGTCCTTGGAGCCACCTGGCCACGTGGAGAGGACAGGGGAGAGGGAGCGGACCCCCTCAGCCGTGATACCTGAGTGATGTGATGAAAGGCACCTTTGGCACTCTCATGGATGACACCAAACTAGAGGAAGCGGCTGACACACTGGAGGACAGGGCTGTCATTCAGAGGGATCCAAAGTCTGAGAAATGAACCAGGCAGAAGGTCAGGATGCTGAGTAAAGGCAAACACAAAGTCCTGCACATGAGATAGAATGACTTCATACAACAACAGAGGCTGGGAACTGTCTGGTTAAATAGCAGCTCTGTAGAAAATATTCTCAAGGATCACGGTGGACAAGTTGAACATGAATGACCATACTATTATTGCAGCAATGAAGGCTAACCATATATAGCAAGAATACAGGAAGGAAATCAAAGGCAGTGTTTATTTCCTTTGACTTATCTCTCATGAGCTTGTATCTGGAATAATCTGCATGACTTGGAGAGTGTTCTCTGGAGGGCCAATGAGAGAATAATGGACCAAAAGCATAGAAAGAAGAAGCTAAAGGAACTGGATTTATTTAGCTGGAGAAAAAAGGCATAAAGAGGACTGTCCTCCACTGCCTAAAGGAAATCATAGAGAACAGTTCTCAGAGATGCACATATAAGGACAAAATGTAGTGAGTGATCACACACTTCAGAAAGGGACATTTCCATAAGGGTACTGAAAGAGGAGACCTGAGAAGGGGTGTGTTCCCCTTTCTTTGAGATCCAAGGAACTCACCTGTATAAGGCCTTGTGCAACCTGACCTAACTTAGGAAGTTGGTCCTTCCCTGGTTGGGGAGATGGACTAGGTGATTCCCTTCTAACCTATATTTTCCTATGGTCCTAGGATACAAAACACTATGTGCCTAAAAAGCCTAAAGCCCATATCACACATGAACTCAACCTCACGGCCCTAACTGGTGTATGTCCCAGTAGAAAAACTCTTCTCACAGGAAGTATCTGGCAAACTATGGGGATGTCCATAGTTTTGGAAAAAGCAACACCTATTAAGTAGTTGCAGCACTTTAGGGCACTTTGAATTCACAATTCTTGTCTTGCAGGAAATGTTCTAACCCCTGAACAACTCACCCCAGGTCAAAAGAAGGCAGCTCTGCAATACATTTTCCAAGGCCTCTGTTGAAACAAGCCAACACAGAGGAAAAAATGTGAGAATTGTATGGCCATGAGAACAAACAAGAAGGGACTATTTGATTAAGTCAATTGATTAAGGCACTGAAGTAAGTGAAAAAGTACTGGTGGCAGTTAGAAAAGGGAAAGGTCAGAAAGTCTCTGCTCTCCAGTATATTCACATGTTTTATATGTGAGAATGATTAATTAAATGATCCAGGGAGAATAGAAAAATACCTACAACTCTTGCAGCTGAGATAATTTTTGCACCTGATCATTAGATAGTGATAAGGGAACGAAATAAAAAGAAAGTGAGAACTCACAATGAAGAAGCTGGGGAATTGAATTTTGCCCCCTTTACAGGCATAGACTGTCAATATCATACAAGACCTGTCCCTCAAACCAACATTTCATAGGCAGTGAGCCAGAACTGGAGTCCTTTGCTTGACACCCTGAGATCTAATACAGAGAACACTCGTCCGTTTCCAAGTGTAACTGGAGCCAGTGTGAGCTGTATGAATATACAGGCTACAGCTATTTAATGTTCCCAGAATCACTCACGGTTCCAGGACCAACTACATGGAGTGCCTCTGTCCATGCTCAGCTTCCAAAAGAGCATGGACTTTTCCAGGGTTTCTACTGGGACTAGTTCCTGGACTGCTTTGACTCCTGTGCTCAGGAATTGTCAGAGAAGTTTGTATGGGCCAAAATTATGTCAGGAACTGTTTTAAGAATTCAGAACAGTGTTTGAGTAATCATGAGAGCATAAGGCTTGCAGCTACATGTGGAACAATAAGAAAAAGTAAAATATTGAATAAATGGTTGTGACGCAAATACTGTCCTCACTTTGTAAACATAACTTTCCTCTGCTACCCTTCCAAGTTAGGCCTTCAAATCTTCCTCTTTCCTTTCTTTTCTGAGCTGTTGAGTAGGTATGAGAGATAAGATCTCTGTGCACTACTGATCAAAATCAGTAAGATCCCCCATTAATCCTCCTGCCTGTCTTCTTTATCCATTGTGGCCTTTTAAATTTCTATGCCAAACTCTTTGTGTAAGGACTCACTTCATCTCATATTTTATAACATGAAGTCAGAACCCAACCCAGACTAGAACAGCTTTATAATAAAGATTGTCAAAAGTGATAAGAATGGTTTTGAACAAAATGTATGTGTTTCTAAGACAGACGCGTTGCTTTAAATTATTCCACTCTTTAATTTACACTTGGCTTTGTTTCTCAGTTCAAGTCTGACTTAAATATTCTTAATGCTGATTTAGATCATCAAATGGGAGAAAAGTCTCGCAGTTCCCTTTTTCAGGGGATCTAGGACTGGATAGGGATCGAGGTAGCTCTGAGATGTCTCTAATTTTCACTAATGTACTAACAATTCCTGTGAGACAAAAGAAGAGGTCCAGAAACACCTACCTCTGACTGTCAGGCTAACAGACCTCAAGCCTTTATGCGGTCTCCAGTTTTTCCCATAATACATTCTTCTTGGAGCTGGCACAGGCTCTGGTACAATGACTGCTTCACATCTGTGTTCCAAGTCCTCTGTGCTAACCTGCAATGAGTAAGTTGATAGGTCACACACACGTCAAATAGAGGGCTATTGTTTCTCTGTAAAAGCCATATTTTGACTGTAACTGTAGACCTGTGAAAACTCAGACACTGAGCATCCTTGCTTCAGCTTCATAATTTCACATAACAATTAGGAGGCCTGAGAGACCCAGCACACAGATTCCCAGTGCCTGGTGTACCACCATGGAAATGCATTCTTCCCTTAGTCAGAAATGCCCAGTTCTAAAAGAATAACCTTACATGTGGATGGCATAATGAAAAATCCTTTTGTCATTAAAAATGCCAAATATTTGCCAAAAGGAATTTTCAAAAAATGTTTTTGGAAAAATCTCTACAGAATCTCAATTGCCCAGGCTGCCATCTCTTGTGAAGCCAATGAAGGTGTGAGCCAAGTAGCTAGGGAGTCATTCTGAGATCAGGAATCAGCCTCAGAAGTTTGGCATACCAAGGAGCAGGAGAAGTCAGGTATCTCGGGACACCTACCTGAGAAAAAGCACCAGCTACCTTATTGTCAACACTGTTTTTCAGTAGAAAATACCTTTCAGTGTGTTTTTGTCACAATATAACCCTCAGAAACCCACCAATGACAATATTAAGTCACCCTAACTCTGCCGGATGTGAACATCAGTTGGAAGATGACAGGGGAGCAGAAGGCTTGAGGACCTGCTCTGTCTCTAAGAAAACAAGGTACTTCCAGCAGGCCTCAGGTGCTCTTTGCTACTTACAGTATCAAAGAAATCACTTCTCAGTAGCAGATTTTTTTTTCCCTACAGGGACTAAAAGGAGTACTTTGGAGCAAGGGATGATTTACCTTCCGTTTGGCAGCCCAAGTTAGGGAGGTCCCAGTGTACTGATATGGCAGGTGGTCTCATTGCGGAAATTTAGGGCAGAGCTGAATGAAAGAATGCATAACAGATGAGCAATTGTAACTTTGTTCCTGTTGCGGGGCTTGAGAGTTTCTATGTCCTTCTTTCCTTAATAGAAGTTCCCTTGCTCTACATGTGAACTCAGAGCCTCTACAAGTTCAAAGCAGTCTTTAACCCTATGAGCAGTGTGTGCCTGGTAAGTCTGACTGCAGGAGCATATTTTTTTTTCCTCAGACCAGACAAAGACCAAACCATATTTGTTAGAATCCTAGACCTAGAGTCCAACCTTTGTTGTTACCATAAACTACCAAGAAGATAGATTGTTCACAGCATTGCTTCAGTGGGATAGGCCACAGATTTACCACGTATGACCACAACTTAGGCAAGTCCTCCAAGCTTTGACCTCACATTCCTTCCTTCTGTTTTGCTTTTCATCCTTTCTCCTTTCTCTCTGGCCCCTGATTCTCTCTAGATGTCATCTTGTACTCCAAGAGTCAGACTTTATCTCCATCTCACAATGTCTCTGTTCTTTCTACGGTTGCTGTCTCTCTGAATTCACATTATCCCCCATTTGAGGCCAAGAGAAGGCCTGAAGCTCAAAAATCAATAGGGAAGTGCAAGAAAAGTAGCACAATCCAGACCTAGCCACAGGCAGCTCCTTTTATCTTCCTGAGATGAAATGTTATTTCTGTAGAGAATGCCTTTTCATTTGGAATCCATCTTTTCACTGATGAAATAACACTTCTGAAAGCACCACTTCAGAGGGGATGGTTCTTTGGGCATACAGTGATAATAAGCATAGCAAGTCACAGAGGATAATCTCAGCAAGCATTTAGTAAGGTAGGAAGCACAATACCTATTCAACCTTTTATTGGGAAGAAAACTTCAAACTGGGATTAAGTCAAATCTCCTAGCATCCATGACATCTCTAAAAAAGGCAGCCAGCTGCTGTGGCATAAAAGAACTACTATCAGAAATTCAGACTCCAAAAGGCTCTGGACATCTTTTTCCCCAAAAATACTTATCTTGTACAAAATATTGATATGCAGTTTATTGTAATTATTTTCCTCAGAGTTAGTAGCTTTCCATTTCCATGTCCAAGACAAGAAAATCTCTCTTCTTTCAATCAGTGAGATCTCTCCCTTGGCCTTTCATATTTCTGAAAGATCCCACAACAATAGTGACATCCACAGACTTAAATTTTTTGAATTCAAGTGGCCTTGCCCCAAAGTGCATATAATCCCACAGTTGTCATTAGCATGATGAGTCATAATAAGAACCTAACATTTTGGAAAACCAAAATTCCACTTTTTTTTCCTTTCTTAAATAAATAAGAGGAGCATAGCTAAAAATAAAAGGAATTTAAACAGTTTTAGTGTAAATATACGGTTCTGCCTCACTACCATCTAGCATTTTGTTTCATTTACAGAGTCATGTAGCACACCTGGGTGACTTATGTTTCCTTTTAATTTGTGCAATGCCTGGAAAATAATATGTTGCGTTATGTTCTGTAAAACAGCAGCAGGTATTTAAGGTGCCCCAAAGTATCTAATCATCACAGTATTTTCCTTTGGTTTTTTTAGCTTTTGGCTTTTAAAAGAACAATTTGCATTCAAAAATTAAAGTATTTCTATTATTTCAACAAAGATGATTATTAGAAAACAACTCTTGTCTGGAATATTGCATTTAAAACTACTATGGAACACATCCTCAGTCACTATGAAACAAGCAATGTACAAGAATTATATCATTAAATACATTTCAATCAGGGAAAGAACTGCTAAAATTTAAGGCAGATCGTTGTGATCGTTCAAATAATACTGTCAGAAAATCCACCCGTTTTGTTAAATCCATCACTTTGAAAATAGAAATGCTTTCCTATAACAGTAGATCTAAGTGTAAAACTAAAAACGTACTTATCTTTTCTTGGTGTGCTGTGGAACAAAGATATACTGTGAGATCAAGTCTGGACAACAATAGGAAAACTTTAAATACTGGTGTAATCATCAGAAGGATAACTTAAATATATAAATATGAATATGATTGTATCAATTGTTCTTGGATTTATAGTTTCTTTTTACCATTAACTCAACTTGCACTGAAATGGAAGACAAGCACAATGTAAGCCTTTATTTATAACCAGGTCTGGAGTGTCACAGTCTTGTCAGTGGCTTCCACTTGGAAAGAGCAAGGGTCCTCTGAATGGAGAACCAAGGCAGCAGATTTGCAAAGCAGAGCTACTCAGCACTGCTTTACATTCTCTGACTGTGTCCTGTGTCACGTGTCTGGATTTTATCATTTGTGCCTCCCTTATCACACAACCTTCTACTCTGAGTACATAAAAGCAAGTGAGGATGTAAAGAAGAGGTGCAGCCTGGTGCTCCCCACAAGCCTGGGAAGGGCTGGCTCTGGGCAGTCATCTCACCACAGGTATTTCAGCTGCATCTAGGGACAGCCAGCACCATGGAGACATGTTGTGGGGATGTGCTGTGCATTATTATGTAAGAGAGCCTTCAGCTTCAAATGCACAGCAAGTGGTGTTCATTTAAATAAGACACTGAAGGGAATTAGTTGCAGAAAATTAATGCCAGGCGAGACCATTCTAAACACAATGTGTTCAAACCCTTTCTCTGAAAAACAATAAAGCTGAAAGTAGATATTCTCTCTTAATATTAAATTACATGGTTGCACGTGTGACCTCAGTACTCAGCACATGCAAGCTGTCTCCAGCTATCACACACAGGCATGCATACATTCACATTCACACAGATGCAGTCAAGCAGTCCAAATGCACATGTAAAAACATGCTGCTCACTTTTCTCTCACCACACATGTTAAATAAGGCAAAATAATGGAAGCACATACATGACAAAGCACATGAACAGCTGTGCTTGCCAGATATAGAAGAAGTATATGAGTGAGAAGATGAAGCATGAGTTTGGACTACCACAAAACCATGCAAAAATACAAACAAATTAGATTTAGGATTTCACAATTTATCATTTGATATTCCAGTCCCGTAAAGTCTTTTTGTGTGTGTGTGTGTTTGTGATTAAAGACATTTCTAGATACCCCAGATCATATTTCCCCCATAGATATCATATTTATCTTTCACTCAATCTATATTTTAATTTATAGTGATACTTCTTTAACAAGAAAAGTAATGTATGCCACTGCTAGCATTAGTAAAGTATCTGTACAAAATCTAGTTACCCATACATTAAACAAAATTTCTAACTGAAATGATTCTGTTGTTGTATTGTAAATAAGATGAAAAATGATGCACTACCAGAGATATATGAGCCGTAACCAAAATCGCTGGGTATGGATACTGATTGACAAGCTGTGGTAAGGTAAGTTGTATATTGCATAAATTTATAAGGAATTTAAGAACTGTAATTTCAATCTCAGATTTGGAAATTCTTAGTTGCAGTAGCTTGTGACAATCTCATGACCCCAGATGTAGTGTTATAGCATAGAACTGACAGAGAATCAGTTACCATATTCAAAATTAGTTGAATTTTCTTATCTTGTTCATGTTTACCATTGGTGAGTGCCTCTTCCTAACTACTCAGCATTCATATTGGAAGAATACCACAGGAACACAGATGCTATAACTTATTAACAAGGTATTGAATGCGTGCATATAGATTCCAAGTTTGAAGACGATTTCAAAAATTTTTGTTAGTAGAATTCATGTATACCTCTTGATGTTAAAGCTCAGTATTTGCCACTAGTGAGACAAGACTGTGTGTTAAATGCACACTTTGATCAGACTATGCAGACAATTTCAGTTTTTTGAATTCACTATATTAAAAGATGTGAAAGTACAAATAAAATTCTGCTCTACATTTTAAAAATAGTTATTTAATTTCAGGGGTTTTATCACTTTGGCAGAGGACAGAAGGAGTGGGTGAGATAGCATTTGATGACAGAATTATTACTCAGCTCTACAGTTAGGCTACCTAAATAATCCATCTCCACACCAGAAATGCCTTTATGAAAATCTACTGCATGTGTTCCCTCTGTGACAAATGTGTTATACATCATTATGTCAATGGTAATTGCAGTGGAGACCAGATAGAGGAGTTCAAAATGCCTACTGTGCAAGTGAAAATTGTTTGCCTTATTCAAAATCAGTAGTGCTTGACATGGTAAAGGCTAAATACCATGAAGATCAGTGAATGGCTTTCAGTCTTTAGTGCTGATAAACAAGTTTATTGTTTCTATTGTTTATTTCTGAGTTAAAGCTAACCCATTTCTGTTAAACCTAGACATGTGTCAAATCAGTTACTATATGTAAAGGAAGAAGCTATGTCAGTTAGACTCACAGGAGAAAAAGACCAAAGATTACTTAATTCATTTGGCTCTGAAAAGGAGCTCTCCATTGGATAGGAAAATTATTGAGCATGCATAAGCACCGTTTCTAAGTATCACTCATTATTTTTTTCTCTGAGGCAAAGAAGAGATTTTGAAATTATTTATTACACTAGAGGTTTATTTGGGATTGCTAAAAGCAAAGTGCTAAATAAGTGCTGGAGAGACAGGCCTCTTTTTTTCTAGGTACAGACAAGACCTGGAGAGCAGCACTTCATGCTTGTGGTCAGGTGTATAAAGACAATAAACCAGATCTGCAGGCAGGCTGAAATGAAAAAGCTTCAGTCTTTGGATTACCACAACCCAAGGCTGGAGATTTAAACGTAAAACAGCACCGACAGGGAATGATAGCAATGATCAGATGCCTCTGCCTTTCTGAAGGAAACACATTACTGTATCACCTAAGAACTAAGCAAGAAAAAATACTTTTATGATTTGGGTCTATCTGTTGTAGTCCAGTCAAAAAATTGAGTGGGCATGTGCAGCCTTGTAGATAACTTTGGAAAGTTACAGAAGACATTTTTGAGAGGTATAAATCTAAATAAATTCACCTCTTGAAGATCAGGAATACTGATTATCAAAACAATTCATTTTTAATCAACCGTTGGATACTCCTGTGCCAGTGTCCCTGCCCAAGCTTCACCATTTCTCAAAAGAGTCCTAGAGCCTTTCCCTACCCTTGTCCATCTGCTCCTGACTTACGTTCTAGGACACACAGGTCAATGCACACATACAGGCATTTTTCCTTTTCAAATACCACTCAATAAAATCTATTTCTTTCTGGTCACCCTAATAGACTACTAAATATTCTTTTGTCTCCCTGAAAATTTTCCTTCATTTTTTTTCTGTGTGACACTCTAATCAACAGCATCACATAATCAAAGTCTTTTGGCTATGGCCTTTTGTTGCTGCGGATGCTGGTTTGTGTGCTGCTCTGTCATCCAGGTTACCATTCTCCTTGTACACACGGGCCACCACGTGAGCAGATGATCATCTCCCCTTTGAATTTTTCTTTCCTCTTAATGTGAAATGCAGAGAAGGCAAATGATACTCAGGGCTGAAAAGGAGGCTGTAACTTGCAGCAGTTACACACAATAGAGTTCCTAATAGAAAATAGAAAGGATAGAAAAAAACATCATCTCATCATTGCTACAGTACAACAATAGGGAGCAGTTCAGTTTGGGATACATTAACAGGCTGTGAATAGCACTGCTAGAGCAGTGTGATTCGCACAGCTCCTGCCTCAGCTATGTTATGAAAATATTATGCTTATGAAGCCCCTATGAGGTGTTAGCAAATTTTATCAGTGTAAAAGAAGAACTAACTGATATGAGGAGATATTTGCTAGACTTATCATCCCCACAAAAATATATTACAGGAAGCAGATTATTTCTCAGTGTATTCATCAGGCACTACAAATCTGAAGACAAAACCAACCAGTCTGAGTTCAGTACACGGAAATCTGTATTTCAGGAAATTTGAAACTTTAAGCCTGGGAAATTCTGAATTCTGGGCAAGTTCCTTTTCAGTTCTTAGTTGTGTGGATTTCATGGTAGCAGCATGAAATTTTCAGTCCTGTTATTTACGTCTACAGTTCCCTCTGAGCTAGGATGGGTGCTTTTAAATAGAGCTTGTATCCGCTAGTTTCATACTAAAACTGGGGGATTTTCCTGAATTGCCACCAGCATGTGTATTCATAGATGACTCCCTCAAAATCACTGCTTATTTTTAAATTACATACTGTGCTCAAGTTTGCAATCAGAACCTCATACTCCTTCCATTCCTGTCTTATGGGTCATTAAGAAGATTTTTCACTCAGCCCCATGCACTAGCTCCTCTGTCATGAGTCAGTCCATCAGACTCACACCATTTCTCACTATCTAGTCTGTTGGTATGAGAGATTGCTAGTTACTGGGTCTTTTTGGAGTTCTCTAGCTGGGCTGAGTTCTTCTTGGGCTGCACAGTGACTTTGTAAGCCTCCACCAGATAAAAGACCCCAGGACCTCAGCCAGTTATAACTATGGATGGAAAGAAGATGGCTGGAAAATGTGATTTCTATTTCCTGTAAATGTCATGTTTGAAAAAAAAGCAAAACCAAAATTATGTCATAGAGAAAAAACCATGAAAATAAAATCTGTTTGCAAACTGGAACCCTTCACCTTGCTGAGGCAGGTATTTGCATGTTTGCTTCCCCTTTCCTTGACAATATCTTTTCATCTGGGATCTATCTGTCTGTCATCTCCATTTTCCTGGAGAAAAATAGATTTTGCTTTTTCCCTTGAGAAAACTCCTTGTTTCACTTTTGCATGAAGGACAGTTCCTGTGGAAGAATTGCTGCTACAGGGGCTGTGTTGTCTCTGCCCTTAGTGGGGGCTGTCCTAGTGCACAGCTGTCTCTGGCCATGCTACTGCTATTCTGTGTCTGCTACCTGGCCCTGGGTTCCTTGCCGCATCGAGATTATACAGGGGAGAATGGAGAGAAAAGGGGGATGAGAAGGAGGAACACGAAAGCATGTCTACCTATTTTAATCTGGTAGAGAGAGTGACCACAGGGCTAGAAACTCATCTTGGATCCATCAATACAGACCTAGGCAAAAACTATTAAGGACTTTGATGGTGAGGCTCCCACATTAATAGACAGAGTGCCTCCTGAGCTGTACTCTGCCTCTCTCCACAACTCTCAGCACCTGGTGGTGTCAGACTTGACCCCTTTCATTTGAAGTCATTTACAAGGAGCAGTGATATTTCGACAGCATTTATATCCTTCTTGTAGACTACCTCAGCAACTGGCAATAGGGACCACAACATGTGACCAATGACACATAAATGAATATTCCATTGGACAAATGTTAAAAACTCTAGGTTATGGCACTTTAGAAGCAACCATACCTAATAAGAAAAAATTAAAGGTACCTTCAATAGCTCACTCTGAAACATCTGAGCTTGTACTCATTTATCACATAAACTATGAATCGGTCCAAATTAATTAAAGTCCCTCTGCTTTCCTTTTCCTTTATATGTAGTTTTTTCCACTGGAAGAATACACTGCAGGCCCTTAAACACTTCTGCAATATCACACAGTGTCAGCTTTATTTAGCAAAATGATGCATATTTCAGCAACAAGCCTGTGTGGACAAATTTGCATTTTATTTTTCTGTTTATCTAGGTGTTTTTTTTAGTCCCAAGGGTTTCTTGATGGATGAAGATTTTTTTATTTGGAGACTATTACAGATTCCTTGAGTAGGAACCAGCTAGTTCTCTGGAATGCATTTTTAAACTTACCTCTTTTTATAGAAGCTATATTTTGGTTTAACAGCTGTTTATATATTGTAGTGATTATGCTATGCACTGAATCCTGTGTACAAAGACCACACTGCTATCATAAAACATACATGCAAGGGCTTGATTACAGCTTCAGAGGAAGAGATTGTTTTGACATGTCCTAGCATCTCACTTCCTCTGTACGCAATCTTGAATAAAATCACTGTTAAAAGGGTTTAATAAAATTTAATAAATTTGCCTTTTCTCATCAATTAGAAGGAAGAGTGTGCTGTATGCAGTGATCTCTTCTTCCCAGTGTATATTGCCACCAGAGACACAATCCTACTTTTCAAATTGGGAACCAGAGTCTTCTGCCACTTCATCTCTAGGACTAAATGTGTCATTGGGTATCCTGGCCTCAGAGTGAACTCTGCCTTTCCCTTTCTTGAGAGATGACAAGCTGAGCTGCCTTCACATCTTTAACTGTGGCAACCAACAATGTAAACTGGATATCTGGGTGAATATATTATAATCTCTGATGATATCTTCCTTTTTTTTTCCTGCCTGGCTGATGTGGCAGGGCCAGCTGTGTTTGCCAGACAGAAGAAATTTTCCTTTTGCTGCCAAAGACCAGTAGCAGCCTAGCACATGGAGAAAATATGGGATTTAGAGCCACTCTTCTTGGGCACCAAAAGCTCCTCAGAGTCATATGTCCTGCTCCATGTTCTTCACATGCACCAGTGACCTGCTGGGATCTACACAGTCCTCCACTCTGTTCACAAGCCAGATGGGACTGCCCCACTCTCTCCAGAAGTGAACTGAAATCCCACCAACCAAACAAACCCTTGGTTCCACCAGTCACCTGGGAATCTATGGCATCTCCCCATATCACAGTCCCTTGCCCCTATCAGAAAACCCCACCTATAGATGTGACCACAAGCTGCTGATTTAAACAACTCAGCTTCTCACAGAGAAATGCATCAGTAATTCTGCCTCAGGCACATGGTAAGCAGGAACAAAAAAACATGCAAGCTTAGTACTCCTAATCAGTTTGTTATTTCTCACTCCCCTTGGGGCAGCTAATTGTCAACAAAACTGCACAAGACTTGTGTTTTGATCACCTGTACTAAATGAAGCTCCCTCCCAAGCTCTCCTTTTATCTCACTTTTCTTCAGACTTTAGAAAGTGAGTTTTAACTGATAAATATTTTTGTTTGAAATCTTGGTTTTAGAAAGTAGCCTGTGAAACTCTGCTTGGCACCTAGAATTAACCTTTCCCTAGTCAATTGCTTGACCACTGTTTAACCTTTTTTATGTTTTATCCAAAGATGTCTTATCTCCTAACCATTGTTTCACTTCCTCCTTCACAGTGCTTGCAGTTCCTTTTGATTCAAGTCCATCTTGGCAGGCAGAATTGCATCCCAAAAGTGAAATGAGGCATACGATCCAACTCACTATAAGTTAACTGTTTAAGTTCCATATTCAGTCAGCAAAGAGAGCAAGATGCTGTTGGAGGCCAGCTGAAGTGTATCTGGTTCATCTTATTCAGGCATATCTAAAGGACAGTGCAGTTCACCAAATCCTGTATGGACTGGTAGGAAAGTGGCAAGTGCCTCTATTTATCTGCCTAGTCCACTTCTGCAGTGGGGCATAGAGAGGTACAGAGGAGGATGTGCTACTTACCCCTTACACTCATGCTGGAGTTTTAGTTTCATGGATACCATGATAAGGCAGTTTTTTTACACTCATGTGTAAAAAGATTTTCGTCTCTTCATTACAATCTGAGCCAGCATGAAGCCAGAGGTAGGAGTCCTGCAGCCAGCTGGAAAACACACAAAAAGGCTCTTAGTTTTATGCTAGTAACTAGGACATTTCAGGCAGATATGGATAGCATTACACCTTGACATAAAAACACCGAAATCCTCTAACCTAAGATTTTTTTCTGAATGTTAAAACCATAAGTAAGACCATTATACAAAAAAAACTTGACTGCCACCACTTCTTATGGTGAGGTTTATTACATCGCTGACCACACCTCATCTCTTTCAGGCTTCCTCTGGGATCTTAGGAAGGCTTTGTGGGCCCATCCGCACAAATGATTTACACAGTGATTTACCACTGGATCATATCAGGGCATATGCAGGAAGACTGACTTCCATTTCACAGCACATGGGGACGGGCCCAATGAAGTAGCAAAGGAAAGAGGCAGCCGCTTGACAATGGGCTGCCTACAGGGGTAGGTAGTCCATTGAAGCAGGCAGGCTGAGTTACTGTCTAGAGCCTGTCTGGGCTGCAGGTCACCATGAATACAATATTCAGACAGACAGGACCACACCTATGTAATCTACAAGATATTGCAGATACCTCCATTGTCCTATGCACTTGGTAACAAAGGGAAAGTTATTTACCTAAAATATGGGAATGGACTGCTATGTTGAATGTTGAATCATTTCAGCTGGGTTTCCAAGAGACAAAAAAAAGATTTTCATAAACTAGTCTCTTTCTAGTTATCTTCCTGAGGCTCTCAGCCTATGGTTTCCAGGTGGCTGTTGCTGCTGCTGCTTTTCCTTTGTCTGTATTTTTAAACCCAGCTATTTAAAATGCACTTATTTTGTGCAGTTTCCTAACATTTCTTCAACATAAATAGGAGGCAAGAAAAAGTGATTTCTAGAAGCTTATATGTCTACCAAACTCCTCTGGCATTGCATGGGAGCAAGAAAAGACACATCTCTAGCCCAAGGCCCTCTCCCTTCTGAACTTCAAAGCCTGCAATAAGCAATGAAAGCATTAAGACTTTTTAAAATGATAAGGTGAGTGAATGCTTTATAACTGAGAGTATAAGGCAACATGCGTGTATATATTACCACATACACTTAGAGGTTATCAGCATTCCCTGTAAAGCTTCAGATTTATAACCTTTATTGACTACGTGAATTCAACTAAAGTTTAGAAGGAGAGCAATGTTACTAGTTACTAGTTGGTCAGTAATATTTTAAGAGCTAAATAGACCCTAAGAAAAGTCAGAGATCACTGCAGTGGTGCAAGCAGAACTAAAAATAAACCATTAGGTCACAAACACAAAATTGCTGAGAGTCAATAGCCTAAAGTAGGCAGTGGGATGCAGAACACCAACCACTGTACATGAAACACACTAATAGCTGCAGAGAAGCTGTCCAATAAAATAGACCAGTGACTCAGGGTCCAGGAGATTCAATCTGACACCATTCCAGGGATATCAGCATATGACTTCAAATATTGCATTAAGAGATAGAAAGCTTAAGAAGATAGCTGTTTCCTGGTTTAGTACAATGCCTACTGATAATATTCCTGAATTTAGAACTCGTAAAATATCTGTTGCCTCCAGCAGCAATATCTCAGTACTTTACTGAGATCAAATCCTTCAGTGAAGTGTGTCAAATAGGTCAGAGGCAGATGACAGTACATGAGAAGGGACACCACCTCCACAAAAGCATTTATAAGAAACAAAATATGTAAGGTCAAAATAGAAGGAAGCACAGATATTCATGACTCTCAAAGACATTTTCAAGCCTTCTAACTGTCCAGTCATACATTCTATCCAATACTTTCAGAAATTAAAGTGAAAACCAAACATGCAGATGAGAAAAGCACAGTAAATGTCCCAAGCACATAGGAAAAAGTTGAACACCACTGATTTGGACTACTATTTTGGTTCAGTGAAATGGGCGGGCAGTAAAGGGGGACCCACTAGCTGGCTCCTAGAGAGTGGATCTTCTGACCATGGCACTTTCCTAGTAGAGCAAGCGATCTGATTTCAGTTCCAGATCTTTTTTACCTTCAGGTGATGGTGCTGTGCAGTAGCAAACAAGCAATTCAAGCAACACTACTCCTTTACCTTAGACACCAAACCTTTAGCTAAAAAAAGGTTGAGACTACTAACCTTTGGAGCCTGAGCTTCAGATAGAAATTAATTTTGCTTTACTGCCCATCTTTGTATGAAAAGTACTTAGGACCTGAATATTTACAGCAGTAATAGCCTTTGAAGTTCAGTTCTTAAAGGCATTAAATGATGAAAAACGGTTACCTTGAAAAAATTAGAACAATGGACCTTACTTATTCATTCTGTATATTCTGTCTAATCTATGGGATAAACCTCACATAGCAGTTCTTGTCTGAGATCAAAAGACTGATAATAAATACTGAATTGCTATAGGAAAATCTGAGCTGAAGGTCTTCGTGCATGAATAAACTGGAATCAAGACTACACTTTACATTACACTTGTAGAATTCAGAAGTAGAAAGTGGAGAGATCTCTGGAGATTAATCTGTTATAATTCAATAATCTTTTATATTTCTAAACAAGACTTTTCAAAACCAGGTCACGAAGAACATTACTCATTGTCCATTAAAGCTGCTATTTCCTTGTACATGGTACTGCAGGGTGGAATACAACTATTTTCTGCAAATCAACCAAGAAAACTATCACAATACAATAAAATTCAAATGTGCATTCTTATTAGATCCTTCCCTAAGAACTAAATATTTTCATTTTAACTGCTTTATACCAGATAAGGAAAAAATTCTAAGGAAAAAATTTTTATTATTCAGTATTCACTATGGATGTTGTTGCTGAGTAGTCTGCTATTCTGCCATGCTTATACTGTATTCTGTACTGAATTGCTGGGACATGCTACCAGTTTTTTCTTACTTCATAAACTACAGGAGAAATGATACCAGGCCACCACTAGGTGAGCTGGCTAAGCTAGATTTAGAGCTATGCTAGGTTTGTAATTTTGCTTTGCCAGGATAGACTACCATAGCAATAAGTGGGATTAGGTTTAGGCCAAAGGAAAACAGGAGATTGCTTAGCATAGCAACCTTCCTTCTCTTGCTTCTCCAGCCACAAGGGTAACTGCTCTGAAAACAGAGCTGGAACATCCAGTTTCCGATTCTCACTGGCACCCTCCAACCTGCTGCTCCTGAGGGACAGGCAGAAGCAATATCCACTTACACCAGATCACTAGTTCCCTTTTCCTTTCTTCACATATCCTTAAATGCCGACTCCTGAAAATATGTAGGCCCTTTCTAGCTATTTTCAGTTCTCTTTGCTGTAACTTCCCTGTCTCCCTACTTTCTTAGACCAGTTCCCTTGACCTCTGCTCTTTTTCGTAGCTCTTGCTCTACTAACTTCCCTCTAAGCTTGACCTGGTCATTTTAGATGCAACTAGAAGTACAAAACAAAATAAATTCTAAACTGCTAAGATGATTTAAGGTAGGCTTGGCTAGAATGACCCCAGGTGATATGGTCTGTAAATGCAATCTGGACATTTCCACCCCAACAGGCTCATGAATTCTGTGGAAAGGAGTGCACATATAATTCTGAATGTGATTATTTAAACATAAACTTGCTTTATATATATATATATGTATATATAAAATATATATAATAATTAATTAGTCAATATAATATCATGCTATTAATTACTGGGTGGCTTCAACACATATTTCCTACTTTGGCACACCGTGAGTGATGGCAGCACAGAAGAAGCAGTTGATGTGTTATGACCATACTCACTGAGGTGTGTGGACCAGGGCAGGTCACTTCAGTGAGACTTGAAGGGAATGTGATTGAATTGAGAGAATGCATTGACAAATATTATATGGGTTCATGAAACTTCTAAGAAGCTGATTTAATCCTCTTCTATATATTTTTATGAAAAGTCTAGTAATGAAAAGGTTTTAGATGTTACTCAATCCCTTTGTCTAAATTTTTTCCTACAGTTTATTATTTAGTAACTTGTCTTGTTTCATTCTGCACCTCTTAAGAAATGAAGTTGCCACCACTTTTCCTAGAGAATTATTCGATAACTTGCAATTTCTCAATTGTCAGGAAATTTTCTCACACCAGCTTGTATGTTTCCTGTACTAATTTTTTCCAGTTGTGCTAGCAGTATCCTCACCTACTGCAAGAACAGTATGCAGTAGTATTGTTGTTAGTACTCTTTTACTACTATTCCAGTAGCTATGGGATTCCTCCATGTAGCAGGTGTAATATAACAAACGTTCCTGCTCCAAAGTAGTAAAACTCATGCACTAACATTTTGGCAATCTCATGAGAAATCATTTCACATGAAACATTTCCTGTTTTTCAGTGACACAGAGATGAAATCAATATTTGTATTTTGAAATGCAAAAGTAGTGTATCTTTTAGGCCATTAGTGGATTTGGACTTCAATATTCCAGAAAGCTGTTGGGTGAGCTTTTCTGGCCTGTTTATCTGCAAGGCAAAAGCAATCAGTGTCCTTTGATTCCTCCTTATGAGGTCCCGGTACTTTCTGTCAGCTTAAAAAGGAGTTTTAAGTTTTGGGATCAAGAATGAAGACCAGATTTCTTATCTGACTAGGTCTGGTGATTCTAGCACTTTATGTAAAGTGTGAAAACTCAACAGGGAAAATCAGTTTACCAAGCCACAGTTTGGCTGTAAGTAGTAAGGTCAGCATTTGCAGCTGTGTTTCGGTGAATAAAGCAACAGCCATGAAAAGCAAGATCTGCAAATGGTCAAAACTGAGCAATATAATTCCACTGGGATTTCTCTGTTCCAATTTTGAATTTTAAAACATGAAAGTCTTGAGTTTTCCTTAAAGCTAATATTATGGAAAACTTTTCAAATGGAATAGGAACATTCTCCTTTGCTAAAGCCAAAACCATTTGTTCTGACATGGTATGTCTTTTTTTTTATTGTTATAATGTTGTGAATGATAATGTTGTACAGTGATTTTAAAATCTATTTTAATTCCAAAACAAAAATCTAAATTACTCCATTTTTTAGTCTGTTTGATATAAGTATAAGCATCTCTCAGTCCAAGATTTTGATTTCTGTGTAACAACATTTCCCTACAGGGGATTAATCTATTGGAAAATTTTCAGCTTGCAATTTTTAATGCATAAGCTGGTCTCCTTTTTTATACAAGTAACACTTCAAGATTAACAAGAATAGAGCATGTTGTTTTCCTGAAGCAGAAATTTTGCTTAAATTGTCATTGCTCAAGTGTGTGATTCAGTGCCTAGAACTACACATAACCCAAGTAATTTTCCTTTATAATTTGAATAGTTTGCCAAGTTGGGTGTGAACTGTTAAAAAAATCCATTCACTCCCTGTGAGTGTTGGAGTGTTAACCTTGACAGCTGTGTGCTCTGCATTCTTTTCAAATATATGGGATGAAAAGTCATGAATCCTTGAGTAATAATTTTTAAATGGCTTGGTTTTGACCATATTTTCCATTGTGTAATTTAATCCTCAAAGCTTGTACAATGTGGTGTTGTTCAGAATTTAGAAAATAATTCTTAAACAAAACATTGAAGAGTGTTGCTTTATCTGCTGTTGTTCAAAGAAAAAGTGAATAGTGTGGGACAGAATCCAGATGCTAATGACTGAAATGTGGTGGCCAATCACTGTATATTGAGATCTTCAGTGTGGCTTGCCTAAGAACCTTTACTGTTTTTGTGCAATAAACATTTACAAAGTTAGGGCTTGGGGAATTTGTATATTGAGCTTATACTGATAACGTAGTCTTCTTTTTTCTTTTTTTTCCTTTTCTTTTTTTCTCCCCCTCTCCCCCCCTCCCCTCCATCCAATTTATGGTGATTTGAAAGAGGACTGTGGAGATACTCCAAAGAGTAACTACTTATCTAACCTGCATCTACATCCAAATCTGTGTCAGAGACTGCAAATGTTGAAGCAGAACAATTAAGGCTCAAAAAAGGGAAATGATTTTCATAATGATGTGATACTATCTTAATGTCAAACACTGCCAGTCATGGGAAAAAAATCTAGTCAGTTCAGTCCTACTTTGATCACTGCATTTCTACAGAGGGCTTGCCTCAGCACTGCATGCAGAGCGCAAGCCCAGATAGACTCCTTCAAAGAGATCCTTTGGCAGCATATGGCTTCCACTGCTGGGTTAAAATCACTTTCTGAATTACCTTACCCTAAGAGCACTCATTTGAAATCATACGATTACCAGAAAAGTTGCTTCAGGAATACTGTCTTGCCTGGATTTTCCTAAAGGCAGATTTTTAAGATGAAGGTGTAAGACAGTAAAAGGTCATTGAGTAGTTAAAGATGATGGAAACCTACCAAAACTAAAACAGTCTCAAAACACTGTACTAGTTGTTTTACTCAAAGACATAATAGATATGAGTCGTCTTCTAGATCTTTTTCTCTGGGCAGCACATGCTTTGCAAATTTTCAGCTGGACTAGATTATGTGAATGGAAATGGAGGACAAATCCTTGTCTCTGATTGAGCAGAATGCTCTCATATGTTTAATTCCAAACACCTGATTCCCTCTAATTCAAACCTTAAGCATGACAGATCATTAGTCTGTTTATGACTATTGCTAATAATAGTGCAAAACAGTCAGCTTTCATGCCATCTAAGTAGCATGTATCTCCAAGATATATTAGGGACATTAAGTGAAGAGCTTGGACTTTCTGATGTCCTTCTACCTCATGAAACTAAAATGAGTATGTTGCATGGTGACACTGAGCATCCAATATGGAATGGCACTGCATTATAAAATAGATGGGATGTTAGCAGCCAAAATTTACAATGTAAAGAGAAAATGTTTGAATTTCAAAATAATGTGGAAAGCACAAATCAATTACTGTAATGGAAGAAAAAGGAGAGAGGATATGGTGAAATCCAGAGAAAACCAAAGCCACAAGCAAGAAGGTAAGAGGAAATAATTGAATTGTGTATGCGTGATCTTTTTTCCAGAATATGTTAGAAACAATACCCTGCAAGTACTGGAGAAAATGCTGAACCAGGTATTAATTGAACAAGTCAGAAAGAAATTTGAAATATTCATGGGAGATAAAATGTATCAATGATGTGAAAAGGAAACTGTAAACACATCTCAGAACTCAAAAAGAGAGATCAGAAGTTTCACAAAGAAACATGGGAGAGATAACATTTCAGGCTAGGAAAAGGGTGATGTGGTGCAAAGATGACGTGAGAGAAGGACAATAATAGAAAACTCAAAGTTATATTATCCCAAAACCACCAAGGCTCTAATGCACTGTACTGAGTTCAACTCCTCTCTAGACATTTGACACAGAGCAAGACAGGATTGCTGGCACACATCATTCACAAAGCTGAGGAAAACTTCATCCCAGTGCAGAAATCTGCCTTTAAGGCTAAATTGCTTCTTAGCTCCTTATCCAGAAAAAGTCAAGATTGTTCCAGTCCCAGTCTTTCATTCACTATGTGGATGTCCAGAGCAATATCCAAAGTGGTGGCTGCATCAGATGAACTCACAGTCGAGTGTGCTATCCTAATTTTAAACATTCTGTTATTCATTCTGTGACCACAACATGAGATCACATGTGAGATCTGTTTATGACAATTTTATTACAATGTGAATTTTAGATCTGTGGCTTCATAGCGTAAAATTAGCTCATCCATATTAGGATGCCTGACATGCAGATGCCTGTCTCTACAGCTGATAAGAGACTCTTTTTAACCAGGAAGAAAAACAGTTATAAAGAATCATGAATTTTATCAACTTCAGACATCTCTAGAAGAGGCAAAACATACCCCACATGTGTTAACAATGCTCCATTAAATACAAACAGGGCTGTAGGTAAGTAACTCACAGGTGTCCCTCACTTTGAATGGAAATAGCTTATATCTTAGAACAGTACCAGCACTGTATGCTTTGCTTGAATTTTCTAACAAACAACACTTTGTTACAAGAAAATTAAATCTGAATGTCCAGTAAGAAACCTGGAGGCCAAACAGATTTCATTCCAGTTGGAAGAGGAGTATGATTTAATTGAATTTGTTGACTATCAGAAAACTGAAAAGGCTATTTCTATCTGTTAAGGATTGTTTATCAAGTTTATATCAATATTTTTCTTCAGACATTATCACTGTTTTTGACAAAGAAACAGAGATCAGAAGCTATTTGAATTGGAAAAACGAAGTAAAACTGCTAGGACAGAATCCTTGCCCAAGCAGTAACACATGGACAATAAGGGTATGTACCCAAAGACAAGAGGGTGATGAGGGGTCTCCCTTAGCCAGAAACTACCCACAGTCCATCATAAGTATCATAACATTTCCAACAGAATTTTCAATTTGCATTTATCTGTGTGTCATCCTGAAGCAGTTATTTCACTCCCCAGAATGCCTTCCGTCTACTTGGTATTCCTCACAGGTCAGACTAGGAGGAGATTTACAGGACTGAACCTGATCCTATTCAATGTAGACTAACTACCAGAGTGCCTCCAGTTACTGTTTCTGCAGCTACTGCTATATTTACCAAAACAAATAAAATTACTAGTCTGGGTGTCTAACAAATTGTATATCATAGTTTAGTGCAATGGTACACTGTGGAAGACTCCTGAGCCGAAGACAGCTTTAGCCTTGAAAGGATGCAGCTGTGAGCATGGGAAAGTGGAGACAAACATGCCTATGGCCTTGCAGTGGCACAGGAAAGTAGAAGAAAGAAGAAAAACAACTAAGAAAAACAAGATATGTTTTGAGTCTTGCTAGCATGAGGAGAGATGTGAACTACCTATCAGAAGATGATCTAAGGCTCTAAGACTCATGGACAGAAGTGCTTGTCTAATAGAGTATGGCATGTGTATGCATGGACAGATAAGAAAAAGTATAAAAGAGAAGCCTTCTGTTAATAAAATGGTTGTTGTTGGTTGCTGCTAGTTGTAAATATTCCTTGTCTCAAACCTGTGCGTGTGTGTGTGTGCGTGTGTGTGTGTGTGTGTGTTTGTCTGTTGCCACAGTACAACACACAGGAAGTTTCAGAGCCCTGCAGGAGATGGTGGTACCTAACAGCAAGACAACTCCTAGCCTCAGTGCCATGAATTGTGTGATGAGCTCCATCAGGAGAAAAAAAAATGAAGGCATGCTTCAAAGAAATTTGGGAAGCAGCAGCAGGACAATATCTTGTATCATCACATATTGTGAAGAGCAAGGTCCATGTTTTAATCCGCTCCATCCTCTTTCCAGTCTACTACTAAAAGGAAAAAAAAAAAAAAAGAAAAAAGAAAAAGAAGAGGGGAGGAACAAGAGAGAGGGGACAAAAAGATCTAATGCCAGAAAGTCTTTTTGAAGTATTTCTTCTCTTGATTAAGAGTTCTCAGTTTGGCAAGACCTAAATCAAGACACATCAAAGAAGGTTCAAAATAAAGACCAGCTGAATGAAAATGTACGATGACAGAAAGAATAAACAATAATAATTGTGCATATGTTTAAATCATCTGAAAGCGATTGTAGCAATGTGTTAAATATCCGGAAATATACATTAAAATGGCATCATAATTCCCTAAGGGAAAAAATATGCTTTAGTCTTAAATAAATCTTGTTTAGACTAATCTGCATCTATTCTTCCCTTTGTGTTATGACTTCAGAAGCTTTCCCATCCTGTCTGCGTGGTTATGTATAATGGAAAACCACTACTGTTCTTGCTCAGATTTTCTGCCATGGTAGTGGGTTTCTGGAGATAACTATTCTAGCAACATCAGCAAAACAAGAACTTCTGCACCAGTTAAAATTTATATGGAAGATTATCTATGTCTTCTGTTTGCTGACATTTATTTCCGTCCAGTTGAAACGTGTGATTTTTTCTGATAGAAGGTTGGAGACTGTGATTAAACATATAATGAAAATTATTTGCACTTTACTGCACGATGTTTGAGGGTTGAAAAAAAGACCAGTAGAGACAGATGTTAAAGAGAAATATAGGACAAAACTCAGGAATATAATAGGCAGCAGGAAGCACTTTGAGATCAATAACATGATGGTATAAGTTTTGGGTTCCATTTTCAAATTCTTTACATTCCTCATTCTGTTACCTGTGGAAATAATACAACAATAAAATGTCTCTAACAAAGTTGCCACATATTTTATCTCAGGATCATATCTCAGCTTTAAAATAACCCTGTATCTTATATTCCATTTATTTTTTTCAGTTGAAAAGTCTTAAAAACTAATTTCAAAGAGTACAACTCTTACAAAACTATTCTCAATGGATGTTATTAAAAGAGACCTGGCTCTCTTTAGTACTGTGATTTTGCACTGCCCGTATTTCCATTGTGGCATTGTAAACACTTTTGAACATCGCCACCATAGTTGTATTTTAACAAGATGACGGAATAACAGCCTCCTCTCTGCTGAATTTTTCAAGCATTCAAACTTTAGGAACCCTTGCAGTAAATGGTTAGCTGGTAGCTAACAAGTTGAGATTAGTTTTTGGCTCCAGTATTGTCAGACAGGCTATCATTATCAGTCACTAATGTCTTTCATGAAATGGATAAAAGGTTCAGGATATCACTCACTCATATGGCTCTTTTAAAATGCCCTGAGGTTTTCTGTTTTGGTTTGGTTTTGTTTTATCTCCATCTGAGTGTGACAAAATGTGGCAGACAGGAGGGCACTGTAGAATACTTCTTAATCACTTCACATATGTTGAACACAAGGTGTTTAAAGATAAGGCTGTGGAAATCAATGCATATATAGACTTTTTTCTTACTGTGTGCCACAAAGCGTAGCACACTTACTAATGCTGCAGCTCTACACAGGCAGCCAAATGCAATTTATTTGATCCTGTATTTATATTGTTACAATTTTTAAGGAAGCATACGGATATATTTGAAAACATGAAGTGAGGATTTTGAAATGAATGCCAGTTTTGCTTTCTCAACTCAAACAAACAACAGGGAGTTCTAAGTGTGGAATAGAGCACTGTCTGTATTGGTATATGATGCTTCATAATGTACCAAGTGATTCAAAGCTAAAATATACCCTCCTTATTTCATTTATTCTCAGGCAATGAGTGGCTGATGAAGCAACCGAAAGGATTCTCTAGGCTGGTTGAAATTAGATTACATCTCATATTCTCTCTCCTCTTACTCTCATGTACTTCTAAACTAACAATTTTTATAAAATAGAGGTGGAATCAGGCATTTGATATCTCCAGTAATAAACCATCTCTTTTTCCTTATTCTGTGCTGCTAGAGGGCCTTTAGTCATCTCCAGTCCAAATCAAAAGAATCAGTGGCCTGAGATTGGCTGAAGAAGTGAAGAGTTCTAATTAAGTTAGCCACCTAATCCCTTCTCTCATCTTTCTGCACACCCACTAGAGACAAACCTAATGATCAGCTGTGGGATAATGGAGCCTGCTTTTATTTGTTGTCTGTTACTGGTAGATTAGGCTGTCTACTATAATATGAAGGTGCTCCTGTTGGACAGCCCTGTAGATGATCGAGCACATGTGTCTCAGCACACCAGGAATGCAGCGAAATGAAGCATCTTCCCAGAGCTGGCAAATAACCTAATGGCCAAAGCAACTACAATGCAGTTACAGCAGATAAAGCTCCTATCTGTGAGTCCACCCAGCCATGACATCTGATTGGAACACCTTGAAACTTATTTTTTTCTTAGTCTCCTATTCATCAGCAAGTTCTGCAAAGTCCTAATTCTACTTGCTACATTCACAGGTATGCTCCTGACCCTTCTGAGCTTTTCCAGCTTCTTGTCCATTCAGCCTTCCCTTTCATCCTGCCCTACAATGAAGCCACATACTCCCAAGAGTCCCAACACCTCCTGAATCAGTGTTTTTTCCAATAATTTTTCCCCTTCCTTGTACTGCCAACACTGGGGATGTATGTCTCTACCTGGTCTGCCAGGTCAAAGCTTACCTGGAAGATGACAGTTGGAAAAAGCAGTTTCTTTTTAAATAACTTATAAAAATATTTAGGAAAATAGGTTCATGAATCTCATTTCCAAAGCTGAGCTCCTACTGCCTTGGAACTGCAACAGCCTAGTGTTTACCAATTGCCTGTTTCCCCAAAACACATTTCACTTATGGCTGCATTCTCTTCACCTTGGCTGTGGCCTTCTCTGCCTTTCTCACTGCCTGCTCCCTACCCAATGCCAACGCTTCTCTTCATTGACTTCAGGAGTTCCTTCTCACTAGTTTATCATCCTTCCTAACCAAACTTCAGCCTTCCTGATGCAGATGAAACTCAGCCTAAAAGAGCTGCCGAACCCCATTGCAGCACAGACTTGCCATCCTCCATTTGTGGTCACTCGGGCATTATGCCCCTTCTTGCTCCATCTGTCAGCAGTTTCTGTCTGTATACACACAGGGCATGGCTGTAGGAATGCTGCATTCCGCAGAGGAAAGAAAGGATGAGCCACTCCAAGGTTACGGTTGAGGCAGGAATGACCATTTATTGAGGGGCGCAGCAGACTTATAGGGTGAGGGTAGAGGGTTCTGGAACTAGGGAGGAGTTGAGGGTGGAGTTAGGGCAGAACATGACAAGTAAGGTAAAAGGGGGTGGCAACCGTGCCAAACAAGGCATAACATGTGATGGGCCAGCCATATAAGGAAGTGGTGCAGTGCACCGCAGGCTGAACCAATGGGAGAGCTGGGGTAAAACAACCAGTCAAAACATTCAAACAATGGAAACGTAATTATTACTACTCTAATATAATAAATAACTATCTATGCTATTTGAACAGTAAGAACTTTTGAAACCCATCAGTCCATGGATTATTTTCATGGTTCTTCCTTCTTTCATTAAGTGTTGGTCTTTTCTTGTTCTTTTCCCTTCATTTTCTTCCACACAGCTTAACTTGCCGGGCGTACCCCGACAGAGGAACACTCCCCTGACAGAGGGTAGTCATGCACCCAGTTAAAACACTGCAAGTATAGCAGCACAACCAACTTATTGTAGCTGTTCTGGGAATTTCACCTGTTCCTATCCTTAGGTGATAAGATCTTCAGGGCATGGACTGTCTATTCTGTTTGTCTTCTCTGCACAGACAACCTCTCAGGCGTTGTAGGATCAAAAGTAGTTGTTATGGGTAATTCCTTTAGATATATCAGTATAGGGTATTAAATACACATTTCTAGGTTTCTGAAGTCTAAAGGGAGACAACTATTCAACAAAAGCAATTTTCTTTTGACTCAGCCTGTAAATAAAATAACTTCCATATTATTCTGCTAAAGAATAAATACACTTATGAGTAGTTTTCTTCCTTCTGTGGGACTAGTCATGTTCATAAACCTAAAAATAGGTGAATGTCTCTTCACCATCAGTATCCATGACTTCTGATACACATACATTTAAAGACTGTAGTAATATTCTCAGCACTGCAAGCAAATGTTAAGTCCTACATATTTATATTAAATATTTGGTTTTATTGGCTGAGTTTTAATGAATGAATTAAAATACTAGGAGAGAAATACTTTTTTTTTCTTTGAAACTGAATGAGTGTTTTGGAAACATTCTCCTACCATTATATTAGTCCCAAAATATATCTTGTAGGATGTCAAAGGATGAACAGTATTAATAAATATAAAGAAATCATGAAGCAGGTTAAGTGTGTACAGCTGAGAATGGTTTTGGAAGAAAAATGAACATTTCAAGTTTACATTCTCTCAGAAAGGATTTTTTTTTTTTCAAAAAAAATTATCATTCTGACTGCCAAGAGACCAACATTATCTGTAAAGAAGGATCCATCAAGTTCCATACAGCTGTGAATACTAATGCTGGATGAATGATCATACACGTAGCAACTAAGTCTCACTGGACTCATCACGATGTTCCCTATTTAGAACAGTAAATCAAATTCTTTGTCCAAAAAGAGTCACCACTTACTGGTAAATGGACTCATATTGTTTCTTAGCCACATGGCATTGACTTCTGCTTCTAAATGGCTGACCTAAATCCAGGAGACGCACCTGAAAAAATCACTGCACTTCAAATTCCACAATGAAAATCAATGAGAAAGCATTTTAAGAAGAGAATGAGAGAGCGAAATCTTATTCAAGAAGACATGTAAAACACTTGAGATATTTCTTTCCAAGTTCTACATCAAAATGGCCGTATATTTCATTAAATGGTTGTAGACATAAAATATTAAGCTGTTGTAGTCTTCTCCCTGTTTATGGAATTAGAAGGATAGATTGGTCAGGTCTTCAACATTTTACATTCAATTTTGTCTTATTACATAAGCAACTCATCAGCCTTCTTTCTCTAGGGCTTTATGGTTTCTTTTCCTTTCCTTTCCAATAAATGACCCATGAGATAAGTACTTCTTTTTCCTAAGATTTGCTCCATGACATTACTTTTACACACCTCAGGACCATCTTCACATCACCAGCTCTGTACAGATTAGTTGCAGGAGTGTAGTGATGGTCCTGGACTTGAAATATATTTAAAACAACTCCAGATATAAAGCAATTCTGTAACTGAAACACACTTTTCTCTGTGCAATATGATTTCTATATGGTTGGCCGCAAGCAGGCCAAAATACTATAAAGCATATTGCAAACAATATGATTGCTTCACCTGATACAGATTTTCGACTGTTATATTCCTCATGATCTACAAATAAATCTTTTCATACCCTTCTTCTATTTTCCTGAATCAGTCACTCCTCCAGAAGCACAGCTCCTCCACACATCCGTTCAGCATCCCTTTTCAGCAGTGGCTTTAGTGGCTCAGTCAGGATCTCTTCTCTTCTCTTGATGACTTAGCAAATAATATTTTTTGAAGTCTTACTTTATCATTCCAGGAAGCGAAAGAACTGTAAGTAGGATGCACAGCTTCAAAACAGACCAAAATTATCATTGTTTCAACAAGATTAACCATTAAGAGTAACATTTTTTGAGATCTGCTAGCTGTAAAATATCTGATGACCTCATGAGAATGATATAAGAAACGTTATTTTGCTTTAAAATATTTGTGAATATATCCAGATCATAGAAATTTTCTTTAATGTTCTGTGAACAAATGGGGTTTTAAGAAGTTGCAGCACCAACGCAAAACTGAAGTCTATAATCTGAAATATCACTTAAAGTGCAATTTTAAAACATGTAGTTATTATACATAGAAAACCAGAAGCCAGGAATTGTCAGGATAGAAACTTCTCAAATACAACAATTAGGTAAATATGCCTTTGGAAATGTAATAAATTATAAGTGGAATGTCTATATTTAATAAAAACGTTCATCTAGAATTTGAAATTTTCATTCTCAAATTGTTGTTTCAGAATGCACCAAAAATAACAATTAGTGTACTAACCCACACATGGGAAACAATTGAGTACTTTGAGACCAATAATCTCCTCCTTTACTAAAAAATCTCTGAAATTGGAAAAAAAAAAAACCAACCAAAAAAAAACCCCAAAAAAACAAACAACAAAAAAACTCCAACAATAACAAAAAGAACCCACCATGCTTGTAAGGTAGCCTACAGAAGGAGGAAAACAGACTGGTGGATGATAGACATACAATGGTGTTAAATTTGAAAATTCTATAGGTGTTTACCAAGGGCTGATGTACAGACAGACATGTAGAAAAGACCAGACTGATGCTCTAGACCCATTTTCTGCCTTTCTGCAGCATACTGTAAACCATGTATGATGATTTTTTAGTGTTTCTTTATTAAAAAACTAGCTTAGAAATTCAGAGCTATAGCAGCCGGGAATATGCAACATTATCATTTGATATTTGCCATTTTATGTAATGGCTTCCCTTTGCCATCTATTGTAGTGCTCCCTCTGTTATTAACTCCCACTCTTTCTGATTTATAATATATTTTCTGGAAGAGACCTCTTTTTTTTGCTTTCTGAACACCTTTTTCAGTTTAAGTACATTCTGCTTATGGTCCCCATCTCTGGCATTACGTAGGTGTCCCCTTGAAAGGCTCCATATATATCAATAATCCACTACCTCCTCCACTGAGGTACTTCTGCCCTCCTTGAAATAGTCTCCAAAGTGGTGTGTTGTGAAATGAAACCTTCCCAATGAGCTTTTAAAAGCCATTGTAAATCTATCTAAATATAATGCCTTTGTTTGGTGTTCTGGGGTTTTTGTTTTGTCTTAGTTTTGAGGTCTACATTCAAACTAAAAAAAGTAAACAAACAAAAAATGTTTAAAAAACCCACCTCCACCTCTTAGTGGTTTGTAAGCATAGTTTTTTTCCAAGAAGCAGATAACTGTAAGTCTGCACACTGTTCTACTTCTATTTGCTAGTCCAAGGCTCTGTCGCAGTTGTGACAGTTTATTTACTTGAACTCAAATTCAAATTTACTTGAAATAATTTCCAAACTCACCTTCATATGTATTTGCATATATACATACATATTCCTATGTATTACAGGTAGAACAAGAAGGAACTTTTTAACAAGAGTAAATAAAGCTGTTTCTGCCTTGTTTCTGATAGTCCTACTTTTAAATGCCATGTATACTGAATGCTCAGATCTTTGCCCAATATTTCCGTTTACATTTCCACAGTTTGTAGGACTCTAATCTTGTCCTATTCCTTTAAAAAGCTTTCTTCTCCTAAGTTATTTCCCTGTTTGCATGTTGAATTTCACAGAAGTCCTATTAAAAAATATCTCTGGGTATTTCTTAAGGGTAAATGAATTTCAGAGAACTAAGAGGAGGATGTTTCAGCTTGACATCTTGTGGATCACTTATATTGAAAGGTGTAAGCTTATAAGAAGTTACAAGTGATTTGTCTTCCTATATGTGATAATTTCCATTAACTTAAAATAAAATTAAAATCACTGACCAACACTTACACAGTAGGAACTTGTTGTATATTTTACACTTGAATATAGTAGCAAGGGAAGATGTAGTAGTCCTGGTAGTTGGGACTTCACATGTCATTGAATTCTGTGGAAGCTTTGCAGTTTACCTTATTGTCCTCCCCCAAGCAGCATGCATGTGCATATATAGGCCAGGCTGGATGGAGATTTGAGCAACCTGGTCTAGTGGAAAGTGTCCCTGCCCTTTGCAGGTGGGTTCGAATGAGATATCTTTAAGGCCCCTTCCAACCCAAACCATTCTAGGATTCTATGATATGTATGATACTGCAAAATGTCTTGTGCATTTTATTCAGAATAGCTTCATACAGACTACAGGGCAGAAACATGTTACTCTCACCATAATCTCAGAAATAAAACTTTTCTTGCTGTTTCATTTTCTTGAAATTCTGTAGGCAGAAAACCCAGTAAAGAATGTGATAATGGAAAATGAAAGTTAGTTTGGTTGTCTCTGTAAGACAGTTCCTATCATAAATAGCTCTGTTAACCACCTATTGAAAATTTTAAATAATCTATAATGTAGACCATACACTGCAAAAAGACTATATACATATAAGAAATTGACTTCTTAATTACACATCCTACTAATGAAAGCTAATCAGGCATTCACCCTTTTTCTGATAATTAGCAGCTGTTACCTGACAGACACCATTTCCTACACATGCTTTCTCTCAGGGTTAGTATGAGAAAAGTTTGCCGAAGGCAGGACTATTTTTGGCCCAGCAACACTTATGTTGCTATGTGCTCTCAGATTACTGGGCAGATAGGCACACAATGAAGTCAAACAGCTGATCTGCAAAACTGAGAACACTGTGTGGTTTCCTCTACTGGTGCTTGTTTGTGTATAAATATGCACATGTGCACAAACCATGGGTAAGGAAAGGTTATTTTTCTCCAGACAGGCTTGTCAAAGAAAAAAGCCACATCCTGTGTTCTGTTAAAATCCCCTGTTAAAACGCAGTCAGAAACCCTTGGCAAGTTGTGTGAAATGACTCCATAAAGTTGTGCCTGTAACAGTTTGTACCTTCTGTTTCAATTAGTAATTTAAAGTTGATCTTGGTTAAGATAGAAGGACCATGTGTCAGTGCTGTTGCAAACGTTGCTCCTTTCAGTCAGCTGATAAAAGCAATGTCGAGAGCCTTTGATCATTGCCGTCACAGCAAAGTTGGCGATGGGTGCAGGTACAATTTCGGTTCAGGTCAGACGGGGGATTCTTCCAAAGTCATAGCTAGAAACCAGCCACGACCTTCTGTATAAGGCTGGACTCAGTACCTTTCACCTGTCCTCACTTTCCCTTGAGCTATTGGACTGGTCATCTGCTGAAATTGGAGCCAAGCTGTCTCTGCAGGTTAGTTAGAATAAGCACTCAAACTTGAGCCCATGTATTTTACTAATGAATGTAGCACCCACTTAAGCAACAAAACACACCAATGAGCATGATGAACTCTTGAAAGGGGGTTGAGGTACACAGGTGACTTGGCTTATACCACTGATATGTAGAAATGTAGTTTTTAACACAGCAGGCAGTATAGAACCTTTATAAACAGCACACACAGAAAAGACAAAATGCCTTTTATTAGATATTGATATAGGTTAGTTTTCTCAACCATATTCCTGCCTTATGATTAATTTGCTGTTTTAGGTAACACCACTAATGCAGATAGAAATTCTACATCATGTCTCAGTTATAGCCAGCTACAGAAATAAATATCTGTGCTGTTACCTAACACTAGGATCCTATGGGAGCAGGTATCCAGTCTCCGTGCTGCACTCCCCAAAGCCATTTCTGCAGAGGAAGTGGGAAAACTATGCATTTTGGAAACCCAGCCTGCAGTGCTCTTGCACAAGCAGGGCTGATGGAGGCAATCGACTCTGCCTTTCCCTGTTTGCTCTTCCCTGTTCTTCTGGGATATCTGGGACAGCACAGAGCACCAATAAGATGGGTTTGCATTCTACTAGAGTAGAGGTAGCTTCTCACAGTGTGCAGGTAAAGTGTGAAGACATGTCAGGAGGGCATCCGAGGTACACAAGGCTCCAAATCCAGAAAGGTCTGTCATACTTCATGTGAGTGGGTGACCTATTAGTGCCACCTTTCTCCTGTAGATACTTTCCCAGTGGAAGACTGTTGGGCACAAACAAACATTGACATTGAGCAAAGCTATGCTGGTGAGTATTTGGCACCCCATCCACCATGCTCTTGCCTCATGTGAAAATATAGATGTCCCCCTCCAGACACAGGGATAGGGAAGGGCGGAAACACATTCCACTTCTCTAGTAAAGACAAAGATTCTTCAGTCTGGGACACTGTGTCCTTTACAAAACCCTGTTAGAGGAATGAATACAGATATGACCTCACTTGCTCCATAACTCCTTTGGGATGCGTAATTTGGCCATGTATGCATTCCTCCTCTGGATTAGATCATCTTACATTGTAGCTGTTCTAGTTTGCTTTGGGTTTTGTGGTGGATTTTTAAGATTTGTTTTTCAAAGACCTTACTTTAGAATGAACATGTGATGATAAACTTTGGTCCTCCTCCAGTTCAGTTTTACTTTCTGCAGATCAATGAGGTCAAATAAAATCAGGGAAAGACCACAAGTTTCAGGTTCTCTCTGCCAATGAATCTAAGCAGTGACATATGACTTAATTCAGTGAAGCTCTTTATGTTGTAACTGGACTCACCCTAACAGGACAGTCCCCCAAAGAGATCCTTTGCTGAAGACAAATGGGTGTCTCTGAGAAAAAAAAAATATATCCTAGTCTTCATTTCACAGGCAAGTTACTTGGTTTTTGGTGGTGTTGGGATGTATTAGTTCTCTGAATGGGACATATCTCATGCATCACTTAAGACTGGAAATGTTATTATTCTATTGAGGGTGGTAAGGGGAAAACCCCAGCTTTGAAATTCTTCATTACTCAAACATATTTCTTGGGCATATAAAAAAAAAAAAGTCGGCTTAGTTCAGACTTGAAACAGGAGGGGAAATCCCTGGGAAAACAGAAAAGGAGAACCTGACATTTACTTAGGACTCTGTAACTGGGTTAATTCTGAGGAAAATGCTAATCTAGAGAGTCATAGGTTTCAGCGCCAGTTGCAGAAGATTACCAAGGACAGTTGTATGTCTATACCTGGTCTATACCTGCCTGCAAGTCCCTAACTTTGTACATCTTTTGGAAATCTGCTAATTATCCCTTGAAGCTTCCTTTTTTCTTTTCTTCTCCCTATCCTTTCTAGACTTTTAAATCCTTTTCAGTACTGTTCATAGCTGTCAACAAGTGAAGACATCAATTCCATTCTATGAAAACCTTTCCTTTCTGCAATGTTAAACAAGACTAGTGGGAGAAAGCGGTTGTCAGGGACTTGTTACTGCGGTAAGCAAATGTCACTCAGTAGAGAAAAATGAAAATATTATAGAGCAGAAAACAGATCACCAAAAACAGAGGAGCCTAAGGGAGAGAAATACAACTTTGATCTAAAATACTCTTTAATCATACCAAATGGAAAGAAAGAATTTGGTCTCTCACCACTTTTTTACTACGTTTCAGTTTAAGATATGCAAACACAAGTCTATACAGGCATCTGCTAAATAAAGATGACACTTAGGTTAAAAAAAATGCAAAAGAAAAAGAGATATATACATTTCACTTTAATGATTGCATTTGATATACATTTTGTGATTGGTCGGTGTCAGGGAAATTAGTGATGGGCTAGAAAAATTTCCCTGATAACATGTAAATCAGAAGTGTTGAAACGTAGGAAGAATTTTCATATTATGTATGAAATTCTGGATAATTTTGAGGAATTAAGCAGTACAAATGTAGAGATCCTTAGCAGTAGAATCTATGTCTTTGGTGTACACCACAGTCACCAACCATCTGAATACCAACACTGTCTTTTGGCCATAAGGCGGCAAAAAAAGCTGCAGGAAACATTAGACAAAATCATGTTATTAGAACAGAAGTGGGGAAAATCAACCCACCCGGCTTTGAGAAAAGTTAGATCATTATATGAAATGGATTACATTGCCTGCAGTAGCAGGGGCCTGTGTTCCAAGAAAGTGGGATCTTCTTGTGGAAATCAAAATAAAAACAAGATTGAGAAAACAAGTGCTATTTAAGTTATTGAAAATATACCTCACAGCAAGATGTGAATTATGTTTGCAGTAGCCTGGAAACTCTTATTGTTCAGCTTTTTTGTGAAATCAGGAAGGAAGGACCCTGAGAGTATTTCTATCTCTACACAGCAGCTTTGTGTCATTTTCTGTAATCATGAGAAGCTTTACTGGCATTGAATTAGCAGGTTTAGGAACAGGGAGGGGTAAAAAAAAAAAGGTATTTGATTGCTTTGTTGATAACTGGATAGAGCTAAAAAGGATACTTGTGAAGCAGAGTGGAACAAGGACGACCAATAGGCTTGAAAATATCTAGAAGCAGTGGGCACTGGCAATGCAAATGTAGCTCATTTATTGCGAAGTCATGCATGTCAAAGCAGGATTTGGTGAAAAGTCAACGTTATTGCAGTAGGTTTGCATGGCACCTACTGCAGAGGAGTGTACCAATATCAGAGTAAGGGCTGTCTGGCAATATGTAATCAAGTCTTGTAACATATCATCATCATGGCTAGGCTTCAGGAATGAAGATTTGCAAGGGCTCTACCCACGCTTGCTACAAGAACACTGGTGGCTAAAAGGCCAATGTGAGATAGGCAAGCCCAACTGCAAAAGGTACAGTGGAANCATATACTCAAAAAGGATGTACAAGTTACCTTAATGGAAAGAAAACTGTTTGCATACATGATTGAACTTTCCTGTTATCTGTGTAAGGGGTCTGGGGAGTGTGAAATGAGTCAGGAGTAGCTTCCTTTCTAGAAGACTGCTGAATAATTTATTAGACAGACAGCTACCCTCGGGCCAGTATATGGGCTTGAGGGAATAGGTAAACACAGAAAGAAAGAAAGAATGAAAAAATAAAGAGAGAGAGTGTGAGAGAGAGTGGAAGAGAACAGTTGCTCGTATAGTACTCTCATGCTTCTATGCAAATACACTTTCTAATGTCTTAAATTTCTTCCTCTAGTAACAGGCTGAAGGCTTTACTGAACTTTAAAGGCCTTCCTTAGTTGTTAAGTTATGCTGAGACCAACCACACTGCAGCTATTCAATAGAGATATTTAATTATTTTGTTACTAGACTGCTTATCATTTCAGTACCAGGAAAAAAAATCCCAGGGACCAAGCACAAATTAGAGCTTTTAATTTTTAGGACAAATGATTTTTTCTGAACATTCTGGGAAAGACATCTTTCTCCCTGATACTAGTAGAGATTGGTTCTTAGAAGAGTCTTTCCTGTATCAATGAAAACTGATTGTTTTCTTTAAATGGGCATTTTTTTCATAACTGTATCAAGCTCAGCCACATACTGTATTTGTTAATTCTTGAGGATTTGCCTCTTCTAGCAAAGATATTCTTGCCCAAAGTTACTAGTTAGCCAGCTATACAGCCATTCAGAAGCATTCAAGAATCTGTGTAGGAAAAGAGGAGATGATGATACACTGAAGTGCCTGTGTGCTATTGGAAGGTTACATCATTTTAAAAGGACTGTGGCTGCAGAAAAAAAAAAAAAGGATACCTTTTCTTCAGTAGTTTCGTTCAAGGTACAGAACATAATTGCATACTCAATGATTTATTTTAAATTAAATAGTATGATTCATGCTTGCACCATATCAGAACTGGTTTGATATGAATGTAGTCTGTCTCCCAATCCATGTATGCCTACTCCAGGAAAAACAGCAGCAAATGTAAGGAAGATGATTATTTCTCTGTTCTACCATTTCCTGTCAGTCTTCATCAACATGAAAATAAAATTGTCACACAGCATAAATAAGGTAATATGAAAATGTGGTCACTGAAAGTGGACTAAGTGGTGTTTTCAACACGGAGGAAGATTCTCCTTTGATCATATTTGCAGTTGTCTGTTAATAGTTACCCGACAGAGAAAAACACACACATTTCCCTGTCCCTCCCTCCAAAGTTCTTCCCTCCAGTATCTGTTTTACTGAGGCCTCATCACATTATAAATGCCACCTCAGAGCTCTTTTTAAGTACTGCCTAAGAACATGACAGCAGTAGAACAGCAAAAGTTAGACTAATTTTAAAATTTTTATTTTATGAACCTTCAGCAAGTTTGCGGATTGTACCAAAGCTGAGTGGTGCAGTTGATTCATTGGTGGAAAGGGATGCCATCCAGAAGAGCCTTGAGAGGCTTGGAGAAAGGATCCATGCAAACCTCTAGAAGTTCAACAAGAGCAAGTGCAAGGTCCTGCGTGTGGGCTGGAGCATTCACCAGTATCAGTACAGACTGGGGGAAGAATGGATGGAGAACAGTCCTGTGGAGAAGGACTTGGGAGTGGTGGTGGATGAAATATTCAACATGAGACACCAGCGTGCTCTTGCAGCCCACAAAATATCTCCTGGACTGCATCAAAATAATGTAGCCTTCAGGCTGAGGGAGGTGATTCTGCCCCTCTGCTCTGGTCCCATGAGACCTCACCTGGAGTACCGCATTCAGCCCTGGAGTCCCCACTACAAGAAAGATGTGGACCTCTTAGAAAGGGTCCAGAGGAGGGCCAGGAAAATTATCACAGGGATGGAACAATTTTCCTGTGAAGAAAAACAGTGGTGGTACGAGACACTGCATATTAATTATTGGCTTAGACTAACTCGAGTGTGTGTGTGGGGAGGGGAAGGGACAGGTCAAATTTCACAAAGGTGAATTGGTGTCCTGCTCCACACCCCAGCCTCTTGGAGGCTGGTTGGACAGCCCCAGGGCAGCTGACCATCACTGGCACACTGGGAATACACCCCACGCCAGAGCCCCAGTCCAGCCCCAGCGTGGCCAGTGGGCCAGAAGTCCCACATGGGCAGAGGGTAGCCGCAGGGGGCCAGAGCAGATAAAATAAGCACCATGTGGCCCTGCCATCTCCTGGACTCTTGTAGTTAGATCTACGCTGGATATGAGTTGATAGCTATAATTCTCTCCTTTTTTCTCTCTTTCTTTGCTTCTTCTTCTCCTAATCTCCTTTCTTCATATTTGGATAACTTAAAACTGGGTGGGTTGGATTTTGCAAAGTTGCTTGCATGTGCTAAGTCAATGCTTTGTGGAATGCTTTGTTTTGACTGAAGGTTGCCTGTTAAACTTTTGTCAAGCTCCCTTATTCACTAAAGTTTACTGATAAAAGTGTGTTACTTGACCTCCTGAGAAACATTTGCAGCATCTTCTCCCATGAGCTCTTTCAACATATTAAAAGATCTGAAGGCCCTTTTAATAAATCTGGTGAGAAGACTTTTGGAGCCTTGTATATTTTTAAAGTAAAACCCCTTCAATGAGCTCATAGCTTAAAACCATTGGGGTTTTTCAGCTGGGAAAAGACAGGGCTCTGAGGACACCTTATAGCAGCCTTTCAACATATAAGGTCTTTTAAGAAAGACAGAGACATTTTACCAAGGTCTGCAGTCATAGTAAAAGATTTAAACCAAAAGAGGGTAGATTTAGATTGGACATAAGAAAGAAATTCTCTTATGATAGCAGTGAGACACTGGAACATGTTGCCCTGAGAATATGCGCATGTCTTATCCCTGGAACTGCTCAAGCCCAGCTTGAATGGGACTTTGAGCAACCTGATCTGGTGAAAGATTACTATGCCTATGGGGTTATCTTGCCTAGATGAACTATAAAGATCTTTTCCAATCCAAACCATCCTGTGATTATATGATTCTGTGATTCTATTAGTACAAACTGTTTCAGCGTCTCCACCCCTGATACCTGGCAGATAGTCTGCTATATCTAATTAATCATTCCACAAGAAGGAATTCCTCACCAAATAACACACTGGAAATTTGTCAAATATTACTAGTAAAATGCAGTTCAGCTGTGTAACCAGCCATGCCTGGGCAAGGCTTCTAGGAGGTTTGTTTCATTTATCATATTTATTCATTTTTCTATAGCTATGTTAGAAATTCAAATAATGTAAGGATGAGATGCAGAGCTCTGATTAAAAAGAGAAACAGCTAGAACCTTTATTCCACATCTTAGTGTACTCCATATTTCTACTGAAACACTTCTTTCTTCAAATATCATAATTTATTTCTTTCTTATTCTTTTAGCACCTCCACTTTTTATCAATAATCTCACTAGAGAGGTTATTGTCACAGAACTTCCTGCTGAGATCACATTAGGAAGCAAAGGGAGTGTCACAGAGGAATATATTTTCTTTTTTTTTTTAATCACTTTTCTGCTTTTAATTTCCTCTCTATTTGTATGGGAGGAAGGGGAGAGTCCAGAAACCAGTGTCTGAAAGACTTGCTAGATTATCTTCCTGTCATTCTCTGCTAATAGAAGATTCTTCCCTGTATGGCATCAACTAGTGTTTTGCCAAGTCATCAAAGATCCAAACAGACAAACACTCTTCTCAGGAAGACTAATATCTCACTATTCTTTCATGCTTAGCCAAAACAGTCCTTTTAAAGGCCTTCCATAGAGTTCTGTCAAATAGTAACACCCAAATTATTTTCCTTCCTTTGAATTTAATAGCCTTCAGTTATACATGGATTTTTGTGAGAAGGTAGTTTGTTCTGTGAGCATCATACACAATGGTTGTGTCATATAATTAGTCCAGAAACAGAGTAAATTTCTCAAGCCCCAAAATGTCGCAATACTTGTAGAGAGCTAAACAAAAAAAGCCCTAAAGAACAAAAATACAAAGGCAACCTTAGCTATTGGTTTTGTTATAAACTTCATCTTCACAGGAGTAAAGGATAGTGAGAGTTTATGTTTGTGCAGAACTTCGAAGATAAAAGTATTGAAAGTTCTTTCTATAGATGGGTGTTATCCATGTAGATGAACACTAGACAAGAGCCTCCAATGCTGAGTAGCTATTCTCTGAACACAGAGTGCAATAGTTCTTTGTTACACAAGACAGCATTTCAGTAATATCCATGGGCATCCTTTTTTTGTTCATGTTCCAGTTTGAGTCTGTATACGACATGTTTAAAGGTGCACACACACACACAGACACACACAAAACTAGATGCACATATAGGCATTCCCTACTGTTTATTTTTCAAATCTATCTTTCCAAACAAAAACAATACTAAAATGGAGATAATGTTAGTAGGCTATGGAATTTAGTAACTTAGATTAAACAATATTCCAAGAATTTTTAAATTATATTCAAAAATTCCCAGAACATGGCAAGATAAGAAAATACACAATTACAATGTATACAGTGTATGTTTCTTAAATGTATTCTTTCTCACATAACTAGTGGGAAGATGAAAATATTTCAAAATTGATATAGTTACATTTACTATTACTAATTCCATATTCCTTAAGTATTACCATAACGATAATAATAATCTAGATCCCATGCCCAAGTATAGCTTGTCTTCTTGTTTCCTAGCAACCTCCTAGTAATCATGATAAATATTTCTTACCAAAAAACCTCTGTAGTGATCTTTCTTTCAAAGTTCCTTTATTTTAGTTCCTGTTAATATCACATTTAGAAGATAAGAGTTAGTTCCTTTCTGGAAAAGTGTTTCAGAAGTTAACTTTTAGGAAAGCTACTTCCCTTCTTTTTAGCTACTACATGACCAAAAAATTCCTGAATACATTTCTCATTTTATTTTCAAATGATAAAGTACGTTTAATGTGGTAATTTCTGTAAAATGAATGCTTTTCTAATATTGTGAAATTTAATGTATGAGAGAAGAGTAAAAACCCCTCTTTTGCATCACTCCTACACATCTGATAGAAAATTCCCATCCATGACTCACACACGGTACAAGACAAGCAGTCAGCCCACATGACTGCAGTGAATCTTAACATGCAGCAACCAAAGAAGTATGGAGTTTTCCAGATCACTAGTGCAATATAGGTAACTTTTTAGAGTAATGAACTATTATTTCTGTCCATTCACTTGCATCAACTTTTAGACACCAGAGATGGCAGACAGAAATTTCCTAAGGAACAAGAGCTTTTAGTGACTGACACAAAGCAATGCTTTGCAGCATTGTCTGCAATGTGCAGACACTGTGAGTGAATAGGAGAGGTGTAAATACATTAGAAAAAGGATAGGATAGATTGCAGAAAGTGAGTTTAGAACTTCTTCAGTTGCCTGTCCACAAACCATTGATATACCAGAAACTATGTCAGCATAGTTTGTGTTCTCCTGTAAATTTCCCATTGTAACTTTCTTCCCCTTAGAACTGGCCTTATTGCTGTTAGGGTGTATTTTTACCCACACTTACTTGTTCAAGTTAGAACAAACACGCAGCGAAATATCATTTGAGGTATCATAAAGCTGGATGAACATGTTATGGTGAATTAACTTCATGAGAAATGCCAGTCCACCAAAATCAAAAGGTTCTGTGCAAGGCTGTTAGCGTTACAACTTTCTGGCAAGCCTTGTGTCATGATGACACTAGACAGGACACTGCGGCTGTGAGGGTCATGCTAAAACTGCCTTAGGGACCTGAGGACTTTCAGAGGTTGCCATGTGCAGCTTTCCAGGCTTCTTCACCCTCTTCAATAGTGGCAAAACCCTGGTATCTTGGTCCATCTTGAAGTTTTTGCTTCTCCTGCTGGTGCAGGGAGCCTAGCAACCTTGAAAATCCTGACTCACACCAAGGCTTGGAGATCTGTTTCTCATGCTCATTGATTTTGGCTCCTACATGACACCAGGGCTCCTAGCCTTCTGGCTTTCTTGTTGACTTCGCTTTTATAGCCAAGCAAGAGATGCAGTTGCTTAGCTTTCCACTCTCATTTTCACTATGGACTTGCTAAGCCAAACAATTGACCAATTTCTAGTTTTCTACATGTAGACATCTTCATTTTTCTTTTCAAGCAGATCCCTCTTGGTCAGCAGATCTGCACTGTTGAACTGACACCAGCTTGGCTATTTCTTTAGATATATCTCTGTAAAGCCACAAGCTTCTAAGGGCAATATTGGCTGCTCTGCTCGTCTAATCAAACCACCTCTGTGTTAAAGCATCTGTGTCAGATGCTTCTGACAAAAACTATTACACCTATATTTTTTGGCCAAGAAATGTTATCCTTGAGGTCTCTTTCACCTGGTATTTTATGATTCAATAAGATTTTTCTTTGTACTGATATTTTACTCTTGAGTTTTTTCAGATCATGGTGATGTTGTGCCAGCGGATCTCTGTATGCCAGCTAATCTCAATACACATATGCCTTCTGTACTGTGGTAAGACTTGAGTTACCCCTATATTCTATTTCAATTTTGTGGAGAGAAAAACTCTCAGTATATGATAAGTGACACTTAACTAATCAAATACAATGTTAGTTTTAGGCTTCACCACCAAAAAGCTCAGATGACATTGCTGAGTGGTCTCCCACCTTTTCATTCTCCCTGGCACAAAGTTAACTTGCATCTGCAGTAAAGACGGGGTCAGGGCAACAGAGGAACAACTGTTTCCCAGTTTTGTGACTGGGAGCACATACTGAAGCAGGCAGTCATAACAGCAAAGTTGTATTTCCTAGTAAATTCACCTGTAACTAGAGTACTGCAGGCATTTTGCTATTTCCTGCTGGAACTAGGGTAGCAGACTGTGAGAGATAAATTTCTAATTATTGATATTTTTTAAGATTAAACTAGACAAAATCTGTTTTTTCTCAACTTAAAATCAAAACATAAAGAGTTCTGAAAACATCAGTAACCTGCTCATCTTCAGTAGTGCCATCTAGAACAAGCCTCACAGCTCTGTTGCAAGCTAGTTGGGAGAACTTATCATTAACACTGTATTGCAGATCAATAAACAAAGCCAGTTAACTCCAAATTTCCCCCTTTCTATTGAGTGATTCTATTTCAATGTTTAAAATGGCCTGGTCAGACATCCCAAAAGTAGTAACAGAATTCAAAATAACTCAGAGAGAAAGGAAACAGAATATTTTTGAGTTTGGTTTGCATGTGCTAGTTCTGCGCCAGCTCCTTTAGTTATTGTGCTTACTAGTTTCAAAATCACATTTCCTATTTTTTTTATTTGTGTCTTCCTTTGACTTCAAGGAAGAAGAACACAAAGAAAGGAATGAGCATATAAATTTTGGGCATGGGAATTTTAAAACAATAGTTGCCAAATTTCTTGTATAGGGAGATAAACTGTTATGCAAATTTTATATTGCACTGATTGTATTTTTCTTAATACTTTGCACATAGATCTTAAGCTGAAACACAACATTGAAATCTGTGCCTGTCTTTCATACTGTTCCATATAAAGCTTTCATTGGATGGAGTTTCTTGTGAAAGGATTTCAGTGTCCTTTTGAGGGTAAATAGAAAAGATATGGTGAAAAGTTCACAGGAATTGTGTTACCTCATGTGATTTGTCTCCCACTACTTAAGTTCTTAATTTTCTCTTCCATATAGTTTCTTTACAGTTCATTTTATCAAATAAATTTTCATCCAGGATGGATGCAATACCAAATTTTTTATAGCTTTTAAGAACAAAAATAGCACTGATATTTCACAAGCAATACAGTCTGCTCTTCCTAGATGATAACAGATTTTCAAAAGTATTTTTTGTAAATATCTTTGCAGGTCCCTGAGGTTTCCCTGTTTTCCTCATACCCATTGAAACAACTGATATTCCACATTCAATCTGTGCCCTTGAAAGTGGGATTCCAAATAAAAATTGGGGTTTTTTTCAATATGAAAGGTGTTTTGGAGTCAGTCAACAGTTCCCTGGATCTAAGTGCTTACCTACAGCTCCCAGGAGAGCTTTACTCTACCACTCTGAATTTGGTTCCATTTTGCAAGTCAGGGTGGGTTCAGAGCCTCAGGAGGAACAATGGGGTTACAGTTCACTCAGCAGGCCAGTTGTCTCACTAAGACACACCAAAGATTTTGCAAAACTAATGTGGGAGTTGGTCTCTTACCAAAAGAATTAGACTTAAAATCCTCCTTTACAGTGTTCAGATGTACTGCCTCTTTGTTTAACATCGTATTCCTAGAGACTTAACAAAAGGGAGTTTGGGTCCTTTACATTTCCAAGACAGAGAGCAGGGAGTCATATAGAAAGCCTAAGCTTTTCTTCCTTGCTCCTAATCCCCATGTACCCTTTTGGACGGCAGACACATGGCGTGTGAGATGAAATGCTCATCTGCAGCTGACAAGCAGCACCAGGGGACAGATAAAGGGAAGTGGAAATGGAAGGCTGATTTATACTTATGCAGAACATCAATTCCATGTGCCCTTCTTCCCCACTTGCAGCCTCATGGCCAATGCACCCCATCCAGGACAGTGCTTACACACTCACAGTCATTTTGATAGCTGTGTCGTAAGTGACATATTGTGTTTATTTGATTGGGCACAACATTTTCCTCTGACAGAAGGATGTTCTCAAGGTAGCATTTCCTGATTTCTGATAGTTTTTTTTCTATTAGTTATTTGGTATTAGCATTGAAGAGCAAGCTCATGTATACTCTAATACTAACACAAGTTTAGTTCTTTATCGGACTGCAGCTTGCCTGGTCAGGACTGGATACTTGTTCTCATTTAATTAGAGCTTTGCCCAGACCTTGACTGGAAAAATAACATCAGGGAAAGGACCACCTATGGGCTGTCATACATATCAAATGTTGCTATAAGAATTATTTCAGGCCAATAAAATGGTCCAGACTAGATTAACTTCATGTCCAACATGACCACCACTGTTAGCATCAGTGGTCTCAAGGAGAAGACAGACAGGCCACCACACAGGGGGAGAGAATCAAGGCAGGTCAACATAAAAGTGCACATCCTCAATATCTCCCTCATTTCCAGTAGTCAGAGGCTGAGTAACTCTTACAGCATGAGATGCAATATTTGCTTTTTTGTCTAATAATTATAAAAATTCTGGAAATTCTTGCTGCTAATTTTTTTCTTAGTTCTTGCTCACCTACTCTCTGACATCCACTGTCAGCCAATATTTGCTTAGATATCTTGTAAAAAGCATATCCATTTGATTTACTGTCTTTTTATCTCACTTCAAGTCTCTTCGGTTTTGGGGTGCTGGGCTGGAAGGCTAAAGGCTTCAGTTCTGCTTTCTCACATGCCAGTCTGGAAGTTTGCACAGTCCCGCTTGCAGCTATGGGCCTGGACTATCATCCCTATGACACTCCCATCCAACCTACTTCTTCATCCCAGGGAGCAAGAAGAACTTGTTCATGCAGCAAACACAGCTGTATGCCTCCTCCTGTGCCAATGACATCACAACACAGACCACCAAACTCTTCCTACTACCAGCCCATTAGAAAAGGTGGTGAACGGTGATTGCAGCTGACTGGGAAGAGATAGGAAAAGATGAAGGAAACACTAATCTAAGCTAAAGTCAGGAATCAATTTACACAAGGCAATGTGAAGTATGGAAAATACGCCTCAACAGAGAACCAAGACAGAACACACAGTAACTAGTTCATCTGAAGTACTGTAAAATTCCCCTTCTTCTCAGAAGAACTCTGTTTGAGACAGCCCTGACCTAACAAAAACAAGGAAACACACTTGTTATGCAGTAAAAATTTCAAGACTCCTCATGCTGTCCAAGCATGATCAAAATAGATCAATATTGCAAATGTCTCCCAAATTGCCATCGTTTACATCTGAGTCCGATATATGCTCAGGAATATAACAAGTTGCAATAACCATCTTTTTTATGTTAATGATTTCCCAGTTTGATGTGAAATATTATGCTGACACATGTATCTGTCTTCCTGTTATGTACTAGGGAGAGTATTTTGTAATAAAGGATGTTGAAAATGTAAGAGTAGTCAATAATTCTTTTGGCCTACCAGAATCTATTAATTTTGACTTTCTGTCATATAACCAATTCTTGGCACTTATGTTGGCTTTCAATTAGTCATTTCAGCTAATATAGAGAGTCTTTTAGACAGTACTATGAGATTTCTGCTGAATACACATAGCCATTTTATAACTATCAAGCAAAATTGTTTCAGATGGATGGTTACTCACAAAATACTATGCTCTTTCAAAACCAGTAATTTAACAACTGCTCTGCTACTAAAATCCTTGACTTCTCCCACTGGAAGAGTTAATTTTGCAGTTGGTTTTGATGGGCTTAACATTACTTTGGCATTATTTTTCCTCATTTTCTATTTATGGAAATGTGAATATATTGCTTGCAATCTTCATAAATGCAGAGTCTGATATAATAAAATGCTCTTGCATTGAATGTAACATAAGAAGAAATTTGTTATTGAAGAAAGATAAGGGTCTGCCATGAGTTTCAACTATAGTACTATTACTAGATTACACTTCCCACTGAGATGCATGTGAGTGTAGTTGCCTTTCTGCTTTGGTTCCTTTGATGAAGGCTAGCCTACAACTTCATTTGAATTCACTGGAACTACTATTATACTAAGTCTTTAATACATAGCTGCATGCTTGACAAAGCGAGGGTTTTGTCACCAGTATGTTTTACCATTAGGACAAGAAAACAATAGCTGCTACTCTCTGCTGAACCCAGAGTCTAAGGGAAGACATGGCTGGAGCTGTTGCATGATTAGCTACATAATGATCACCAGTATTCAGAGCTATTGAGGGGATCCCAGCAACAGATGCCAGAATCTATATATAGCAACTTTGTGTGGCAAAGATAAGGTATATGTAGTGAGACATCTGTAACGGATTTTTATTGTGAAGTAGCTCCACACATACTAAAGACAAATAAAGACAAAATAGCTGTTTAGTGATGCAAGTCAAAGTGTTTCCACATCAGACAGATGGAGAAAAACTTAGCATTTTCTGCCTCTATTCCTCCTGCCCAGTTAGCCTTAAATGAAGCAAGTGCAGGCAAGGGCTGGGTTACTTTTTTCCCAGCTGTTCGCACAAAAGAACACTTCGCACCTGTTCCCAGTGAAAGAAAGTTTGCTTTGTGTAAAAGCAGTTCATCACCCCAGCCTTGGCATCATCCAGGGGTTGGTGGCGCAGGCAGAGCTCAGGCACTTTCTGGCTGGAATCAGCATGCTACGGAGGAAGAAGGCTGAAGGGCAGGTCTGCTGCAATCAAGCTTCATTAACTTTAACGTGTAAACATGCCCCCACCTGAAGTTTGATGTCATAGCAAATGCAAACAGCAGAGGTAGTCTGCTAAGCGCAAGCAAGCGAATTTTTCACTTTAATCCCAGCTCTATTTAGTTTACTGTATTTGTTTAAAGCTGGAGTAATTTTCCTATCTACCATTGAGGTATTATTCAGAAAAACCTGCACTACACTATCCCTGTATAATTATAAAGCTGTGCACTCCATGCTTCCTTTGATGTTCTTTTAGATTTGCATCTCCTAAACTGTGATTTGCCTTAGACATTGCCATTAGGTTTGTGCCAGTCCCTCTGCTGGGAGAAATGAGTGTGGGTCTGTGGGGTCTCAGGAGAGCCCCACAAGTTCACGTCAGTGAAGAGGATCTGGGCTGCGTTGGAAAAGTCATTCCTCAGGTAACACAGTTTTGACAAAGGCATGGATTGTAGTTAGAGCAGAGAAAACATGAGGAGTTAGGCGAATATTTCTATACTAAAAAATACACAAAAAAATAGATTTAAACCCAAAATCCCATAACTAAAATAGTAGCTTCTCCTTTTCTCACGTCAGCTGGTGATCCAGCAATTTAAACACTTCTCCTCTGCACAGGGGTCACAAACAGGGCACATAGGGCATCAGTCTGGGTCAGCACAGCAGCAGGAAGATAGATCTAGATTTCTTCTTCACTCTTCTGACCTTCAGAATATATAACCTCCCACTCCCACTTTAATCTTCAAGTCTTTACTTTGGAGCTTATAATAAATCAATAGATAGCAGAAGAAAATCCCTGTGGGAGCAGCAATTGTGGCCCTACTACAAAAGCTTAAATTCCCCACCTGCCACTTGACCACCAAAAAGCTTGGATTCCCCACTCCACTCCAGATTATGTAAAACTATTCTAGTCCTGAGTGATTCTACTTATGAAGACAGCTGTTGGACTCTCTAACTGGAGGAGGCAGGAGCAAATGCGCTGGAGTCCAATAAGAGTTGTCTTTCTATTCACCCACCCAGAGATCCTCACAATGCCTTTGTTTTCTTTTTTTTCTTTTTTTTCTTTTTTTTTTTGTTCAGGTGGAAGGCAATGAATAATCAGCCAAAGAAGCGAAAAATTTCTAAACCAAAAGTTCTGAAAAATACCCTTTAGAACCAGATGCTGATTCAGAGACAGCTCTCCTCACGCTTGCACACTCCCCTCCCCCCCATCCAGCCAATCCCCTTTCTCTAACCACCAATTTTGAGTAGCATTATTCACCACAGAGAGCGGAGAAGATGGTGGGGTGAGATGCTGTGTAAACCGGTCATTTGTCAGCACTATTCAGTTTGATAAATTGCTGGGAAGAAGATTACTCTAGAAAGATGCTATCATGTTTTCAGTCAATCAAATGTATAGGCACTCCTCTTCAGCTCACTAAAACTCAGCCATTGCCAATATTACCATTCCTGGCAATATTTCAAACTACTGTTTAACAACAGGGGGTTGAAATTCAGGAATACAAAGCGGTTTCCCATGACACTGGTTACTGTGCATTGGGGAAGGCTAGAGCGAGAATCCCAGCCACTCATCATCACAATGAATTGTGAAAGCCCTGTTGATTTTCCTGTATTCACTGGGTTCTGAATGCCCATGTTGTAGTTACAGAAGCAATAGGAGAAGCCTTTCTGTTTACATCTTTTTTTTACAAAGATTGGGCTTCCACAGAAGTTGATAAGGAATGTTTTTTTACTGGGAGGTGGATCAGACCAATGAAGTTTTGCTGAATGAGCAAAGTTTGTTTGACCTACACCACATCTGAGACCACCTCTAGCAATATGATGTATCAGAACATGATAAAGCCTCCAAGATTCATAACAAAAACATGCACAAAACATGCCTACTGTGCTACGACCACAATCTTTTCAGCCTTGCCTTTAGTTTTGATCAGAAGATTATTTCTTATCTTTGTTACATTTGTACAGCTACATTTTTCATGTACAAACCCTGGCCTTTAATTTGTTTGGTTTGGCAACACAGAGATGTCATAAAACAGTATCAGTAGGAAACTTGGAGAGCCCCTTTCTGTCCTCTTGCAGTCAGGTCAAACTCAGCCCCTCTCTTCCTGGCACCTCCCAGGCTGATAGGCAGTGCAGGGCTCGGCCATTGCTCCCATTCCTCCTAAACCAGGATAGGGTTTGATTCATGTGACACATTAGTTATCACAAAGGAAGGTGCCTAACCCCCTCCCAAACTAGTCTTCTGAGAGAGGTCAGATGAATTGCCTGCTTGGTTGCCTGATCTACATAAACTGCAGAAGGTTAGCTGAACCCGGCTGACTTTTATATGGCTAAGAGTAAGTAAAGCCAGCTTAGATCAAAAGGGTCACTACATCTCCAAAGTTCATGCCAGAATTTCAATATGTCACAGAACTGGAAAAAAAAAAATAGAAAAAAAAAAAAGAAGCATTTTCTTTAGTGCCATTAATTCTGCTAGCATTCAAAACATGAGTCAATTGTACTCACAGTGGAAAATCTGTCTATTCAAAAGTTGTATTTCTGGATGAAACTTTCACAGATGAGCAGGAAAAAAAAATAAAAGCTATGGCAAACATGAGCTCTGATGTAAAGAGGATTGTTATGTGAAGTCTTTCATTTAATGAAATAAATTTATATAATAAATTTTAAATGCCAGAATTTGTGTCACTGTATTACCATTTACATAATAACAACTACTTTTTTCTGGCTGGTTATTGTCTATGAAATCTGAGGTAGTAGATAGGCAAGCAGAGCATGTAATACCCTAAAACGAACAGAACACTCCTGACTTATAGAGACCATCAGTTTTCTTTGCAGGAATGAGGAACATTCAGTGCAGGTTGAGTTGAAGTCAGAATGGAAGACACACAATCCTTCACAGAAACAATTCTTCTATATGCACTTACACTTCATTTCTAGTTAAGTATTTGACCATGTAAGCAGCTCATAGATGCAAATTTCAATTATAAATATTTATAACATCGCAAATAAATAGCATATACACATTCAATTTTTTGTTTGCCTTTTTTTTCCCTGAGAAATATTACTCTAATATATTTAAAAGCTTCACAGCAGAAAGGGGGTGGGAGTCACCATCAGGTTCCAGCTTTGCAACCCTATTTTCCACCAAAGAATGTATTCTAACAAGGCTGCAACAATGAGACAGAAAAGCAAAAGACTAATTTCAGAAAGGGATCTTTGAAAGGCTAATTCCCTTATGAGTTCAAAGGATGTGGGTTTTTTTTTGTGGGGTCTCTCAGAGAGACTCAGCAGCAGTTTCTGAGGGGTGGTGCCAATGGGCATTTTCTGAATAAACACTGTAGTTTTTCTTCCCACACACATTCAGAACACAGTGCCCCACTGCCACTGACATCAAGAGACTGTTCAGGCACCTGGCACATCCTGGGTTCGTGCTCAAACTACATGTTAATCCAGCAGATATTTTAAATGGAATGACCTTGGCAGTTTAAGGTCAGTCCCTAGAGATAACGCTATCAGAATAGCCATTTGTCACCAGTGGGAGCTAACACAGATGTCTATTAGACTCCTTCTTTCCACAGCTTTTGCCAGAACCTGATAGGAAAAAAAATACCAGAATTTCAGGAATCAGCGTTCTTGCTACCCTTATTTATTGGCAGTGTTAATTTTAATTCTGTGATATGTCCAGCTATCTGACCTGTAGCACTAGCAAGGTAGCAACAGCTTTAACCAAAGGAATCTCAGAAAAAAACCATATCATATATGTAATATTTCCCATTCCCATTACATATATGCCCTGTTTCTCATACAGTATTCAGAACTGCCTGTGTGCATTATCCAGAACATGAAGCTGTACAGTTTTAGTCTTTATCAATTCCTTCATTCTTTCCTCTTGAACTATTCCAGACTTCAACACACTGAGTTCAGAGAGAGTTCAAGCTCACTACTTACAACAGGAGGGCTGAAATCTTTGGTTTCCATTTCACAGGGATCATTGCAGGTTCACAGAGTGGGTAAAAGGTGACACCCAGTATTTGTGCCAGCCTAGCAGTGACTCCATGCTGTTCAGCCTCCTACCTGTGCTCCTCGCAGAGCTGGGATGGAAATCATTTGCAGCGAGAAAGGTTTGACACATCAAAGGGATGCTGTCAAACTGGTAGGCTTAAAACGTAGGCTTTATCTGTCCTCTCCTGTCTATGTTTGTTTGCAAAATCCACATTATCTTTACAATATAGAGGTGTTTTCTTTTCAGGCACAGCTTGTAGGGTATACTCTTCTAGGTGAGCATCAATGTCAGAATTGACAACAGTCTTAGTCCGGCGAGTCTGCAACGGAAAAACAAAACAAAGTGCTCATGAACAGAAAAGGGGGAAAGAGCAAAGACATCTTCGGGAAGGAATAATTTTGTTTGGACTTGCAGGTCATTGTCAGAAAAAACAATCAGGAAAACCAGATTTTTGAAAGGTAGGGAAATTATATACTGTGTACATTCTGAAATCTAGTCTTTGAATCTCATATTTTAAAAAGAGGCATAATGTATTGGTTTATTCTATCAACTTGTTTGTAGTCTGTGATAAACAATTCGTCATATAACAGGCATAATCCACTACACTGCAGTGCATGCTGAGGGGGCAAAAAATATATTCTGCATTCCTTCAGATGGAAATGTTTGCAATAAGTGGAAGATCAGAAGATTGTCACTGAAAAGTGTGTTCTCAACATTAAAAAGTGTAACACATTTTTTAGTCTTCCAGTCCTACTGAGGTATTTGCTTCAAAAAGAAACTGACAGCAGCAACAGCTGAATTAATACAATATTTAATTATTCAAAAATGTGTTGTACAATTGACTGTTATCCTTCTGGTTTTAGCAGATTAAGTGGTGAATCTTTATCACACTCGTGTAAATAGGAACATGTTCCTTTCTGTTTGCTCAGAGAGCAGGTTCCAGCACAGGGCATGAAGGCCATGGCAGAAAGGAGGGCTGTTTGTGGGAGCGCTGGAGTTCACCCCATGGAGGGTAGAGCCCTTGTTTCTGAACTTGCAAGTGATCCCAGTCTGACAGCGTGAAGACTTTCCCTTTACTGGGTACAGACAATGCTACAGGTAAGCAGCCAGCAGTACCAGGTACAGAGAGAGCTACAGATAAGCACCAGCTGTGCCTTTTGCTCATTCTCATTGCCTCTGACCCATGCAACATGGTCACTTGCTCTGTGTCATGCTACAAACAGCAAACACATTCCTCCATCCCTTCCCCTCAAATCAAATGTGTCTTGTAAGTACATGTGGGTGGCAGGTTTGCAAAAGTGTAGGCTCCCTAAGGCAGAGCCAGTGTGATCTGCTTTTCCTGTACAGGACCCAAACAGAATGAGGCCCTAAACCTAATTTGCAGCCTCTAGGCATTACAGTAATATCACTAATTTAATACGAATGACAATGAGAGGAAGGGACATGCTATTCACAATACTGACTTCCCAGCCACAGATGCTTGGCAAGACTTCAGATCTGCATTTAGGGAGCGCGTAGGCTTTGCTGAAATGGTTGTTCTTTGTATTATATGCCCCCAAGCAGCAATAAAAAGAAACAGATGCAGATTAACACTAACAAATCACATACCCATTGCACTATACATGTAACCTAATGCATGGGAATAGTCCTACTGCTTTACATCTGTTACAGGCACCCAGCCTTGTTGAAGGCATGCTGAAGCTCTCTCACAACATCAGCTCTCTCCAAAAGCGAGCAGTTTGGCAACAAAGAGAACAGCACCCACACAGAAGCTGGGGGACACCAGAAAAGGGCAAAGTGTAGTAGACCCACCTTCACAAGCTCTCAGGATTTGAGACATCTTGTGAAAAGTTGCTATCTCAGCTCCTTCTGCCTCCCACAAGGGATTGATGGAGTAGGTTGAGTTATTCATCCCAATAGCTAGGGGGTCTATTATAAATCAAGGGTGGTTGGAGAGGAGCAGGAGCCTGGATATTCTGCTTACACTGATCTCCAAATTTGTAGATGACTGAAGTTGGGTGAAAAAAATCTCACTTTGATGGCTGACTGAGCTATTCTGCAACAGCAGTGTCAAAAGTGAAGTTAGAGGTAAGTAAGTACATCCCCAGCTGTCAAGGGCAGCCAGAACTCAGTCGCAGTGGAAAAAGTTGTTGTGACCTGTAGGCAAGCAGATCACCTACAGTAGGTGTCTAATTTTGGTTGTCATGTCCCTTCCCTCCACTGACCAAACAGAGACAGAAAGTGGCAACCTCAGCTAGAACAAGGCTAGGACAGTTATCATCCTCTTGATCTTCACTGTCATAGGTGGGACAACACAGTCGTTCACACAGACGAGATAACTCATCTCCAAGTGTTCTCGTAAGAGTTATGGATTATGATGGCCCTATGCATTTTGGAGAGGGGATTCATACATGGGAAGAGGGCTGGCCAAAGGGTCTGGTGAAAGAGTCAATAAACAAATATGTTTTAGCCTCAAATGAATCAAACTTGATTGAAAAAATCTGTAAATAAATAATTTCTTTAAAAAAAAAAAGAAAAAAGAGAAAGGGTGAAAAAGAAAAGAAAACTGTTGTGAATAGAGTTGTGTGTTTGTTTGTCTATATACCCAGGGCTTTTTGTGGGAAGTCTCAGAACCTTGCTGCTTCCTCCTGTTTATAAGCTGCCCTCTTGTGTTTTGTTATCAGGTGTTTTCAACTTGCATGAATTCACACCACCATTCGCCTGCATCCTCTTGGCATGTACAGAAACAGAGTGAATGACCTTCCACACTACCTCCACTTCTTCTCTCAAAGGAGCTATTATGTGGCTCACTGGAAGAGAACAAGCCCAGTTCTGTTTCAGTCAGTATGACTCTTACATTATAAACACTGGGGAAAAAAAACCTCTCCACGCAGCTAGCTTCATTTTGCATTAGTCAGGAAAGGTCAAGGCAAAATTGGAGTCAGGAAAAAACTGGTCAGTGTTTGGAAGAAGTCCCACTTGTGCTTGATTTCCTGTTTCTGAAAAAACCCCAACCACACTGCCTCATGTTATCTGAATATGAAGTTTAGTGAATGTTGCTATACATGCCACACAAACACTTTTTACACACAGTAATTCCTTGAGTGCCTTAAGAAACACTTAGCATAATTAAGGAGACTCAGAAGTTACCAAGAACCAGAAAAAATCCAGTCTGAGATTTGTATTCTTTCCATCTCTATTTATATTATAGTGTTGATTTATTAAGAAAATTACCCCTAAAATTAGTGGCAATTCCTTCTAGAAATACACCCAGGCCAACAGAAGAAACCAAACTGGTAGCTTTCCATTTAGTACCCAGACCCACTATTGTGGATTCAAGAGTAATTCAAACAGTCTGAATTTCAAACTGGGAAAAGGCAGACAAAGCTGGTTTGATTTTTTGTTGTTTTGTTAATCAGGTTAGAAAAATGAAAGCACAATGTACCTACTATATCTGAAGTAAAATAATTAAAATATGAGTCTGTAGAGAGAGTAATTAGATGCATTATTGATTAAATAGCAGAAGAAAATGACAGTTTGCTAGCAGTCTGTTTTTAATGGCATATCTGTCAAAGTTAGACATTCAATCTCCCCATTCTTTTCAGCCCTGTTCTTCCATCTGGCTGCAAATCCTCATGGACAAACCAAATAACAAGGTGAGACAGACAATGAAATAACCTCTAGGTTTTATGGATTTGAGGCTCCAGGAGGTATGAGAAAGCTCTTCACGTTAGTGTTCCAGCCCTGTAGTTGTCCAATAGATACCCAGTAGTACCCCAGAGAATATATCTTCTGCAGTGCCATTAACTGGCAGTGATTTTCTTGCTCTTCCATACTTTCTGGAAGCAGTCTGCATAACCATCTTGACTACCATAAGCACAGTTTTTTATGAAAGATTAGAGAGAGAAGTAGTTAGGGTTTGGGGATTTTGGTGTTTGGTGGTTTGGGGTTTTTTCCCTTTCCACAGCAACCAGCTGTCCTTTCTATTATCCAGGATTATTTCTGAAGTTGAAAAACTAATCTTCTCACCATACATAAACGTGACTTTCTCAATTTTCTTCTAAATATAAATTCTTTAGTCCACATTAAAAGGGAGATTTCTGCAATAGTAACCTGTTTTTCTCTATCTGAAATGAAAGGTCTTTGTGGTTCACATCTTTTCAGTGACAGTGAAGGTGTGAAATCTTTCAGAATACAATGCATTATAGGTTCTGTGAGTCAGCCAATTACCTCTTCATCAATGCTTCATAAGAAGTGCTGTGTTCCTCTTCATAAGAGCACACATGATATAGGCAGCAAGAAGACTTAAAAAATGAACCATTTTATTCCAGAAAATACCTTTGATACTCCCTGATTCACGGCAATATAACCTTTTGTCTTCAACTTCCTCAACTCACCACCACCATTCTTGATTTCCTATCTCCATATACCCAAATGATGATTCCAGCTCTATTTCCCCCAACAACTCTGCACATATGACAGTACAACTGATGTCTTCTCCCACTCTCTGCCATATGCTTTCTACTCCTTGTTGCCAGCCTCCTAAAGATGTTCATCTTGTTTTCTCACCAGCATTTTCTCTGGCACAGTTCAGTCACTGCTCAGAGCTTTGCAATACTCAGCAGGGCAGACACATTTTGTGTAGTAACACATTTGTGCACATGAGTATGTCACTGCACATGAATGAGCTGTTACTCTAGAGCACCTGGGTGGGAACAGAGCTAAAAAGCCCAGAAGCCAAGGTCTGTCCCAGGAGAAAAAGATTTTCCAGTCCCATGTCTTTCCTTTCAGGCTGAGCAATTCTGCCCTTCCATGACAGGGCATGACAGCTTGGTTCAGCCCCAAGAATCATAGAATAGCTTGAATTGGAAGGGACCTTTAAAGGTCATGTAGTCCAATGCCCTTGCAGTGAGAAGGGACAACTCCAACTAGATCAGGTTGCTCAAAGCCCCATCCAACTTGACCTTGAGCACTTCCAGGGATGGGTCAGGTACAACTTCTCTGAGGAACCTATTCAAGTGTCTCACCACTCTCACTATAAAAAATTTCTTCCTTATATCTATTCTGAATCTACCCTCTCTTAGTTTAAAACCATTACCCCTTGTTCTATTCCTGCAGGCCCTGCTAAAAATTCTGTCCCCATCAACTAGAAGAGAATGACAATTTAGCATGACAATGGTCACGAAGGAGAGAGATGGAAACATGGCAGAAAAGTCTCCCTTTCTCAACCTTAATGTCTGGTGTACTGAGTCATAGATTAAATGAAAAAGTAAACTTTGGGACTTCCTGGTAGAACTGTTGCCTCAGTTCCTGTATCGCACCCACTTACATTGTCAAGCACAGATTATTTGCATTGTACAAAGGATCATTCAAAGGAGGGGCAGCTTACACAGTGAGGCCTTACAACAAAAAGTCTTACAACTGGTTTATTTGCTCTTGGCATTCTAGGTACAGTGACAAAGCTTATGTTGCTCCTACACTGAAGTATTAGGAATATATATGACACCAGCTAGACAACCAACTGTGATGATCCTCTCCTCCTCAGTACTGGCAATACTTCCCAGCTTTGTATCGAGACCTCAAGGAAGCTGGTGCTGATTTCTGTGTTGACTGCCTGGGATGTGAAAATAAGGTAGCAAAGAATGTCCATTGTAGTCTTTTACTATTGACCTGCAATCAGCTTGCCAGCCTTTAATTATTAACCAAGTATAAACTAAAGAGGATCATGAAGATCTCTGAGGGCTGGAGGAGCCCTCCTGTGAAGACAGGCTGGGAGATAGGGGGTTGTTCAGCCTAGAGAAAAGAAGCATTACATTTAACAGTGCTTGGGACACTCAGCAAATGAAAGACCTCTGCTCCAGTTCCTGAGCTCCATCAAGTGGAAAACAGCTTTGAACTAGACTCAGGAGACTGAGAGCAGAAACTTTTGATTTGGTTTGATTTTTTTAATGGATGTCAGATTTATAGATAACACAGATCAGTATGATTGAAATTTCAGACAAGGCATTATGAATATGACCTTTTCGTCCTTACTTTGACTTGATACCTTTTCAAATGCATTTGGTCTTACTCAGTTACCATAAAAAAGTAGTGGAAGTAAATTAGAAGAAAACTCAAATAACATTTTCTACTGCCTGTTGACAGCTGTACAGTCAACAGGGAGTTCTATATGTTAGTAAGTTCTCCCATATAAAGGCTCAATTCACATATGAAGTATAAAACATTTTTAAAAGTTTCTTTTAAGCAAGCAGGAAGGTAGTCTCATCAGTCTGAGGTAAAATATTTCTGAGAAAACAGTGAAAGCATCCCCTTTCCAGGATACCCACAAGATTTATTTATGACTAATCTGGCAACTGTGTATCTTGCAAAGATAAGATCCGCTCAACTTAGTGGGAATGTTTATCTGCACAACATATGAATACCATACCTAAAGAAGGTAGTGAGTTCTTTTTATATATATGTGTGTGTGTGTATATATATATACAGAGCAGGAAAACCATAGTAAGTAATTTGTAAAGCAGATGAAGAGACCTGGCTTTTGTGTGCAAGACCAGTATCTTAAATTAAGACATTGCACATTGCATTATACGTTGCCCACAAACATGAGATTTTCTCTGACAGGTGAGAGCCTTCAACCAGAAAAATGTCCTTATCATTTCTGGATTCAGCAGATGCCAGGAGTACATCTGTCCTTCAGAAGGAACTACTGAAGCATATTACACAGCTATTGAAAAACTTTAGAAGGAACTATTGGAAAGCACTGCAAAAGGGATGCTTTCAGCATCACCAAAAACTGTCTTGCTTCTTGTCTCCTTGTTCTACTAGCTGAACAATGATTATTCAGCATAGATACACAACATGTAGAGAAAGAGAGTAAAGATGCACTGGGTGGAAATCCCAGGAACAGATCTCAAATTAATAGCTCCTGAAGTTATAGTAATATTGACAGTGATGCACTCTACTATAAACAGTTCCATTATTTGCTTTGTCAGATACGGAAAAGCAATGACAAAGCAGATACTGTGCAGCTTGCAAACTACTGGACAGCAGATAGGAATTTTATAGTTTTTTGATTGGATGATGGGTGGATCCTTAGTAAAAGTATGATTCTTCATGGTTCCAAAAACTGACAGGAAACATTTGCTAAAATCCAGGGTTTTATGCTAGAAAACCCCTGGGCTCTTTCACTGAGTCCCATTAGCAGTTGGATGTAATTTCCTGGACACCACTGGATTGTTCTTGGACTTTATCAGTTCCTGATGAACAATTACATGTTGATAATGAGAAGACATCCTGTCATTGCATAGCATGCTTACAGATGAAATTGTTCATTACCCTGACTTGTTGACGAAGGCTTGCAACATGGTTTGTAAGCACTTTGTTTCCATTTTTACCTATTACAGTACAAGTGATTTCTTCATTTACAATCCTCTTTCTTTAATTGAACTTAATTTTGATGACAGTTGTGCAAAGTTTAGGATACTGATTACACTTTGGGTTTTCCACCACAGAGTTCAAATGAAGGGGTTTTTTTACTGAAGAAAAGGAAGAAAAATAAAGAAGTCCAGCCTTTGAAATAAGAAAAAAAAAATCAGCATTTCAAGGTCAAGTGCATATGTGGGAAACCAATGAAGGTTTTCCTTTTCATGCCTGTGGCCCCCTTTTATGAAATTACTGCTTTGCATTTGCCCTCTGCTTTTGCTGTCTTCCCCTTGATGCTTTGGTTGAAAGCAGGAAGTAGAGCAGTGGGTGAAAGCTCACACACATAGGAAAAAAGAAATAGCATTTTCAATGGTCAGAAGGGTTTGGGGTTTGCACAGAGGACAGAGAAGTGTTTAATTTAAAATATGGTGAACCCAAAACTGGTTGTGCCCACCTTTAGGCGTAACCAAAACAGAGCAGGCACATTAAGTTCAGTTCCACTGAAAACACAGACCAAGCACAAAGTGGAAAAGACCAACACACGATGGTGAGGGCCTCAAGTGATGCAGAGAGAAAATTCCCCAGGAAAGTACTAGTGTGGGCAGAAGCCAGCCGTATTATTTAACGATGGGAGACTACGACAGCTGTAGGGAGATGCTCCCCCTTTTCACCCCCCCCATCTCGCTGCCTCCGAGATGCCCCAGAGAGACANTGCCACAGGAGACAGGTTATCTGTGGCTCAAATTTTTATGTTTTCTTATAGCAGCCAAGCATTCCATTCAGGCAATATTCACAGTTTGCAGAGTCACTCATAAGTTTGCAGATTTTCAGTGAAAGGCCATTAAAGCAATGTAATTCTCACTTTGCAATAAGCATGCCTGTTCTTTGTTTCTTGTTTGCTTCCACTGTACATCTCTGTTGCATTTTCATGTTCTTTGAATTTTGATAGATTCTGATTAATCATGAAACTTAAGAAATACAGTTGAAACTGACTTTCAGCTCTTTTTGATACCTCAAATCCCCTTGATGCTCAACAGGACTGCAGAAACTCCTGCAAGCCATCTTCTGAGTAAAAATACTGCCCAGCAGCCCCCAGATACTGTCCAGACTCCATTCTAATCTCTCTTCCATATACGACACTTACCATGTACAGATACCAGAAACTAGGAAAATCCCCTAGCTAGGGTCACCGTTCAAAAGAGAAATTGCTGGTTCTGAAGGTATTGCCTTCAGTTTCCCTACCACCTTCCTTCTCCTGCCTCATGAAGAGTGTTTATCAACTGTAGACTGGTAAACACGTGAGAATATGGACAAATCTTGTAATTTGGGGATGTTGGGCCTTCAAATGCAGTGAATTAGTGCATACACTTGCTTCATTCATGATCTGTCCACCCAACAGCTGAGAACCTAGGGTGCCACAGCTCACTTTGTGGTGTTTAAGTAGACAGAAAAGGTATAAACTGTCCTACTTTGAGTTCAGCTGTGAACATGGCACTGTATGTTCCCATACCAGGTGGATATCATGATAATCACAGCCTGAGTAGAAAAAAAAACCACTGTGAGGCTGCAAACCTGCTTTCTGTTACAACCTCTTTCTTTCAGAGGCGTGTATCTATGACAAACAGCTGCGCATGAGGTTGAATTTTTCCAGACAAAGTCATTGTTCTAAAAGTAAGGAACTGTTTTCAAAACTAAGCACAAAAACATTGCAGAATTATTATCTGAGAGGTGAGAGGAGTTGCAAATACCTTTTTCTCACAGTAAAAAATTATCTGCTCTCCCATTGACTTATTTTATAGCTGAGCTGACTGATGTTAACATTCAGCATGTTTAGTTTGTACATACTCAAGCCCCTAAACTGTACCTTAAGAAGGCTAAAGTACACTTGGAAAAGAAGTATTTATGGACTGTGTACAGGCAGCAGCAAGAACACAGATACCAAGAGAAGAACTCTGATAAAGCAGCAGGCAGGGTACTCTGATCAGAATGCTTCTGCTGTACTGTATTGGGACTGGCTGAAAGGGAGTTAACTTTCCCCATGGGAGCCCTCATAGAGCTGTGCTGTGGGTTGGTAGCTAGAAAGGTATAGATAGCACAGTGGCACAGCACCAAGAATATCTCTCCAACATTCTCACCTCACCAGGAGGACAGTGTTGGTCAAGATCTCAGAAGGAGACACGGCTAGGACAGTTGACCCAAGCTAACCAAAAGGATATTCCATATGGCATCTGCTCAGCAATAAAAGCTAAAGGGAGGCAGCAGGGGAGGGGAGAGCATTCATTATTACTATGTGTACTGAAGAAGTGCCTGAACATTGCCTGCTGATGGGAAGTAGAGAATAAATCTTTTGCTTTCCTTTGCTTCCATCTGGGACCTTTGCCTTTGGTTTACTAAATTTCTTTTTTGTGGGAAAACACCTCAAGTATTTCCATCTTATTTTTTTGTCCCACCTATCCTTCTGAGGAGGGAAGTGATAAAGCAGAATTGTGAACACTTAATTAGCTATAATACCATCCTGTCCTTCCCTGCTTCTATTTTATTTCTTTCCCATCAGACATCACCTAGTGGAAAGTACTCTGATTAGTAAGTTCTTCCCACTTCAGGGATACGGAGATTGTATTTCCAGCTGAAAGCCTGAGTTACCAGGGAAGCTGGAATTGAAACTTGTTTTAGCCTGTAAATCACAGGACTATGTGCCATTGGTCAAGCTCTGTTTTGATTTGGTACATCTTAAAGAGATTCCTATCAAAGTGCCCCATATAAACATTCAAAACAGATCACATTCCTAACCCCATGACAAGGAACAGATGTTATTTACCATGTTTCATTTACAGGTTAAAAAAGCCAACAGAAGTGTTACAAAATGTTCAGTTCTGTTCAAAAATACCTACTAGCTATACATTGAGCAACTCTCCAAATACAGGATAACTTCTGGGAATGTCAACCAAAGAATGTACAAACTGGTTGGTAAATTGCCTTTGAGTCAAAAATAGCGAGTGTGTTTGTTGAGCAAGGTCATTACAGTAGTTCAGAACTTGTGGTCGGCAGCAGCATGCTAGATGTTGCTGAGTCTGCAATTTCATGGCAATACAAATATCAACAGACTGGCCAAGCAGCAGAGAGTCAGATTTTTATAACTAAGCACTGCAAGATATGTTCAAGACTGATTTATTAGAAACTTCTTCAGCAGTGGAGTTAGGATTTCCCCATTATAGCCTTTTGAAGTGCAAATGTGAACAAAATTACACTGCATTGCAAAACCAATATGTTTCATCCAAAGCTTTGCATATGATTTTGATTTTAAAACGTACAAGTCTTAACACATTTTGTGGAATGCTTATTTGTTTTTTTCCAGCCGGAGATACTCAGATCCAAGTACATCAAAAGACAAAGTAGTTCCACTAAAGTTTCTCCAGGGAAAAGACATAGCAACCCCAGCTATTGAAAGAAACTCATAATTTACATGAGATGAGGTGTATTTGGCAGCAGCAAAGTATATTTCTGGCCCTCTGTCATATCTCTATATCTCACACTCATTGCTGAACTTTATTATGACACCAATCTTATGGAGAATGGCCTTACTTTTCTAGCACAGTGTGTATTTTATGTGCATAGAAACTGTTTAAAAGATCTCAAAATGAGTTTTGGGGTGATGAAGGGAATTGGCACCTTCTTATGGTTAATTCCATGTGCAGAAAAGAAAAGAATCTGCTCAGTTACTTATTGGGAACTATTCACTCAACTGTAGCTAAATAGTTGTGAAAACTCCAACAGTCTGACATCTAGTCAAGAATCATCACAGGACCATCTTTTTACCCTCTCCACCCTCTGCTTTCTTCATCCTCTGGAAAAATCCAGAACATTTTTTTTAACAAGATATAGAATTGAACAGTGTTTATTCTATAATCTAGATATAGCTGACTATAGAATTATTTTAAATGAAACAATGTACTTTAGGTATATTGTATATATGTCATTTTGAAGTTTCTGTAGGATCTTATTAGCTTTCATTCTATTTAGATGTTTCCACAGAAGCCCAAATACCAAACACCACCATTTCTAAAAATTGTATGTTCCTGACTCTACTGAAACGTCAATGTCTCATTCAAGCAACAGTCAAGTGACTAATATCTTTCCTTTCAGTTCCTCACTCCACTGTTGCCTGTTGCAGAATTCCTTACCACCTAAGATTATTTTATTAGGTTCTCCAATTAACAGGTACCCTGATAAATATTTTGTGCAAGTGAAAATATAAGTGCAGCATGCCTTCCCACATGCTCTTAAGAAATAGAATTTGAAGGCTTGAGGGGTGGTAGGGAAGGGATGAAAGTCAGGCAAGAGACAGGAGGGAGTCTCTGCTTGCTGGTGATAGAGCTGGTAGGGCTGTCAGTCCTGCTCATGGGACCTACACTCACAGCAGCAATGTGCCATTGTCTATGCAGCTTGTATAATTTAGCTTACTAAGTGAAACTGCCAGACAAGATTTGTTGGGGTTTTTCTCTGCCAGCATTTAGAGGATAGCTGTGTCCTCACTGAACCACAAATAGTACAGTCCAAGGACGATGCCAAAGAAATATGATATACAGGAAATAAAACCCAGAATGCTTCAAGGATTTTAATTTGAGGCTGAGACAATTTTCAGGAGTATGAATTGCCACTTAGTTAAGAAGGGAGTGGGAAACAAAAAGAGAGCAATGGTTGAAACAGAAATATCAATCTAAAATCACTATTAGTTGATGGTCTTGAGGTGTTTGGCTTGGTTTTTTGTTTTTTTCTTTTTAAAAGCTAGCATAAAAGTTCTTCAAACAGACAGCCATCTGGCCCTTACTGGATTTCAGTGCAGCTCCTGAAATCCGATCTGAATTAATATAGGCAATAGTGTCCTTTGAAGTTAGCAAGCACATAAACACAAAAGCTTTATCAGTAGGGCCATTCATATGGCAGTAAGTGGTTGTAGTGTAAATTTATCCAGCCACAGCCTGTCCCAGCACAAAAACCATTCCCAACAAAGCATCTAATTTCCAGGATGTGATCCCACTCCCTGAGCACAATCTCCAGTTACTCATGTGATATGTGGGACACTAAATAGGAACAAGACTGGGATTGACCTCGTGACCTCCAGGACAAGCTGCAGGGCTGTCATGCAGGCATCTGTGGCCTCAGTAGCTTGATGATTATAAAGCAACAACAGTGTGCTGAAGCTTTAAAAAGATCTGAAAACAAGGTTCTTCTTGTTTTGCTCAATAGTTATGCAGTGTCAAAGTGCCTGTCAGGGTCTGCTTCACAGGCTGGCACAGTATGGTACAGGACAAACTGAGCTGTGGTTTGTAATTTTATCTTTCTGCCCAGCACAACATAGCAACAGACTCTTCTTGCTGGCTCTTCTGAGAGACCTCCTACCCACAACTTCCTTCCTACAGTCCAGATTAGCAGCAGTTGTTGTCAGCATTAAGATAGTTCAGAATGTCTGTTTAAAAATATAAAGTCATATTGAGGAACATAGGACAATATAGAATGTTAAGAAGTGTCTGGATAATCTCTGAGGTATCATATACCATCAGAAAAATCTGCAGGTTTCCTTAAAGTTATCGGGATACTTTTCCTGAAAAATCTGTCTAGCTACCTGAATTTGAGTATGCATGGTAATGATTCCTCGTAATACTATCTCAGGGAAACTGGCAACAGTTTAGGGCAAATCCAATATTCATTTTATCTCTAGCTAACAAAAAAATTGGTAATATTTTTATTTCAATAGATCAATGTTCCTTTGCCAAGAAAAAAATCCCCCTAGATTTTTATTTTTTAAAAGACTATTTCTGTCATAGCACATAAATATTTTCCAGGCTCTCACTGTAATTTGAAGACAAATATAAAATATAGCTGGCCATGCACATGGCTTTTTTTCTATTATTAAATTACTTTCATATGACACATAAACATTTTTTTTCCTCATATTTTCTTCTGTGCAAGATTGCCCTGGTTTCAGCCAGAACAGGGTTAATTTTTGCAGTAGACAGCAGGGAACATGTCCAGGACCTCAAAGTTATTTTATATCACCTCACATTATTTCTGAGGGCAAGGGAAGAGCTCTCTTCCAGGTTGGCACAGCATGGCAGAGGGAGCAGTCAAGTATTGTCTATTGCTGGGGGTTTTCCATGTGAATTGTTCGCCTTTTTCTTGTGCCCTCTTTCTTGTGCCTCTGTATTGTTGCTGTTACTGTTCATTTTCTTACCTCATTGCTGTTTCCAGTAAATTGGTCTTGACTCAACCCATGATCTTTACCTTTTGTGCCTCCCATTCTCTTCTCCATTCCACTGCAGGGGGAAGGGGAGCAGGGAGTGTGCAAGTGGCACATGGTTTGGAGAGTTTCATTGGAAGCACTAAATTGGGGACTACAATTCCTAAACCACAGCAAATATGTACAAAATGAAAAACATGCCTAAATTTAATATGCAAGTGAAAAAAAATGATTTGGCAATACAGTGATCTGGGTAGTTTATCCAAGAAGAACTTTGTCTCATTGGTATTCATGTAATAATTTTTCTGAGACTTGAAGGAGAATTTATAAACTTGACATTGTCAAAATATAATTCTGGACTTTCCCCATGGCACTTTAAGACATTTATCTGGTGAAACCAAGTCTCTTGCAAGTTTTTATTCAGTTCATAGTTGGAAAAAGCCTGCCTCTGTATGTACAGAAGAGACTTTACTAGACCCTTCTGGCAAACACAAAAGAAGTTTGTAGATATTTTTAGCTAAGATAGACCTCTTACCAAAACAAGCAAAAAAAAAAATTACATATTCACATCTGTAGATTTAGACCCCAAGCAAGAAACTTGCCTTACTTTTTGTTGGGGGTTTGATGGGTTTGGTTTTGGGGTCTATTGGCAGTAGTCCTTTCACAGCAGTGCTCCTGTGGGTTATCCAAGGACAAGTTCTTTTTATTGTCATTTATTTTTCTGTTTCTGTAAAATTTGAACACACTCCTGAAGTTTTTCAACACCTACCCACTGAAGAACTATGTTTCACCTTCATATAATAATGCTTCTAGGTGACTGACTTGGACAACTGAATTAAGCATAAATGTTCCCATATTCTGCTTCAGAGAAGTGTTGTAACCCTACCTGTCCACGGAGTATAAGGTGCTAGCTTGAGCTTCACAGTAACGCCCTTGTGCTCTGTGGCACGTTCATTTTTCTCCTAGGTACCTTATTTTTGCTACATTTTTGTTTGTCTGGGTTATTCCAGCCAATCTTGTTCTTTTCAGAACTGTTCAGTCTCTGGTCATGCTCTTCCGCTATTTTTTTGTCAGCCAGAAACTTTCCTTAGACCATGAAGACTAGCCACATTTCATACTGAAACAACTCAAGTGTTTAAGCCAACTCAAGCAGTATCTTGAGGAACGTGTGTTTTCCCAAAAGTTTGCTGAATGTGGAAACTCTCTACTCAGTTTCCCTTGTGGCACTAGCCAGCACCCTCCTGGTGCATCTAGCATATGAAAATATTTAGCATTTAGCTGTTTTTAAAGAAAATATTTTCCTTTGTAGGTAGGGGTGAAATGTCCTGTTTCTTATGTATTTGCTTAAGTATTTGATTCTATAAATAAGCAGTTGTTTCCACCTGCCTTCTCCCCCATAATTTCTTCATTGCTGATACACTCAGAAATTTCAGACACTGGTGAAATACACATCACTTGGATAAATGTTTCTCCTAATCTCTAGTCCACCACTAATACTTAACTGTACAAAGAACTGCTTTTTCACTAGTTGATGCTGTTACAATATTGGTACTCATCACACTACTTTGCTTCCTTGCAAAAACCAACCTTCACACACTTTTCACATTCACTGACAGGGAGCCAGAGCCCAAGCTGTGGACTTGCACCAAGTAGGACAGAGTCTTCCATGTGGGAATGCAAGATTTTTTAGAGTATTTCTGGGTTTGACAGAAGGATCAAATGTTGTACAAATGCAGCCAACATTCCTCAGATGTTGGCCCTCCAGGTCATGGAATGCATCCTGAACTGTGTTTGTGGGGTCCCTGTGCTAGATGAGGATTCAGGAAAGTACCACAGCAAACTTGGAAACAGATAGCGATCATGGCACATTAAGGCGTTTTCCTCACTGCTACAAGAAACAGTGTTGGGAAAAACCAATTGTTACAAGATTAGAAACAGGAGAGCTGCCCGTGGAGCTGGCTGAGTTGTCAACATGCAAGGGGTGAGGAGGAAGGAGCAATTGCTGCTCCTTTTTCCAGTTAGGTAGAGGATTTTGCATTACACCTGCCTCCCTGGTCATTTATAGACTTTGTGTAAGCAGAACCAGGAGGTTTTTTCTTTTTAATTTCTTCCTTTTCTGCATTTGTTGTAAAGAGGTATGTGCTCCTCTGAGCAATTCATGTTACCGAGAAATCAAAGCTACTTATTTGGTGCATGAAACTTTCCAAAGAAGAAATACACATCAAGCCCAGGCAAAGTCCTAGCCACTGGTATATCACAAATTATTCTCTTCTGCCTTGAAAGCTCTTTATATTTGTGTGACCAAAGGCAGACCATGAATCATGTTAGACAGTGAAGTCAGGTACCAAGTTTTCTTCTCAGAGGTAATTCAGAGGGGGTCTTACCACTGCAAGTGCATTTTTGCCTGTTGCTGTGTTTCATTCTCTAGGCAAGGGCACATCCATTGCTGTCACTCCAGTAGTTCTTCAGACAATGCCATAAACAAATAACTTTCTGGACACAGTCCATAATGTTGGCAAACAAGAAGAAATGAAAACAGAAAGCTACCACTATTTAATCTGCTTTGTCTTTCCTTCCAATGAATGTTTGTGAGGTATGCGCATACATGCACATTTGCATACTTGGGAATTTAGAGGCCCCTGTGAGCAGGTGGACCCAGCCAGCTGCTTTTTCATGGGCTGATGTGGTGTACATGCCAGGAGCAGCAGATCAGAGCAAAGGGGAAGGCAAAGTTGGAGAGTCCCTTACTTGGGCACTCCCACCCTGGGGCTGGCCTACAAATGGGGCCAGACTCATGCAGAGGTTTCCAATTTTGTAAACTGTGAGTTCTGTTTCCTTGTTCATGGGCCAGAAGTCCCCAGGACCAGGAGAGCCTCACAGAAAGAAAGCCCTTGTGTAATTCAACAACAATTAGTTCAGAGGTGGATTAACATCAAATACAAACCTCTCCATTTCATACTACGTACTATTATGGATTTAACAGCATAAGTCCTTATGCATGTGACCAAAGCAAGACTCAACAGTCTAGTCTGAAACTGCTTATTCAAGGAGATCATTTCAGTATTGCATTTGGGAGATATTTGATGATTTCTGGGAATGGTGCTCCCCTCTCTGGCACCAGACCCAGTCACACAGATCACATAGACCATGCAAGAGGGTTTGGGGGTAGCAGTAAAACACAACAGAACACAACATGTCTTTCTTGCCTAAAAGAGATCAACGTTAGACCCACATCAAAATGTCTGGTGGTTTCCTTGGGTCATTGCAGTCATTGTCTTCTTGTAAGTAGTTTTCTCTAGAAGGGCGATACCAATTCAATAATGCAACAACACCTAATGACAGAGTCCTGTCATCATCTTTTTCTGAATATCTGATTGAAAGATATTAGTCACAATCCCTTTCACTGGGATTTAGAGGTGAGGGCTAAGGGAGAGCAAAGTCAGTCATGCTGTGAACCAGTGAAAATCTATTAGGTGGTAGATAATAATGTGAGGAAAATTTGGCCAGACCTTCCAACCTGAACAGTCAAAACACAAACATATACACTAGTGCCAAAGTGCAAATTCCTCAGACACTTGTGTAAAAACAGTTGTAGCTGCAAGAGACATAAGACTTTGATTGACATATTTTGGGACTGATCATTACATGCATTGTAAACAAGCTGAAATAATGTCATAAAATTCAGCATCAAGTCTGCAGGTCCATGAAGTTGTTTATAGATTTTAAATGATCCTTTGAAAAATCAATGCTGTTGAATGCTGTGAACCTTGTGACTGAAACCAAAAAAAGGCATTTCAAAAACTTTTGGAATGTCCTAATGTTGCCAGCATGCCATGTCACTTAATTTTTCAGAAAATATTTATCTCTCAGACTGCATTTATGGAACTAGAATGGAATTTATATACAATGGAAAGGCTTTGCTATTGATTTCACCTCTGTCTAAAAATCTAGTCAACAATTTCTGGAAAATCCTAAACAAATGACAGAAAGAGTTTGCCTGATACTTATTGCCACTATTAATCAGCACTGTGTATTCTATCTAAGTAGTACAAATGGTGTGAGAAGCGTACATGACAATGCAGAGATAGCTGTAAAAAGCCCTGTCTGATTGCAAAACCAGAATAACACCAAGTGCTCTATGTTTCTGTAACAGAGTAATACCTCCCAGTTTTCAACCAGCTTTGGATTCCAGTACCTGGCTATAACACATTCATTTTGATCCTCTAATTGCACATTTTTCTCCAGTGGTTGCGTTAGCCAATGATAGCTTCCTTTTCCTCTTTATAGGGATATATTTTCGGATTCCATTGTGAATTTATCAGTAGGAGTTGGTATTTTCAATACTGCTTAAGGTGACTGGTTTTCCCTTCTCGTGTCCTTTCAACACAACTGTGTTTTTTTTTTCCAAATGAAGCACAGCTATGACCCAACTTATAGCCTGAGTTAGTTTTTATGGTATTAACGGTGCTCTTCCAAGAACACACAGGTTCATAAGTTCCTATAGCATGTGTTTCCTAACATTAGCATGCAACTGTGTTGGTAGAATAACATCATTTCTACACTTATTTTTTGTGGTCTCATGTTTACCTTGGAGATGGTTCAAATTTCTCCTGCAAAGAGGTGTTCTCCAGTGTTCGTTTCCAAACATTCACTAAATCCACAGAACTGTGAATGGTGTATGTCCAGTACTGTAGCCTAGTGTTGGTTTTTCAAAGTAGTTACACTGTGACAAAAGCTTCATTCTGTAATTTCAGCCTAAAAACATCTGTGGTGTATCTGAGTTGTAGATGTCTTGGGTTTGAGTGTGTTTAATGAGTGTGTTTAACAGGTCATCACAAAATTTAAATTCTGGTAAGCTGGACATGTGCAATAAGAAAACATAAATGCTTAAATTATCTACTCTAAGGCATTTAGAATGGGTCAACATCTTTGATTCAGCTGGTGACCATTTCCTTGCATGTGTTGGTCTTTCTCTCTCTATCCCAAGTAAACTGTACTACAACAGTCATAACTACTCCACTTCACATAAAGTTGTTTAGTGAATGTGAAGTTCTAGAATGAGATGTCATTTGGGTTTGTTGTGGGTTATTTACAATTTTTTTTTGTGATTCATCTTTTACTTGATAGTGATGGAGTCCAGAGAGCACTGATCCCCTCCAAAACACTGAAATAAGTTGGAGATATTGAAGCTCACAGGATTAACAACTTAAAAGTATATTCCCTCAAATGCCTGTGTAAATCTTCATTAAATGATATCTTTTCCCACTGCTCTACCAAAACCAAACCAAACCAAACCAAATGAAAAAAAAACAAAAAACACAAACAAACAAACAAAAACCCCCCAAAACAAACTGAAAAAACCAAACCAACCAAACAAACAAAAACAAGGGTGTTGGATGCCTTCATAGACCTGGTCTGAAAGATGCCCAGCAGATGAATTGATGAATTGATGCTTCCTGTTAAGCATATTGAAAGCTTAATTGTTGCCTTGCCAAGTGATTATGCTAAGTAATCACTAGGTTGCAATTTACCTGTTTTGTTATCATATTTTATTTGCCAGATTAGACTTTGATTGTGTTAGACAGTCTAAGCCTGATGGTCTCTAACCCAAGGACCTATGTTAAGATGAAAAGAGGCAAAATAGGGGTCATTACAATTTCTCTTCATGGTCCTGATCTTTAGTTCATCACAAGCTGCCAAAAAGGTGAGCCTTGTTTTTATTTCAGAAAACCAGAAAACTAATTGCCAGGTATTTATGATAGATACAAATCTTTATGAAATATAGTCTCAGCCTGAAAGTTGCTCCTTTCATGGTTGATTTACAGTGCATAGTTAATGCCCCCATTGCCAGGGGATGAATAATTCATGCTCCTTCTTTAACAAAACCAAGAACAGGTCGATTCATGATCTTGATCCATGGTCAGAATTATTAAAAAAAACATGAATATTGGAACAGCTCAGGATTTGGAAAGAAGAGAGGAAGATCAGGCTTTACGTTCTATCTAGATTATCCACATTAGCATCCAGAGTTATGCTGAGTAATAGATGAAAAGAGTAGGCAACTGACTACTTCCAAAACACTGATGCAACCTGACTATTTAGGTATTCCATCAGCCTCATAAGCTGGCCACCATCTATCTTCATGGTACATTGCTCAGGTGTTGACGATGGACCCAGATTAGCTGGTGTCACAAAGGTGACCATGATCAAACGAGACTGTCTAGAAGATAAATTTATTGCTCACATTGCACCCTCTACTGTCTGACTCCTATAACTGCTCTGGGTGAAGTCTGACTGCTTGTTGGTCTGTATTACAGTGGACAAAGAAGTAATCCAAGGGGAAAACGTCAAAGTAAAGGAAAAGGCCACATAGGCAAAAAGAAAATCTTCATGAGACGATCAGAAATTAGTGACTATGGTTTTCATGAAATGGCTGATTGATGAATTGTTAAACCCAAACCTTTAATCTTGATTGCATTACAACTCCGCATTCAGTGGGAGCTCCTCTTTAATGAAGTCAGCAGGACATTGCTGGTAGAATGTGAGCCACAGTACTAGGAAGCCTATCTGCCTTCCTAGACCATTAGATACATTAGATGTATTGATGCTAAAGGTCTATAAAATTGTCATAGCTGCTCTGTGCAATACAAGGCCAGAACTGTCCTTAATTAGACATGACATCTCACTGATGATCACGGGAAAAAGAAATCGAGCTGCCAGGTTAGGAGCATGGATATAAGCACTGGAATAGGCTGGAGAGCGGGCAGTTTTTTTACCTTTGGTTACATCCCAACTAGGAGCGCCTTGTATTAGAGTTTATCATTCTCCCACACTGTCCTGTTAATCATCCTGTTCCACCACTGCATGCTACTGAACACAGCCTTCAACATTAAAAAGCTCAGCCTGATTCTAAATTCCTACCCAAAATGACTCAAGAATCAGAGATGGCTTACCTGGTAGATCCCAAAGAGGAATCTAGAAACTGATATTACAATCTGGACCCTTATCTCAAGCATCTGAAGATGTGCTACACAATGCAGAGTGAAATTCATCTCTAGAGAACTGAGTCTGCCCAGCCTCAATGAGATCTGTAAGACAAGAAAGATGACCCATCCTTGCTGGTATCTGTCATTCTTCACTGGCTATAGAGGGAATCTAAATAATGAGTTTGAACTAGATGTTAAATTTTAGCCAGTTCACCTGGGGAAGAATTAATCCTACCCACAAGGGCTACCTCGCAAGGTTTACAATCCAAAGGAACATGCTAGCACAAGAATGTCCAAAGGAGTAAAGGCACCAGAAAAAGAGTGGAAGAAAAAGCAGATCTGAAAACTTAGAGATGTAGCTGATAGATAGGAAATAAAAACAGCTAAAACATGAGAGATATTAAGTCTGTGGTGATAATGGTAATTACTCAGTTTCATGAGTGAAGGAGGGATTTCAGTCTTTACATCAGTTAAAAGAATTAAAACTTTACCAAAAGTTCTTCAGTTCTCACTGTAGTTACTATAAATATGATACATGCCAATAGAGACAAGCAGATATTTACTGGAGTGGGAGAATATGGTTTCAAGTTCAGTCTCTGGATGGCATTACAGAGGACTCAGCACTCACAGCACTTCCAGGGCACAGCACTCTCCAGGGTGAGATTACCAGAGGGTAGTTGGTGGCAGCCTACATAATCTGGTTTGTGACTGTGCCCTCACGGGCAGCTTTTCACAAGGTAGGATTTAAAATGGGAGCTGAATCAGGCTTTTGTTTATTGCAGCCAGACACAGTAAAAATCCCCAAAGTTTGGTTCTCTCGGAAATCAAGCAAATGGGCAGATCTGCTGCAGCTGCTTCAGAAGTGAATCTCAGGAGAGCTGTTAGGTTTGCACCATGCTCTGTTGTTGCTCAGGGATACTGTGGTCATAGGGACCAAAAAAGGAACAATTTTCTTCAGCTGCACTCTGAGGGAGGAAACATGAAATTCCATTAAATGCTAGGTCTTTCTGAGACTTCGGTGTCTGTTACACTGTAAGGAGCAGTTTATCCCACTTTGTTTTTAAACCCTCAGTATGGTCTGCTTTCCTTTCAAGCATTTATGGCTGAAGAGGAGGGAAGTATTATAATAGCTAAGCAAGGAGTCATACTTTAGGATGCCTGTCAGCTGAGATTTTTTAAAGCAAAGACTTGTCTCTCAAGAGACTTAACAAGAGCAAGAGGCTTTAAAAAGCAATCTACACAACACACCAGACAGTAAGGAGCAGGAGTATTGCTTGGACTTGACAAGCAACCTTTTACCTCTTTGACTTCTGTTATTTTAGGACAGTAATCTGCTACTCTGAGATTGCTGTCCTTGGCAGAGACTGAAGCCAACACACAGATATCCTTGCTTATAACTGAAACACAGAGGGGGAATTAAAACTCAGAGCCTAGATTAGGTGGAGTGCACTGCAAAAATATCCTCGTCTCTCTTATTGTCCTCTCTGCTTCACAGCATTTGGCATCAGCCTCAGCCTTTCTTGTTTGTGAGTGCTGAATGTGTCAAAGATAAGGAGAGCTCTCATTCAGTTAACAGTTGGGGAAAGGTTAAACTTTGAATTAAAAAGAGCTATGCAGAGTCCTTTTCTTGTAAGAGCTTCTAAAGGCAGTTACAAATGCTCTTCTTTAGCATGGTTCATGCCAGTGGAAATGTAGTGCAAATAAATATTTGACAGGAAGCCATGGACTGCAAATGTTGGATGAATAAAATACAAGTGTGGATTTTATCTGTTCACTTAGTTACTATGAGGTCTAATGCAAGCTAATATTAAATAACAAGGAAAGCATTCACCTCACATGTACAGTAACTTTAGAAGTTTCTTCAAGATAGGCACAAAATCAAATTTGCTAGCTGTTCCATCAGGAACGGACTTGATACAAGGCATTGTTTTCCTGCATGTATTGCAATGGCATCTCCTGTCTGAGCTTGTGCAGATTATATTTTCCAGGAGCTGCCCCTAACACCCCTTACAGGATCAGAAGAGATTTGTACATAGTCTGAATCTGTAAGAAAACAGAGGTGTTTGGGGCTTATCTCAGGAACATACTTGCCATACAAGGCACAGCAGCCCCAGGTCCCAGAGGTGAATACAGGAAAGGTGAATACCACAAAATTCAGAGCTTAAACTCTGGCCATGTCACTGCATGCAAAGGACACATATTCATGCTGGGTTGCCCATGGCTGGGTATATAACACCCTGTGTTAGGAAGGGCTCTGTACCAGGAGATCAAGGTGATTTTTTCTGTAAAAAGTCAACAAGTTAAGTAAGTAAAAAAAGCATAAAAATAAATTATTCTCCTCAAATTTTGTCTGGTAAATCAGGGCAGCAGAGCCCAGAAACAAAAAATGAGTGTTGTTTCAGTAGAGCAAAGTGACAGGGCCAACAGCAGATGTACTTCTTGGCACTGAGTTCTGCAAATTTTGTAAGCAGCAGGGACGAACCTGTTTCACCAAAGATTAAGTCTACACAAAAGCATCACATTCAGCACTGGGAAAGAGACTCATCTATTGTACTGGCAAGCAGCACCAAAGATACAGTACCCTGGAGACCAAATGCAAGGCTAGTTAGAAATACACTTGCCAACCTGAAAAGAGAGGCAGCACAATGGTAACTAGTGATGAAACAGCTGGGCATGGTGGCACCAGGCTGTGTCTTTCAACCCATGCTATCAACACTTGTTCATATAGCTGGCATGCTGTGAAGAAGTGCCTGTTGCTTTCCATTTGGTCACAGAGAGATGAATAGGGTCCAGTGTCAAAGGAGGCAGGTTATGGGCTAGGGTTTGTTTTCTTTTAATACTCAACAGTATTGGCAAGGCTATAGTTACATGATAAGGCTGGCCATGTGCAAATTTATATGACAGTTGTGACATATTGTTGACATTAGAGAAATGCCAAGAAGACTCAAGGAGATTTTGAAAAATACAGCCAATTATCAACACAGCTTGTAAGAAACATCCTTCTAGTGCTTCACAATCATACCAAATTCAATGGCAGGAAAGTGTGACTGTTGGTCAGTTTAATGTACAACCTCCATAATATGAGCAGTGGACAATCCCATCCAGTTCAATATTTAACCTATGGAAAAGCATCAATTCCTTTACCCTATTTAATCTCCTTTTTAATATTTATGAGAAAAGCTCACTTCTGCAGCTGTATTGTAGAAACCAAATCAGCCATAAAATGTTCCATTGTATGAATTATGTGCAAATTTGAAGCTAAAGGAAAACTGTGAATACTTTTGCAAAAAATGCGTATGCCTCTGCTCCAAGTTATTTGGTAAAAAATGATCATAATCTTTCTTTCTCATTTGAATTCTCTTCAAAAAGAATCTAAGTCCTTTTAATGGCAGTGGATGAAAAGCCATTACAGTGGCCAGTAGCTTTTTAAAAATACTGGGTTTTGGTGTTGTTTTATGTAAAAAGTGTTCCTAAGGCACATACTATTTAATGATCACAGCAAATTGCAAGCTTTTAAATATGCTTCCTTGGACCTTTTCCTAGGAAGAAATCAGGCACTGCAAATGATCTGAGGATAATAACTCACTACAGCAGAGGCAGCTTGATGGAGAAATGAGTAGCTGGGCTGTCAAGAGCTTTGTTTTCCAGAAGACCAGTGTTGAAATGAAAATAAGTCTATGGGCCATGGCAGCACTCTAGGATCAGTATTCTCAAATAGCAAACATGTGAGGCGAAATTTCTGACCCATTGTGATTTTGGCTCATTGTTTCAGATGCAGTGTATTCAAAAGGCACCCAAGTTTTAATCCCCAAGAACAGAACCTTCCATATCCTCTACCCCAGGGGAACTTCTGCACTCTGCCACTATGCACTTCTTGAGCCACATTTCACAGCAAACATAATGTCAGCAAAACCACGATTTGTGCCAGTAGCTTGTGAGTATGCAGGGAACTGGTCTATTCATACAAAGGTCAGACACATCTAGACCAGTGCAAGAGCCTCATCTCCACCCCAGAGGAGGTTATGAGGGCAGAGAAAACTTACTTACATGTGGAACACAGTTGCTTTTTTGTTAGGCCTCAGTAGTTTTAGCCTTACTATTTTGAATTAAAATAGTTGATTTCAAGCATGCTGCAAGATTCAGTCCTCCTACACTGCCAAAAATTCTAAAATTATCAAAATATATTAGAGCAACTATGTAACTGTAATTTAGTTTACCTGTCTTGAAGCCACTGGAGAATAATGTTGTATGTCCTCTATTCTGTTATTTTCAAGATTACCCATTTTATCATGACCCACAAAAACTACTGCAAGGTCGTATCTCCAGTCTCACCCCTTTGATGTGGAAATGCACATTACCAAAATCTTCCAAGGTTAGAAGTAAATGACTGTGGTTCACAAGGCTGAAGTAGCTCTGTCCAGACTTGTATCTTATGAAAAACAAAGCAAACCCACATTAAAATAAAAAAAAAAAATCCTCATCATCTTGGAGATGTATCTATACGTAATCTTTAGATACTTCTTTTGTCTGGTCTAAGAGGAAATTTTTTTCAGTGTCTATTCAGGGAAGAATCAGAAACTAGTTCTGTTGAACTGAAGGTCAGCTAATGTTTATGGTCATTTTCCAGTGATTTCAAGTCAGCCTTCATATATACAGATAAATGCCTCTAAAACTGTTTCTTATTACAGTAGGCCCATGAGGTCAGTGCTAGAAAGAGAACAAAGCTTTTTCTTACCATAAAAATAAAAAAGAAAAGAAAACTGACAGAAGCTCTTAATGATGAGGTTTTCATTAACACTAAAAGTTTCTTATAACATTTTTTCTGAACATGATGAAACTTGGTCAATGGATTCAAAAGAAGATGCCAAATTTATACCTTTTCCTTTTTGCAACATCAAAAGTACCTTTGACAAGTACCCCGAGGTACCCTATGACCCTTGTATCACAGCAAACTAAGTAAGTTTCCTAACTATTCAAGCTGATTATAAGATGTTTGATGGGTATAAGAGTCACAGTCTCTTCCACCTTACTTTCTCCTGAATCAGGCTCCAGCCTAGGCCCTGATTTCTGAGTGCCCAGCCCTGACCTGTGCCTTCAGTTAGAGCCCACCCCTCGTTGATATTGTGAGAAAGGTGCTGGGAGCTTGGACCATGCGCAGGACCTCTGTGAGCTGCTGGCTTCTCCATGCACAAATGGCTCATGCATTTGGTCCCATCTGAGGGAGCACACCCTGGCTTTCCTGCCTGCTCACTTTATTTCTTCTATACAATGCAGACAGAGCTGAGCTGTGTTACTGTTACATACAACCAACAACTCTGCTAAAATCACTGTGATTGGGAGACAAAGTGTGCATCTGGTAAGTGAGTTGTATCTCAGCTTGGGGTGACTTGCTTGTGAACCATGAGAAGTCAGCACTCTGGAGCCTGATGGGTCTGGAAAACCCAGACCTACCAACCCCCTACACTATCAACTTTTCCTGCCAACTTCTAGTTCCAAGCTTTTTCAGAAGGTTTAATTAGTCTGAAGAGTTAATCAATGAAATGTGGCCACTTTATACAGTGGGCACTCAGTATTACACCTATAACTTCATGTTACCTATGTTATCTACATGTGTTTGCCACTGACAGACTAAAAGGTGCCTCATCTCCCAACCCAGTGTTTGATAGAGGAACCCAGCTCATGGACATTGCAATCTGAATTCTTGCTCATCTGAGACATGTTCATTGTACTAAATACAGCAAGACTGAGTAAGGATTTGTGCTTTCTTTGGTGTCTCGCTGTCTGTATCACATACCAGAGAGCAGTCAAGTAAAGGAGCCAGTCCATTTCTAAATGCATTGACATGGAAGCTTCATCACAGAGAAACTCTTAAAGTCCCGTGAATAAGTTATCTATAGACTTTGAAAGTATGAAAACACTTTGAGAGATTTATTCCAACTGGCATTTTATGAAAAAATGCAAGAATTATTGTCTCACTAACTCATCCTTTTAGATTAAACTTAATTTCTAAGGATATATGATACTGCTTTAAGACTAAGAGTGGGCATTAGACACATAAGAATAACTCCTCCCACTCTCAAACATTTTTAATTAGCTTCAGGGAGCCCTTCAATAGAGTGCCCACAAACCTCCAGCTTCCAGGATGCCATAAATTGCACCTTTACCTTTCACTTCACTGGCAGATATAGATCAAACACACTTCAGAGTAGACATTTAAGTAAAGAGAGTGGATTTTTAGCTTGCAATAAAGATTTCAACTTGGGTACTGTATTGCATTGAGACAGAAATCTTTCAGCCTGGCTTATTAGCCAAAATATTCCTGCATTAAAGACTCTCTAAACTAACATTGTTATAGGTAAAATATGCCCATGTATCAGAAAATGCACAGAGACTCGAGAGGGAATAGGAAAAGAGATTGTGGTTTAGTGTTTCTTTACAAAAGTTGGTTTCATTCTTTTCTCTCTCTACCTTTTTTCCCAAGGATACTTTACTCAGTGACATGTTTGTTTGAAGTGCTGATAGGTACTTCTAATCCGAAATTTTTCTCACAGTCATTACTGGAAAGTTTCTATTTTCTCTTGAAGCATTGCTTATTTCTTTCATTTTCTAAGATTCTTTCACACAGACCGCGAGGAAAAAGGTAGGTATCTTACTAATATCTTAAGGCAAATCAGTTGAATCTTAAGATTTTACTTGCTGTTAAAAATATTTCAGCTGCACTTAAGGAAACAGTATATAAAGTTTCATCAAATAAAAATCTTATCATACACTTTCCTAATATTTTATTTTTCTTTTAAGGTTAGCAAATATGCATTAATAGCATATTAATAGCACATGCTACCAGTCGGCTCTTTTTCCCTCACTGCTCCATAACTGATATTAATAATTCTGCATTTTTCAGACAAAGTGCTCAAAGAATTTCATAAAAGAAATAAAAATCATTACTTTTGTTTTGCAGACAATGCCACAGAGGTGATCTGGTGTTTGCAAAATTACTCCATAAACATGTTGCAGAGTTAAGAGTAGAACCCACATTTCTGTGAGCCCAACTCCCTGTCCCAGTTGGTTTTTCAAACATGTAAGAGGAAGAACAGAGATGATGCGTGAAGCCTCACTGAATAAACTAAAGATTATCTCACCCACATTTTGTGCATAAGAGATCTTGTCCTACCAAGAATGGCAAACAAAAATGAGCTAACGTTTTTAAAGAGGAAAAAAAATGCCTCTGAGCATCACAGTGCTGAGGTTTGTGTACACTCGCATATGCAAACACTGATATCAGAGGTTGCTGCCCAAGGCTAATTAGAACTGAAGGCCTTTATAGTTACAGCATTGTCTAATTATAGAAAGAATAACACTTCCACTTATGAACAAATTAATTGTTTCAGTGACAGTGGGAAGACAAATAAAGAAAAATACTATAACTATTTAATGAGGTTTCTGAAAACATATTACATTATTAAAAGTATTTAAGTGCAACTAAATCTTTTTAAATTGCTACTCTTCCCTGTGCTCTTCATACTAGGAAGGTGTGTGGCCTGGTGCTGAGGGCTGGCCAAGCTGGTGGTGGGTTTAACTCTTTCCCCAGAGGGAAGCAGGTGAGGAGAAGATGTGAATTGATGTCTTTATTAAAGGCTCAATGCTTATGGCAGGCATTGTGGTACCTAAGCCAGACAGCAATGAACAGGTCGGGTGCCTGCACTTGTGGTTGTGAATACCAGCAGAATTTCATTTCTCCAAATGGAGAAGTTGTCCTCCTTAGAAAAGGTGACCAGCAAGAGATGCCCAGTGCCTCTGGGACATGAGACAGCCATTCCCAGAAGAGCTGCTGTGCTTTTCAGCAAATGCAGGAGCACTGTGGTTCAGGAAGCTTGGTCTTGTCAGCAGGAAGACTACTCATCAGACATACACAACCTCATACATGGCCTTGGTGCTCTTCCACCAGCCAGCATGTCAGTGGGTTTGTTACTTCTTCCATAACCTGATGTTAACTAAGGGCTCAGCTGTCTACCTGGACACAGAGTGCCCAAGTATTTTTACCTAGAAAAAAAAATAAGTGCTTATGCTTATACCCATTGCCAAAAGCACACTGTGAAACCAGCAGCAACCCTTACAGAAAGAGACTTGGATGGGGACAGAGACATCAAGGCATGAGACTGACAGACAGCAAGAGGTGGAAAGGAGCCAGCTACCAGGAGTTTAAACAGCACAGCTTCAAAGGGGCAAGCACATCAGAAAGGCACAGAGCTCTGCTGAACCAGTTTTAGCTATGGAGCTGGGACCCAGCTGTGCTGTTAACAGCTAGCTCTGCTAAATCAGACCTCAGCAGCCTTAGAATAGCCCTCCCCATCACTCCTTTGTGGCTCAGAAATGCAGAATGTTCTGAAGGCTTGTTTCCCTGAGTCTTTTCCTCTGGCAGGATATCAGTGAGCTGGCACCTCATCTAGACATTAACACCCTGAGTGGGCAGTGATGAGGAAAGGGAGAGCCAAGATGTTGCTGTTAAGGGACAATTTTTCCATGTAACACATATAGACCAGGAAGGTTCCGTGGCAGTGAGTATTATCAGAATTGATGCCTGATTATCCTACTCTGGAAAATTCTTTGAGGCTGTATCTAGTGGTCTTGAGCTAGCAGAGATAGACGCCAGACTCAACCTTTATTTGTTAAAACTATTTGTTTAAAAAACCACACAGGCAAGTAGATGAACAGCTAGTAACACCCTATGCTGGAAAATATAAAAATATAACACAAAATGGTTTACAGTTTTACAGATCGAGTTAATGGAAAAAGTTATCATTTGACTGTTTACATGCATCAGGATAATTGTTGACAGGTTTTATATAGGCTATAATATCCAGCTGGGAGATATTTGCTAATTTCATTAGCAAGACAAAAGAAAAGGCTAAGGTTTGAACTGACTCCCCCACGCCACAAGGAAAACACTTTATAAAAACATGCCACAACCCTGTTAAGTTCCTGTGTAGAAAAGATTCATATGTAAACATCAGACATAGTTCTCTTGAGGGGGTTTTTAAAGTAGCCTTGAACATATGGTTTGATATGCTTTATTTAAAAGAGCTTTCTTTAAAAAAACCCTCCAGATATTTAACTCCTTTAGGCATCTGAGACACTGATCATGAGGACTGCTTCACTGCTTGGGAAAATGGTGCTTGCTTAGAGACAAATCAGATATCTGACTCTTTTGAAAGGAGGACATTAAGATACCTTGCACAGTATATGCTATAGGACATTTTGAAAAGAAAAAGCGGGTTCCTTCCAACCTGGGCAAGAGACAGTCAGAATTTCCTTTGTTTTTCATAGATTTTAAACTAACCTTATTGTTTAGGGAAGGACTGTGAGCTACCAAATGACTAAACAATATTGTGTCTTGTCTGTGCTACACCATCTGTCTTTGCAAAGCTACGGCAATATTAGAAGTCTTCCTGTATGGTGTTTCATGTTTTATGTATACTGTGATATCTTTTCATGGTATTAACTGACATATTGCAATACTGTTTCCAGGTTTACAGAAAAATTCTTCCCTCTTTCTCAGTGTCCCATCAACAGTCATTGTCATATTCATTGGAATCCAGCAATTCTAACATGGGTAGGGGCTTCCTCTAGTCCACTTGCAAGGCTTTTTCCTCATAGTGTATATAGTCTGTAACCTTATGTTTCAGACAGACCAATGGACATAACTAAATTTCTGACAGTACCTTGCGGGCTGACAGATGGCAGGACAGACATTCTCTCTTATCAGGTGTCTCCTGCGTAACACATGGGGTGATGGAGAAATGGGCAGGAATGAAAGATTTTTAATGGAAATGCAGAGAATCGTTGTAAATTAATGGAAAGACTGGATTTTACTGAATTAACAATATAGGGACTGGAATTCAAAATGTATTCGTAACTCACTTAACACCAGAAGTCATCATGCAAGATGGTTCTAGGTACAACCTGCCTCTACCGAATCCCAGACTACACATCTAGGACAACAGAAATACACTCTAAGTGAAAGAGGGAAAAATCACTTTCCAAATTCTTAGAGATATAAGACAGAAAGTCAGCAGTTTTAAATTTTAATAGAACAAATAGAGATTTAAATGATGCTTTGCAATGGCTTGAGAAAGTGCAAACTATTCACTGACAAATTTAACTTGCATAAGTGTTTGATGACACATGAAGCGAATCTGAAGTTAATCTCCATACACATTTAAACACCTAAGAGCCATACCTCAGAACAACCTAGTGGTTTAATTTCCAAATTAAAACACTCTTCTTGAATACTTCCTCTATTTGGTTATCAGAGAGTCCTAAAAAGTTCTATCAGAGTGAGGAGAAACCTTGATTAAAAGGAGACTGACCCACATCAATGTGCCACATCAATTACCCAAATAGCTTGGAACCAGGCAACAGCTTCTCCTTGAGTATTCCTCTAGAAATACAGAAGGCTTGGAGACATCAGGCTTAGTGCTAAATTCTCCCTTATTTTTACCCCCCGGGACTGCATCAGCCAAGCTTCTGAAAAGAAACTAAATTCTTCCTGTTTGGCTTAATTTTCATCACTGTGTATTACAGGTGACAGACAAGCTTGGCAAGAGGGATGCTTTTGGGGCCTGATGGACACAGAATGACAGACCTAAGAGTCTGCAAAAAAGACATACAAATTGATGTATCTCAAGAAGCCATCAAGCATAATGTCTAACATGGAGTAAAAATCAGACTCTTCAGAAATTTGTGGGACTACCTAGAGGGATGCATTAACTAACTTTCCGGAAAATCATGATTTTCATGTTTTAAATCATCTTTTATTGATTTCTTCTCTTGGAAATGAAGCAAAAAGAAAGCTGTATGCCCAGAGGAAGCAATGTCAAGTGACAAGAATACAGAGATGCTGCTTGCCACTGTAGGGAGAAAATTCATACAGCCAAAACTGAGCTGGAGTTGAAGCTGGCCAGAAACATGGGGGATGATAAAAAGAGGTTTTTTTCAAATATATTAATGGCAATAGGCAGCATATCAATATCATTGGCCCATTACAGGATGAGGTCACCTCACAAACAGGGACAGGGACAGGGACAGGGACAAGGCAGAGGTATTTAACACTTTCTTTGCATCTATCTTCAACATGGATTGCAGAGCAAGGGGGTCTCAGTGTCCTGAGCTGGACGACCATGACTGCAAGAATGATCAACTCCCAGTCGACCCTGAAATTTTGTGGGATCTGCTCCTCCAGCTGGATCCCTACAAATCTATGGGGCCTGATAGGATCCATCCCAGAATCCTCAAAGAGCTGCTGATGTCATTGCAAAAGCTCTCTTGATTTTCGGGTGGTCTTGGGAATCCAGAGAGGTCACAGTTGACTGCAATCTGGTGAATATTGTCCCAATTTTCAAGAAGAGTAAGAAGAAGGACCCTAGGAACTACAGGCCTGTCTGTCTCACTACAGTGCCTGGTAAAGTTATGGAGAAGATTATTGTGGGGAGTATTGACAAACACCTGAAAGACAACGCAGTCACTGGTCACAGTCAGCACAGCTTCATGAGAGGAAAGTCCTGCTAATACAACCTAATTTCCTTTCATGACAAGGTAACTCACCCAGATTATCAAGGGAAGCCAGTTGATGCCATCTTTTTAGATTTCAGTAAAGCTTTCAATACTGTCTCTCAAAGGATCCTCCCGGACAAAATGTCCAGCACACACAGCTGGATAAACACATCATGTGGTGGGTGAGCAATTGGGTCAAGCACAGAGGCTAAGAGTGAGTGGGGTGACATCAGACTGGTGACCTGTCACTAGTGGGGTTCCACAGAGCTCCTTCTTGATCCCTGTGTTCTTCAACATCTTCATAAATGACTTGGGTGCAGGACTGGAAGGGATACTGAGCAAGTTTGCAAATGACACAAAACTGGGCGGAGCTGTTGACTCCCTGGAAGGGAGGGCAGCCCTGCAGAGGGACCTGGACAAATTGGAAGACTGAGTAATCACCAACCATATGAAGTTCAACAAGGGGAAGTGACAGATTCTGCACCTGGGATGGAGCAACCCTGGATGTTTGTACAAGCTGGGGAATAAGATGCTGGAAAGCAGTGCCATGGAAAGAGCCCTGGGGGTCCTGGTGGATGGGAAGTTGAATGTGAGTCAGCAGTGTCCTTGCAGCCAGGAGGGCCAACCATGTCCTGGGGGGCATCAGGCAAAGCATCACCAGCTGGTCGAGGGGATTGTCCTGCTCTGCTGTGAACTGGAGTGGCCTCACCTTAAACATTCTGTGTAGTTTTGGGCACCCTAGTAAAAGATAGCCATTAGAGAGCATCCAAAGGAGGACAAAGAAGATGGTGAAGGGCCTTGAGGGGAAGCTCTATGAGGAGCGGCTGAGGTCACTTGGTGTGTTCAGCGTGGAGAAGAGGAGGCTGAGGGGAGACCTCATTGCAGTTACAATGTCCTTGTGAGGGGAAGAGGAGGGGCAGGCACTGATCTTTTCTCTGTGGTGACCAGTGATAGGACCAGAGGGAATGGCCTGAAGGTGTATCAGGGCAGGTTTAGGCTGGATATTAGAAAAAGGTTCTTCACCCAGAGAGTGGTTGGGCACTGGAACAGGCTCCCCAGGGAAGTGGTCATAGCATCAAGCCTGACAGAGTCAAAGAAGTGTTTGGATGATACTCTCAGGCACATGGTGTGACTCTTGAAGATGGTCCTGTGCAGGGCTAAGGGTTGGACTCAATGATCCTTGTGGGTCCCTTCTAATTCAGCATGCTTTCTGATTCTGTGATTCTGTAATGAATTAAATCGCCTGCCTTAGTGGGCATAGAATGTGAGTCACTTGCTTCAGTAGTTTTTATTTTACTTAACCCAATACTAAGATCAACACAAAAAATTATTTCAAGAAAATAATGCAAACATTTATTTTTAGAGCTTGCAATTCAACATTTTAATACCATTTGTATTCCTCTTAATATTAGCCTGGCATTTCAGAGGCAAATATGAGGGTTGTCTTTTTTTAACATTTCTCAAAGCAGCAATCCAATTCCACATGAGCTGTAATTACCTGCACCAAAGGGACGTGGATTATTACATGTGAGAAAACAGTGTGAAGGGATGGCTAGCCCAGCAGATTTTTTTTCAACTGAGAAGTTATAAAGGTCATGGTCACTGCAATCTGAAGGGGACCATCTTTCTTTTGTAGATTTGCATTCATATTCACCTTTTGAACATGAAAAAGTCTATTTTTTTCCATGGAGAGGAAAGGTAGCTATTCTGCATGCTTTTCCATTAATGGGGAGTTGCTCTATATGAACAATTAAACCAAAAATAAATAAAGCCTATTTCCATCTTGGAGCACAATCGAGTCAAACACCAAACACATAGTCAAAACAATGGCCTTTGAAAGCTGGCATAACTCCAGAAAAAAAAATATAAAGCAAAGGATATTCAGTTTTGAACTGTGTTGAACAAAGTAGAAAATAAAAACCTCTTGAATTCACATAACAGATATGTTTGTTTTGGTCTGACTTTTGTAATCTCAACTCAACAGTAAAGATTTGTAGAAAATGAAGTAATGGCACAAGAGAGTTACAAAGCAGCAACTGAGAGTTGTCACTGATACTGTTCAGAAAAAACATTGCAGTTATCAGGAATAAGCAGAGTGGAAAAAATAAATATGGTCATCTGAAATCACTCAAGCTTTCATGTTTACCATTCACAGTAAAACCTAGAAAATACATGATTTTTCTATTACTGCACGTTAGCCAAAATAAAACCTAAAAACTCAGAAAAGAAGATGGAAATAGAAAAAAAAAATTTCTAAGAAAAATCATATGCAAAAACAGTTATCCATTCCTCTAAATCCCAGTATTCCAAAATTCAGGGAGAATGGGCTCCTGTATATCAAAAAAGCAGCTTCAGAATTTGTCATACTCTGCTTATTGAATTCTTCGCACAGTAGATCTTCCAAGAATTATGTGAATGCCAGTGGAAAAACAACTGCTCATGAACAGTTAAACGACCAGCCATGGCTGGTTGGTTCTTTCTTCATAAGGAGGGAAACAAAAAGGAAGTTCTAGAAGTATGTAGCAAAGGCTATATACTGTGGATACTATGCAGCTTAACACATGCCAGGTTCAAGTTTATGTTCCTCCCATACACAGGTTTAAGTTTTTTGGGGATGTTTTTTTTGAGTTGTCTTTAAGGACTTCAGTGCTTATGCTATAAAGGTGTCTGTTGAGATATCATACACATTATAGTGTTACGATTAATGGGCAGTCATTGATTGACATATGACTGATATGCAAAGTCCTAACAGGTTTTCAGTCACGTTAGTGGCATCACCAAATTCTAATCGAATTCTGATGAATTCTGAAATACACTGTCCCTCTGGAATATTACCATCTCCTAAGGAAGCATGTACACTGCAAGATATTGCAAGAAAAAAGTTCTTGGTTGTCAGTTTCAGTAGCTGCCTTAACAAACACTGGAAAGGCAATGACTGAAATTTATTACAAGTAAATAATTATATAGGCAAACTCCTAGGATATTTGAAAATAATTTTCACTCTTTTTGAGATCATGTGTGACTGAAAACTTAAAAATTGATATTTGCATTGAAGTATCAAAAATTTTTAAATAAATACAGCAGATTAGTACTAGAGTGAGAGTCTGAGAAGCTGTAATACTTTTCCAAATAGAATTATCTGAATATACAGTTGTTCACCACCTTATTTAAGTTCCTTTAATCAATTTATCTTTCTTTAAGTTACCAATGTCCCCATATTTTCCCAGTGTTGACTTCTTTGGAAACTTCTTAAGCGGCATGACACAAATATACAAGTAGGACTCAAGAGCACTCTGAAAACTTAGTGGACATTGAGAAAGCTAACTTTCAGAGCTGGAATGGTGCTTGGCCACTGCCCACCTTTCACTGCATTGTAAGCCACATTTTTTTCCGACAAACTCAGTTGTTTCTCACGGAAGTTTTATGAGTTTGCTGAGGATTTCAAGTAAATACTTTATCAGCTAAAAATTAACTTTTTAGAAAACAAAATAATGCCAAAAAAAAAGTAAGAGCCTCTGGATTTCTCATGATTTTCACTATTAAATTCTGTAAAAAATTCAGAAATCATAGAATCACAGAATAATAGAATTATTTGGGTTGGAAGGGACCTTAAGGATTATGTGTTTCCACACCTCTGCAATGGTCAGGGACACCTTTCAACAAACCAGATTCCCCAGAGCTCTATCCAACGTGGCCTTGAACACTTCCAGGGATGGGTCAATTACAACTTCTCTGAGCAATCTGTTCCAGTGCCTCACCATCCCCACATTGTCTTCGTAGTGCAAGAGTTTAGTCGTCAGTTATTGTCATATTTTGTTAATCAAAAACACACCCACTGCTATGACTCACCATAAATGAAGCCTCATAATCGATCTGCTGACATGATGACTTACACTGTCTGCTTCCATCCTTCAGTGTGGTGTCCCTGCTACTTTTGCAATGCACTTAGAAGAAGCATTTTATGTTACTTCCTCTTGTAGCTCAGGCAATGGGGTTCTTCATCTGAACAAACATAGGATATTGCAGGTGGGTTTGCCTGGGAAGAGGCATCTCAACTCTATTGCAGAAGGGAACAGTGGAAGTACTGTTTTGAGCCATCTCAGGATTTGTGGGAATCTGTATTTCGTCAGCCTCAAATCATGCGTTGCTTTCTAGAAATGCAGAGATAGATCGTCTGCCCTGGTTACATGAGCAAGGGTAAAAGCTGACATACCAACTAGAGAACATGTTAAACAGCACTGAGTGATAAAAAACAGTGGGCTTGTATTTACACTGAGGAGCAGAAGATGTACGCTAGAGATTGCCTTGTTTTTTAATTTCCTTGGAGCCAACTGCAAAACTCAAGGAACTGTACTTTGTCTTGAACTCAGTGGTGTTGGTAGGAGCAAATACACATTTCTTTGCTTAGTGTAGATCCTTGCTATTCCTGTCCTACAGCAAATGCCAAGAGGAAGATGAGGTTCTTTCATGATTTTAGAGAAGAGAGCCTGGGGTCTGCATAGAATACTATTCCTCATTAAGCCAAGCTTATATTAAGACTTTTATACATCTGGGAGTACTACACATGCACGTAAACAGAAGAGGATCTGCAAACATACATTGATTCAGACTCTCTTCTCTGCATGTGATACCAAGTCTCTGTTGTACAGAGAGCACAATTGTGAGACAGACCTGCAGTAGATATGACACTTCAGGCATCCAGGTCTTGAGACTCTTTATAAAAGGTACTCAGGGAACAGGTCCATAGATCTTCTCTGTCAGCATTTTTACTTTTCATCACTATGACAACACAGCTCTCTTATGGTACCAGAGACCCCTATAATGCTGGAAAAGCACTCTGTCTGACTGCTTGGACTGTGGAGGTCGCTGACTCTTTACAGCTCTCATCACAAACAGGTACACTCCTATGGCCTTATTTTGATATCATAATTTTTAAATTGTATGGCTTCTAGTTCTTTAGAAAAACACCTCTGAGGAGCCTACTTAACTTGAACAACTCCTTGTCTATGCCACAGTTTACCAGCCTAGCTAGCCAGCTCAGAGCACAGCAAACTCCTGCTACTTTTGAATGCTCCCTGCCCAGGGGAACCTGGGCATGGGGCAATGATTTCAGCAGGAGAGAGCCTGCAACTGCTCAGCTTATAACTAGCAGAGGTCTCTTCTTCAACATGCAGTCACCTGCACTGGGAAAGTACCAACTGCCTCAAGTGTCCAAGACTTTCATGTTGACAAGGTCTCATTTTATCAGTTTTAGCTTCTGCATAATCTCCTATTCTCTGCTGGTTTAGACTGTGAACTACCCTGAGCAGGGAATTTCTCTTAATAAAAATATAATGGGATATAAGATGTGGCCTTGGTTTCAGTCAAAAGGTCTCAACTTTAAGTTATAAGGGCTTTGTATGTTACAGAGTCACAGGCTATGTGAGCACATGTGTGGACCTATAAAGATATTTCTACATACATAGACACAGATTTGTAAATACACATATAATTCAAAATTTGACATGCTGCATGTACACAATAAGAAATTTTACTTAGATTTAGACATCTGTACTTACCATATCTGACTCCCTTCATGACCAAAGAGGAGAAAAAAATGCTCCAAAACCAAACCCCATCCATCTACATTATTCTGTGGAGTGTTTTATGATAAAATCTTTTTTTAAAAACTGAAGTAGTCTAGAGAGAGAAAAGGTAGACTGCAATGAATCATATACGATTTGTAACAGAAACTGAAACAGCCCCAAGACCTTTCAGTATGATGTTGCACTTTTACTGAATCTCCTCAATTTCAAAATTCATCACAGCAGACTGTCACTTACATTGTATAGGGCTGTTATTTCAGTATTCCCTGAAGAGGTAATAGTTTTCCACATACTGGAGATATTATTGTAAAAATACTTTCTACATAAAAAAGTGCTGTGTGCATTTGGCTTCAAAGAGTAAAAGCAGTCCAAAAAACAGTTTTTGTCTTAGGTTCTTTATCAGTATGTATGTCTCGCTAATGGAGTCTTGCTTAGCTTCATTACCAACAAGGGAGGTTTCTAAGAAACTGTGAACAGGAGGTTTCCATTACAAGGAGTTCAGAGCTTGGTGAAGTGTCCTCAGATGCAAAGAAGCTCTGAGGAAATCTGATTTGCATGTGTGCATGGGGGAGAGGACAGGAGGGTGAAAAGAGACAGAAATAACTGCAGATCAAGGAAAAGATTCTTTTAGCTAATATTTCTGACAACAGGAACTGTTTCTCTCCCATTTGCTAACATATCCTTTAGTGAAAAGGACCCTGGCACATTTTCTTAAAACCTAAAGCAAGCAAGATTCATGCCAGAAAAATCTGTCTGTACAGAAAAGGTAAATTTCATTCCCTGAAACAAGTAACAATGTGGACATTCATTTTGTGGTATTACAGTGGTTTCTTTGGTTATTAATTCCTTCCAAACTGATATAAACTACTCTGAAGAGCATAGAGAGCTCTTATTCTGGACTAGTGGCCCTGAGGAAGCTAAGTGCAGTGGTTTACCACATTAGCATTCTCCAGCTATTCGCTCTGTCTCTCTGCTTGAGGTAAATGCACAGCAGGTAGGACAAAAAGCAGGGCCTGGTTTGCACTAGTGCACAGTACAGCACAGTGTTTTTGTCATCATATATTAAGACACCAGCTCATGAAAAGGAAGAGGGTGCCAAGGCTGGAAAAGGAATGGCAGCATCCTAAAGCACTGCACTGGCTGCTTGGTGAGCACAGGCTCTTGCCTCAGCAGCATGCACGTGCCAGCATCATATGAGCATGTCTATGTGGTTCTGTTACAGACTTTATCATATCTCCTGGATGTGCTGCTGGGTTGGATGTTCTCAGACACCCCCTGATCGTCGTAACTTAGTTCTATCATGGAAGTGTCTTCTATGGCCACCTGGGAAAGAGATCTGTAAGTGCCTGAAAGAGGAGGAATTGCCTTAAACCAGGGGAAAACCTCCATGTACTGGTGGGTTAGCTTCCTGACATAGCTCTCCTAACCCCTTTCTGAGAGGAGAGGTTACGGCACAAAGGTGCCACAAACAGCAAGGAATAGTGATTGGGATAATCAGAAGGAATGGTGTAGAGTGAGATGTTCTGCACAGAAATGCAAATACAATAAAAACGAGGCGTGTCTTTTGCGTCTTTGGGACTATTAGGGAAGGGTTAATCACCTTGCTATAGGAAATTAGACAAAGTAGATCAGACCTGCCAGACACAGCAGCTTTGAAACTCACTGCAATCTGAATTCCAGACTGTTAATTCCACTTAGAAATACTTACCATCTGAAACTAAGGATTAGGGAGAAAAAAAGTCATTTAGCAGCTTCCATCTCTCTGGATGGAATGAAGAGGCAATGACCACCCAAAGCCCTGACCCCAAAGGGCAGTCTGCAGCGTCACTGGTGGCCAGCCAGCAAGTGCTGCAGAGGGCTGAGGTGGGACAAGATCCATAGCCTGCTCAATTCTGAGAACAACAATGTCGATGTTACAGACCAGCTGGGGCCTGTGGGAGGGACGGATTCTTAATTCAGAAGGTTAATAGGAGAGCATAAATTAAATAAATATTCATACATACTCATAAACAAGACCAAAGGCAAAAGGAGCAAAGTGAAAGGTAGAGAGGAACACCAACAACCAGGAATATAAGTTTCAGACAGATGACTGTTCAGCCCTGGGGATCATGTTTCATCATCAACAAAAATGTCAAGTACTTTAGTCAGAAAAACATAATATTTCCTTTGGGAAAGCAATTCTAAATGAGTTTTGAATTATCTCATGACAACCAGAACTTTTTTTGGAAAACTAACAGAGAAATTTAGGACTCTAATCCTTTCTATACTCTTTTACCATGCATCCCTACTTGAAATGAATTTTAGCATTGATACAGCTGATCACTGCTTTACAAGGATCTCATTACAGCTTTGGCAGATGGAACTGCAACACCTTATGCAGAGTTCAGTTCATTCCTTGTCTTTACCCTTCCTGTTCTCCCCACATGCTTCCAAATCAGTAAACAGGATTTTCCAAGCTGGTTTATAAAATATACCCTGCAAACATTGAGATGTTTTCTAATCCAGCTGTTCCACATTAGTGGAGATTTGTTTCTAAGCACTGGGCAATGCTATTTTAGAATAACACCAAACCTAATGATTAATGTTGAAGACACTGCTGTCAAGAATGTGAGTGTTTTCTGAGTCAGTAAAACCTTCCACAGAGCCCAGTGAACCTTAGTTAACAGTTTTCTAGTACAAGTGAGAAAATAAAGTAACTTCCCATTTGCTTTTATTGTGAGTGAAGCTGAAGGTGGCAATGGGTTGGTAGGCTCACTTTCTGGTTCACACACTGGGAAGGCAAGGAATGCAGCAAGTAAAATCAAAGCCCTTCTTCCCCTCTCCCTCTTCCCCTTGAGCTGGCTTCTTCAGTACAGGTAAGCAGGAGGGCAGAGTAAAAGAGGCTTAGGTGTGTTTGTTGTAGCTGAGACTGTGACAAGGTCTTGGAAATGCAGTTTGCTAGCCTGCTGCATGGGCCTCTTCTTGGATGCTCTTGTCAGTGAATCAAGGCTGAGCTTCAGAGCACGGGGATAAGGAATACTCAGGCAACCCTGAGACTCAGCTACCGCCTACAAAGGACTGCTGTGTCTAGAGAGACTTCTACTGATGCCTTCACACACACACAGAAACCTGTCTGAGAGGGCATCATGGTGGTTTGACTCCATACTAATCTCCCACACTCATGTAGTTTCATCCTGTGTTTCTTATTCTATGCTACATCTCTAAGAGAAGAAATAGGGAGGAAAGGAAAACGCAACTAAAATCTAAATCCAATATACACATGACATCTACCAAACACCCAGTTTTGCTGGATTCAGTTACAGTATATAATGGCATAGGTTCCACATTTGTCAAAACAGAAAAAGAAAAGCAGGCTGTTTTTCTAGATAGAATCAGCCTTGATCTTAAATTACATAATAGAAGAGTCTGAAACTCAGACTATGGTTGTGAAGCAAAAAATAGATTTGCTGGAGATGTTTGCAAAACCTAGCATCACCATATTCACCCATCTCTAATTTAAACCCTCCCCCTAGCTCCAAGGGGGGGAATATTTTGTGTCCTGGAAGTGCCTTTCCTCTCACCGCATGTTAAGTGGATTGTCTTCCTGCCTCAGGCAGCTTTTGGATTATATCCACTGTCAAACAAAGAAACAGTCTGGCACTCAAGCTTGACCATTTGTATTCTTCAAGTGGTCTAAAGATTTTCTCATCTGGAGTTTTTCCATTCTGTTCTGTAACATCTGAAGAGATCTTTTCCTTCCCTCCCTACCATATGTCACACTGGAATCAAGATGCCAATGTAACAAAGATATTGGACCAATGTTAGATAAATGTCAACATGGTGAATTTCTAGTTTACTGGCATCAGCCAGACCATGACAGAAGAGTTGATTTCACTGGAATTTAGTGGATGAAACCAGGAACAAAATTGTCTCCCTTCGTGGTAAGGACAGGAGCTTTCTTTAAAAAAAAAAAAAATTAAATTCCTTAAACAATTCCAGGTTTAGATAAAAATTTCATTAAATTAACCAAAACCATTACTGCACTGGAAATATAAAGCATTAGCTTTGAAAATTAAACTAACTGAAAGGTTCTCTTAGGGAGAGAAAAAAACCTAATTTTTCTGTAGTTTCAAGACCAGTTATATTTATGTAAAATATTTAATTAAATACACTTATTGAATACATTCAGTAGAGTTTAATTTTTCTGTTCTATTCAAGGCTTGGTAAACCTTAGACACTCATAACTACTCATGTAAGCATTACCACAAGAGAATTAATGCCACAAATAAAAGTACAAATTTAAGTTTTTAGCCCATAGCCTTCCATTCAGACAAAAGATACTTTGTGTGTGAAAATGAACAAAGAAAGGAAATAAGCAGGAAATTATGAGAGAAGGCAAATGGAAAAGATTCAGCATGCTCTCTGCAGTAGGGTCCTTCCACTGTGGCAATAAGCGGAGACAGAGGAATTGACAGTGGAAGAAGGGAAGACTTGCAAAAAACCTCAAAAGAGCAAGTTAAGGTGTCCATGTGAGACATGTTTTCCAGTTTTGGGAACATTACTGTAAATAGCTGCCCAAGAGAAATCCAACTTATAGTTTATTATGAGCAACATCATTCCTTGTTATTGCCTGGCAGTCCATAAAACGGCATTTTGGTTATTTTGTTATTTTGTTGTTGTTGTTTCTAAAACTTCATCACTCTCAGCTTTACTGAGCCTAGTTCTGTCACCTGTACCTTGTTTCATTACCATCAGCCTTAAATGTATATAAGCCACTATCTGCAATGCATAGAGAAACCAAGCCCACCCCACCATGTGAGGTGTGAGAAGATGCTGATCCAGCCCTGTATCAGACACAGACTCTGCAAGAGCTGTCTGCTCCTGCTCTAGAGTTCTCACTTGCCAGCATGGAGTAGTGAGTGCTGGTGAATGCTGCTGATTTACATCTGCCTCAGTCTTGTGATCTGTAATGCAGATGTCAGCCCTTGTCTCTGCAATGCCTGTCCAAGAGGCTCCAGATCCCTAATGGGATGTCTAGGTGTTACTGCATTCACATAGCTGGGCATGCATCCTGACCTGTTCCTCCAGCCACAACCCATAAAGGAGGAATCCCTCTTCATGGAGCTCCTGGGAGAGTGCTGGAAGAAGACTTCCCAGAGAAACCAGGCGCTCCAGATATTATTTCTTCAGCCATCCAGGCAGAGCAGCAAGAAGGATCTTGCCTCTCCAATGAGGCATGAGTAAAGAACACTGCCAGAGTGGTGTCCCCATGGGTAGAGAGACAGACAACATTGTGCATGGCCACAATCAATACCCAGTTTCTATTCGTCACACAGTGGAAAAACACTACAAAGGCTTGGCAGTGAGAAAAATGTGAAAGCTGAAACTGAATGAGGCAAATGCAGTTTTGCTGCTTATGGATCAGAAGGGGGTCTGCAGTGAGGTAGTTTTAATTCTGCTTTGCCTTTGATAAAATCACAGCTGGAGAAGCAATGTTCTTACTGATTCATAAGCTGCAGATATTGTGGAAATACAGATTTACTCCCATCACTCAGGCATTTATTAAGTTAATAAGTTTCTGAAGAGGGCAATATAATAACAATGAGAGTTTATCTTTCTAAGCTCACTCTCTTCCTTTTAACTTGTAACAAAGGAGTGACTTTTATGTTTATCTTCATTCCAGTTCCAAGCATTCTCTCTAGTGAAAAAGACAAAATTCCTTACTAAATTTGCATGAACACAGGAAGGTCTGTACAAGTATTTGTAATGAACTCCACTATTTTGGATGTGGGTCAGTTGGGTACGAACAGTATAAGCTCATTCAGCCTAAAGAGTCATTCAGCCTCAGTACAGTCTGGATTGCTGAAAAATACATGACTAAGGAACAAATTTATCTTTTCTATTCCTCTCTAAAAAAGGTGGTCTTCAAGTTTTTCTTTAGTTTATCCAGAGCCAGAGGCTTATGTACAGTTAAAACATAAATTCAATGCTTTCACTTAGATATATTAGATTTACAAAACATCCTGAGCTAATGGTATAACTTTTCTTGATTTTTTGGCAAGTTTGCTTTGTTTCATTTGGTCCTTAATTTGGACAATAAGAATTTATCTGACTGCTGAAATGAAGATCTGCTTTTCAGGAGGTATGGGCTCCCAATAGTTTAATGGAGACCCAATTCCTCCAGGCTTTTGAGGTTCAGATGAATCATTTATTCCTTGATAATTGGCTCAACTCCAAGTCACAGTTCATATAATTTTTCTTTTTTCTTGGTGTTTCCTGCTACTGTGTTGCACAACCCATAATCCAGTTTAAAGTTTTCTTTTCCCATAAATAGGCTGGTTTTCAAACTATTGTTTCAATACATCACTCAGTCACTACAATGCATTTCTAGTTTTGCTCAGTTTTCATTTTCTCATTCCACCAGTAGAATAATTGTTAATTTATAATGAGCCCACATTCAAATTCCATTATTAATAATAATCAAGTATTATCTGGCTGGTATTCACCACAGTTCAAAGAAGAATAAAAGCAGGTTGTACAAATATAGAACTGAGGGAGGGAAAGAGAAGGAAAAGTGTCATCACAATCAAAAAAGATGTGAACTTCATTTGTAATTGCAGTTGTCTGTGTCACTGTTTACCCTCACATTACCTGTAAGGCAAACTATATATGGTGGGTGGAGGACTCCAAAATAAGGACTCATCATGAGTTTCCTATCAACTCCTTGTGACAGAAATCAGCCTAATCATTTGTCTTTTCTGACTTTCTTACACTTACCTCGATGTTGTTTACATCATGATTTAAGGCAGCAAGGTAGCCTATCACAGAACTGGATGGAGAAAGCCAAGGACACCTGTGCAGGTCAGAGCAGAGGAGAGGATAACAGTTTAGTGTCACTGGCAGGCAGGCTGTCAGCAGCAGCACCAGAGCTCAGTGCATGGGCTCAGCCTCTGTGCCAAGCCTGCATGGGCTCGCCAGACCTCTTATGCAACCACTGGCACTGGATGAGGACAGATGTCCATCATGAGGTGCTGCTGGACACTGGGATGGGCCACAGGTATACCTACACAAACAGTCCCATCTCAGCTCTACTGGAGCTCTACCCCAGCACCTCCCAGACAAGATCTCCTTTAGCTGCTCCTTAGTCACATAAGCAATAAAATATATCCTGGATAAGTGGCTCATCCCAGGATATGAGAGGGAGAAGGATGTGATATGAACATGTCATCGTTAAACACCCTGAAACTAATCAAAAGGCAGCAAAATTGAGAAGTATAAATGTGAGCTGAGGGGTTAACTTGTCAAGAAAATATGATATGGTTTTGTGCTAGGTACGAGGTTCAAGATCCATGTTGGGACCCATGTTTCTGTAATGTACTTAGATGGCTTACACTTTATTGTTAATAATGGAATTAATAGAGAAGTTCAAATGAATAAAGTGCATTTAAAGAAAAAACAATGAAATAATACAGCAACTGGAGTAGTGGACTGAATACTGTTCTACATTCCCTCTCTTTCTGTGAGAGTACTGTATGGATTCATGCAAGGAGTGGGAGATAGTCATTGCCCCATCACCCTATTTATAAGCCTCCCCATATAGTCAGGGGTTTGTGAAGTACTACCAGTGAATATGGCAAGTCAAATCATAACATCATAAACACATAGTTTGGGATCACACTGATAACTTCTACTTTATCAATCCATTTTTTAGATCTGTTTTATTAGTGCTATTTGTTATTTATTTGTGCTATTAGTTCTATTTCATTACAGTCCAGACGCTGCCATGCAGTGCTTGATTTTATCAAACAGAGAGACTATAAGGTACACTTAGAAAACAGGTGATAGATAGAAAATGATTTCTCATTAATACTCTTGTTCTTATTTGTAAGAGTTTTTCCTGGTTTGGAAAAGGGATAAGCAGAGAGGGAATTTTCAGTAGTCTGGAATACACAAAAGCATTATAAACTTCAAATTTTCTGAAAGAGTGACCACCCTCACTCAGCTTTTTGGTTCTTCTTTTTCTGTCTCAGATGTCTTCCTGCGAACATCCTTTTGTGCCTGTGCTCCTCCTGAGTTGGCAGAAGCTCAGTTCCTCCAGGGGAGGAAAGGAAGAACAGTCTGTCATTACTGGATGTGAGCATAAGCATTCATTTCCTCACCCAGTGAAACACCAAGCTCCTGCCAACTAACTCTACATCTTCCAGTATTTTGTGACCTCCTCTGAATCTTTTCATTAGTTCCTTCAAATCTTTTTGTGAGTCCTTACTGATTGTGACCAGGGATAGAAAAACGCAGATGTGACATAAATGTGAGAAGAAATGTGTACAGATATAATCATGAAGAATGTTTATGACTTGGCAGAAGAGACCAAGTTCAAAGGCACAGGTGGCAGCACAAGTGAAAGAGTTCACAAGTGCCAAGAGCTCCCTGTGAAGAGTATCTGGGCACACAGGGCACTGCCAGGCAATGCCACTGCCTGATTCTCAAAACTCCAGGAAAGAGAGTGACTAGTTGCAGAGGAAAGATTATACTTTTACAGAGCAGTAAGAATGTCTAGAGCAAGTTTATAAAGGATCAGATTTGTCGAGAGACTAACACACTTGAAAGTGCATTAAAATAACTCCTTGGTATACTGGAAAACTGGACATAGCACTTTCACTGTTTGACCTTCTGTCTCTAACACAATAATTACCTAGGGATGCAATTGCAAATAGGTAAAATAAAATATTAAACACATGTTGCCTATCTCATGTGGTAAGGCTTCTACAAGGTCATAATACTGTATTATTGGTAGGTAGCTTTCACAAGACTTATTAAACAGGTAAGCCTGAGAGTTGAAAACAAGCTATTTTTTAAGGTTTTCAGTTTGCAATGAGTGCCTTTTCACCTCATTATATGGCTGTATTTCCGATCCTGGTTTGGAGTTTTATAGAGAATGGCATGGGCTCAGGCAAATAAAACAATCATTGCTTTGGTACATTCCCACGTAAATAGTTCTTTTGTTAGGAGGCAGCTAAAACTAAAATCTGACAATCTTTATCATATAAAAGTAAGCAAATGGAAGTATAGGAAAATGTAGAGGCTAAGGAAAAGTAACTCTTGTGCCCAATTTTTTTCCTAACTCACATATTTTTACTAGAGAAAGAGAAAAAAGGGACAGTCTCAGACAACTTGAACTAGGCTTTTGAACAGATGTGTTTCATAAACTGAAAGAAATGGTGCAACATTTTCCTAGTGTTGGACCACGGGCCCTGATCCAAAAGACACAGGGCTTTTTCCATTCAGCAGGTATGGAGGAGGGAGTGCTTGTTTTACATGTCATCTTTTTACCACGAAAATGCATACTCTGAATTAGTAGGCAAGAGAGAACTTTTGGACTATCTTGAAGAGGCATACGTGAATTTTCAGAATAATTGCCAATGTATGGCCCTGGAACTTAAGACATAGCAAAGATATTCTCTTAAGTTGGCATGTCTTCTGTTTGCTTTCCCTGCTTTGTAACTGATGTACAGGTAGCACAGTGCCATCTTTGCAACTCTCTTACAGGTGGCATTGTGCTATCACCTCCTCTGCTTCTGACATGTTCTTGTATTTAGAATCCAGTCAGAGTATTTGGTCCCTGTGTCCCTGTTTTGAATTTTTTATTGTTGTTTTTTAATGCTATTGGGACTGTTAAAGGGAAAACAAACTCTCTAAGAGATTTTCCATCTGGAGAAGCAAAGTTCCAAGACTATATATTAAAAGAAGAGAGAACTTCCCTAAATGTCAGTGACTGCAGTAATAGGTCACATATTGTATAAGTGTTGTAGTTTAAGCTTTTAAATGAAGCCATTAGAAAATGCAGCTTTTACTGCTGACTTTATTGTAATGGGCATAATGCTTTGTACTTCTTGAGAGGAAAAACAATATAATGTTATTTTATATATCTTTTATTCTTAAACCATCTGCCTGTTTACTGAGGCTAAGGGTTATTGTCTCCATTTGTTATGTGATGAGCTCAGGTGCAGACAGGCAAGGTGCCTCACTGAAGAGCATGGAGCAGTCACTGAGAAAGCCAGAACTACCTGTGGGTGCCTATGCTGTACTTTCCACAGCATATATATTTTGTCACTGGTCAGCTCGTTCTTCACAAGAGATTCTGTGTTTGATGAGGCATTCTGCACAGAAAAAGATGTAGCAGCATGAAATGATGCTTGCTTTTCTGTGTATGCTGAATAAGAATACACATGTCTGATATGAACAAGTAAAGACATGCCAATACATAGATTAAAATGAATTATGTACTTGCTAGTTTAGCTTCTAGTGGCTCAGTGAAGCATTGGCTCATCCTCTTTTGTGAAATCAGTGTAAAGTCCCATAACTGAAGTCATTATTTATTTCTTATTTATTTTTAATTCTTACTAGTAGCCTAGAAACTCTGAAGCTTCAGCCCCAGTGCGTTGATTGCTAGATCACTGCAACTTTTGTGTCGAAACAGCTGACCCAGGGGGTGACATTTTTAAAGGCAAAGGGTTCCTCTGGGAAGGAAACAGAGCACATCTGTGATTATTCTGTGGCCATGACGAAGGACACTGCACAAACACTAGGAATCTGGATGCTGAGTTTCACGTGATCACAAATACTGAAACCCACATCCATAAGGACAAGAGGTCTTTAGCAATTAGGAGACCTAAAGCGGTACAACACAGCTAAGGTGAGAAAATATTATTCAGGCCACTGTAGATCACAACAGAGAAATATGTCTGAGTTAGTGGCAGAACAATGTCCTTGCCAAATCCATCTGCCATTTGCCATAATTTCTTCTGAAGCTGAAGCTGGACTGTCCTCTGCTGAAGGTTTCTGGGTTGGCATATATGGACCACAGGCACTGACATGGAGGAGGAGACAGTAAGGAAACATGACTGGAGGTAGGGCGGGAGAGAAAGGCAAATTGAGACGTGACAAAGTGTGCAACAACACGGAATGAAGTAACCTGATAAGTGACAAAGCAGAGAGGCAAAAATGGAAGAAGAAATATGCCATCCTAGCAGCTTGCTGCTGCCAAGGGTGTGGTTCTGCCTCCCAGATCTTCACTTGGATACACTTCTTCCTCCTTTCCGCCCTCTCTGTAAATCTGCACTGTCTCAAAGAGGCAGTTCAGTTCACGCAACCATGGTAAAACCAGCCTTTCTTCTTTTGCAGTTGTTTCCCTTACCCTCTTTCTCTCCCCTTCTTCCCCCAGTGAAGTCTGTTCTCCAGCTGGACCACCAGGCTCACCCAGGGCAAGATGATTTCATAGGAGCTGTGATTCAGGGTAGAGGATGCAGGACTGCTGTCTTCTTGAGCATGTGAATGGATTCCATTCCCTCCTGAAGCTTCGCATGGAGCACAGCTATCCCATCTTCAGGTAGTTGCCTTGAAGCTGCAGTTACCTTGAATCTGTACTGAATTACCATCCAAACTAAAGGAGCAAGGGTAGGTGGTTGATGGCCTGAAGTCTCAGAGAAACTCTTAGGAAGGCAATATTGCATTTAATAGATCATTCTTTATTAAATCTCATGATTCAGAGAGTCAGAATCAATCTGTTTGATGCTCCCATTCCTGTAACTTAGAGTGTCTAAAGCAAATTCAATCACAGACTCTGAGATTATATTTAATCCTTGCCATCAAATCATGTTTGAGCATTAAGTTATTTAACAGAAGAAAGGTGTTTAGTAAAAAGTGCTCTCTTTACACAATATGTGGATATATCCCTCATACGCTGTTCATACATGATTCTCTTCAGGTTCTGACCTCTCAAGAAATTTAACCTCCTCCTTCATTAACCAGCTTTTGCAAATACAGGTCAATGCTTCTATGCCAGCATTGACACAGAGAAGCAAATTCCAGCTGCTATTAATTTACAACAACTTCTGGTGTTGTGAAGATTTGTATGACCAAATAAAAAAAGCAAATCAGAATTAAATTTATTCTTAACTGCTCTGACCCTTAGGTATTGTTAAGATGTTGAATTCAGAAAAGGGCTACAAAAACAGCCTGATCTTAAGAAAAATCTGTCTTGCAGAGAGACTGGCAAGATAAAGCACATTGAAATTCTTCAACTGAAAGATTAGAGATCTTGCCAAGCTACACAAGTAACTGTATGGAGAAGAGATTTCCAACAGACTGTCCATCATGCCTACAGGGGCAGAACAAGATTCACGAGGTTAGAAACTAAAGCTAGAGAATGGGTGTCACTCCTTTCCTCTGCCAAAGCATCCCATGGGCACCAGCCTGTGGACTGTGTTTGCAAGAGTCCCCACCACATCTTATTCATAGTGCCACAGGGTGGGGGAAGACAGGGAAGGACAACCTCAGGGGCTACAAAGGGCCTCTAAAGCCTGAACAGTCACAGTCCTGAAGTCCCATTTCTCATGAAGCACACAAGGATACCACATGTATCCCCAAGGATACAGCATGGATGTTCTCACACATTTTCATGCCATAATTGAAAAAAAATGTGAGGTAGTTCTGTACTTCCCAGTAATTTTTTGTGTCACCCTGGTTTCTTGGTCCCATAACTGCCACTCTCATCCTTCAACAGTTTTTTTTTTCTCCACTCTCCTGTAGTATTACCCTCCTTTGATCCATGCCTCTGGTAGAGAACTCTCTGCCTACTTGTGTATGAGTCTGGGAGCTTTTCACAGGAGGCATTAAGAGGGATTGCAGCAATAAAACATGAGTCTTGCCTCCACTAGTGAGAGGAAGCCAGGATAAAAAAATATTTGAGGTTGCCTGCTTCCATGTAAAAGGCTCCCCTACAGTGTGGTAAGTCAGGGACGTCTGTCATAGTCTGGTTACTAGTGACTGTAGTGGCAAGAAAGGGAAAATATTCTACTTCAACAGAGTAAGCTGGGTGTTTAAGAAGAAGAGACGGAAGTTATCTGAAAGAGAGGGGAAACTAGAAAGGGGAGGGATGAGAGAGGAGATGAGAATTTCAAGGAGATTCAGAAGCACTTTTGCTAAAAGCTATCAGCGACACTGTTGTATGGCTTGGTATAGAGAGAGCAATGGATGTAATCCATCTTGTAGTTCAGTAAGGTTTTCAACACTGTCTCCCATAAGATCCTCATAGAGAACTGACAAAGTATGGGCTGAATGAGCAGACGGTATGGTGGATTGAAAACTGGCTGAACGACCAGGCCCAGGGTGTGGTGGTCACTGGCACAAAGCTTAGTTGGAGACCAGCAACTAGCAATATACTTCAGAAATCAATACTGGGTCAAAACATCTCTTTGCTTAAAAAGCACTCTTTACCTCAGGGACATAAATTCTAATTCACTACAATACACCACAACATCCAACTCTACTACTGAGCACCATTTTAATAGGTAATATGAACAGATTATAAAAGATATTTTGTAAATAATCCTAAAAGTGTCACACAGTTTTCCATGGAAGGTAAGGAATTTGACAAGTTTTTATCAAAAAAGCATCAGTCTAGCTGATCTATCTGTACTATAGTCCATTAATAAAATCTGTCACAAAGTGATTTTCTACTCAGTTCAACAGTGTTATCATTGCTGTTTAATGCATTTATACAGCAGCAAGATAGGTATTTGCATTTTATTTTCATTTTAACATCAAAGCCTGAACTGACAGTACTACTTTCAGTGTTTTTTATATTACAGATTTCTCACTAGTCTTATCAGAAAACAAAAAATACTTGAACTAATTTTGCAAAGGGCCTTGTACAAGAGAAAGCATTTTAAAAAAACCCAAAAAACTCTTATGTGGTTCACAAGAGCACTTCACATCCAAAGAGCTTGAGCTGACCCTTGACACTTGTTGCAGAAAGGGAAAGATGCCCTCACTTTCAGAGACTTTAAGATCTCCCTGGAGACGAGACCATCTTTTCAAGGTATATTTGTACATCATCTAGCATAACAGAAGCACATTTTGAGATAAACGACTTCAATAATTATATAACATATTCATACATCAGAGTAAGCAAAGTTGTTCTTCCAGAGTAAGATTTGTGTTCACATTAGTTTTGCCCCTATGAGTCTACAGGTTATTGGAAGTCTAAGGATTTCTACAGATTGCAATAATATTTTAATTTCACCTCACCAGAAAAAAGTGAGGCATCCTACTAATAGAACTTCCATTTTGGAAGTCCAGACATGAGAGATTCAGGGTGCTTCCTTCAGAGAATGAATCTGATTAATACAAACTGTAAGATTGAACTTTTCTTCTTAGGTCTGGTTTTGAGATAGAATTTGATCCAGGAAATGTTTCTGCCATTCTGGCACTCCTCGGGTAAGGCATTTATTTCTTTCTACAGTCCTCGTTGAAGGGTTGGTACCAGCTCCAACCACACAGTGGCTCTTACCCCAGCACTTGCAGATGGACAGTAACCAGCATGGCCAGCAGCTGGAGCAGAAGAGCTGATGTGCTGGTTTTGGCTGCGGTAGAGTCAATTATCTTCAGAATAGCTGATATGGGGCTCCAATTTGCATTTGTGCTGGGAACAGCATTAATCATTCAGGGATGCTTTAGCTGCTGCTGAGCAGTGCTTACACAGCATCAAGGACTCTTCTGCTTCTCACACCACCCCACCAGTAAGAAGGCTGGGCAGTGCACGAGGAGTGCACTGGCTGGGAGGAGACACAGCCAGAACAGCTGAACTCAGCTGACCAATGGGTATTCCAAACCACATGGTTTCATGTTCAGCAAATAAAGTGGGAGGAAGAAAGAGAAAGGGGTGGATGTTCAGAATGATGATGTTTGTCTTCCCAAGTCACCATTATGTGTGACGGAAGCCTGGTCTGCTGGGGTTGGCTGAACACCTGCCTGCCCATGGGAAGTGGTAAATGAATTCCTTGTTTTGTTTTGCTTTCACACACAGTTTTTGCTTTACTTATTAATTTGTCTTTATTTCAGTCCACAAGTTTTCTCACTTTTATACCTCCATTTTTCTCCCACATCCCTCTGGGGGACATGGATGAGTGGCTTTGTGGAACTTAGTTGCCAGCTGGGGCTAAACCGCAGGTGACCAGGTTGTTTGACACCCACAGAGGTAAAAACCCCTTTACCTATTCTGTCAGTTCAGATGTAAATGCTAGAGACTACAACAGGTGCTCTTTAGATGATGGGTCTGGAACCCACCCTTATTCAGGTTCCTGTCCCCAGTATAAGGTATGGTATTGCCAGTTAGAGATCCAGAAGACTCCATTTCTGTGAAGTCAAAGACATAGAGCTTGACAATGGGGAATCACATCCTTCTGATATCATATTCATTATTACTTTGAAACCTGCACTTTAAATCTGGCATAGATACACTTTCTGTTTGTTTTTAACATATCAAATATGATAAATCAGTATTTTTAACTCATTGCCTAGTAGTGTCATTTCCCTGGGGAAGGGTTTTTGTCAGAGAACACTTGTCTCAAAGGCTGCCAGAACAACCAGGATGAACAGTTTCTATCAAGTTATCAATACCACAAACGGACAACTACCTCAGAACTCACAAATTCATGTTTTAAAGAATGTTTTGTAGTATAGTTACTGATTTATTGTATTAGATAGATAGCTATTCGCCCTGTATTTGTATGCTGTATTCTGATTGGTGGTGGTTACCGGTTTCCCATTAGTTGTATATTCCCTATTTCTCATTGGCTGGCCTGTGATGCAATCCCAGCGTCATCATGTGAGGCTGGCCACACCCCGACTGTATTCCCCTCATTCCCTGTAAGCCCTTCCCCTCCTTGCTGCGTTCCGCCCCCAAACTCCTCCCACTTTCCAAGCTCCTCCCTGAACCTATATAAGTCCCATGCTGCCATGAATAAATGAGTTCTAGCCTTCACCCTACCATCGGCTGGGACCGTCTCCTTTCTTTCCCTACGGCACATGGCAGCTTTTAAGATTCCTTCTAGCCAAGAAAGAGGTGAACTTTTGAACCAGGGCTTCACACTATTCAGAGTACTGCCAACAAAACTGCATGTTCATACGGCTCTACTAGGCCTACTATAGGCAAGTTTTGTTGCAGTAACCCATTTAGAATAAGCACAAGGACTCATATGGTGTTTCTGTGGTTTTTGTAGTGCCAGTAATAACAGCAATATTCTGCGAGCTACCATTACTGAAGTCTCAGTAATAGAAAAAGATCTTTGAAGCTTTAGAAAACTTCTGCTTTGGCCAGCTTTTTAATATTTGGGTTTTGAAGTTTGTTTGTTTGTTCCTTTGTTTGTTGGGGGGTTTTAAATCACTGCAGATGAGCAGAATAAAAGGTAGAGTTTTGGGGCATCACTGGCAGGGGAGACAAGAACCCAATGTTACTTTGTTCTCTACTATAGATGGAATATCCACGTATACCTGGAAAATTAACAGTATGACTGGGTGGGTTTTTTTTAGGAGGCCTTAGTTCTTTCTCTGTTCTTGGTTTATTTAAAACTACGACTTTCAACTTATGTGTATGGCCTTTACATAAAGTGAAAAAAAAAAAAAAAACAAATTCTTTAACAACACTGCTACTAGAGAGCAAACTTCATTACTTCTGCCTGGTAAAAAAAATACAACCAAAAATTGTATGAAGTCACTGGCACAGGGACAAAATCCAAATATATGGTAGTCAGTAATATCTGGTGAAGGACCCAAATATGGAGAAATGCTTACCTGAAAAAGTAATGAGCTGCTTAATGAAGTAGATCAGACTGATTTGTTCTACTGAACAGAAATTTTAGTGCCAGATTTGGGCATCTCATATCAAATATTGGTCTCCATATAAAATATCTATTGTGATCTCAGTCAACTCTAGTATTAATTTTTCTCCATTGCCACAAATAAACTTTTCTCCTCATATACCTGATTCTTTACCAAAGAATCAAAGGCAGGAAGAGCTGAGAAAATATTTCTTTAGCCTGGCCCCAAAACAAATTTCTTCTGCCCTCTGTGTTGTGCTAATTTTTAATGCAACTCTTGATCATTATGTTCCATCAAATGCAAAGTTTCGCTTACTTGGTCTCAGGCAAATAACATGTCAAACTTTCTTCCTCTGAACTCAGTAGCACTTTATTGTTTTCAAAACAGATATATTGAAAGATGAAGCATGCCTATGATCCAAACCTAAACCAGAAATTCCCTTAGTATCTGGGGAAATGTCCTAGTCATTCAAATTTTCTCTTCTCACCCCTTTTCTGCTGTGAGAAAAGTCACTTTTATAAAAGAGAAGTCACTTGATAACAGAGAAGTGATAGCTTTTGGTGTCCCAGCCCCAAAGCAGCTTTGGAGTCTCAGTGTTTCCTAACAGAGGCATCCTTCTGGCCTTGCAGGTAGGCAGCTGAATCTATTAGCAAGACAAGGCATACTAACTTCTCTAACTCAGCATTTCCTACAGTTAATGTAAGCATTTTTCTTTACTCTCCTTCACTTCCTATGCTCATTACAAACCCCAGTCGGAAATCCCTGAATCTCTACTTCTGTGTAAAGCAATTACTGGCTTCTAAGCTAGAGCTGTCTGTGACAGTCCAAGGGTCAGAAAAGGGATAGAGATGGTGGAAGTGTCATCATTTCACATTCCACACTTGTGAATCTCAGAGGACCTGTTCTGTTGTTCTGAACTGGGTATTTGCTAGACAGTGTTACCAACACACTTGTACAAGAATGCTTCTGTAGTTAGGAATAAATCCAAAGATTTTATAGGATAAGACAAACACTCTAACCTTAAAATAGTTTATTCTTAAAAGCAAAGAAACAGGAATCTAATTCTTGTACTTTGTGTTCAGAGTCAAGTTGTCCATCAATAACAAGATACAAAAGGCACTCAGTGCTGATCTAAGAATTTTCTCGTATGAAATAAGAAAGAATTTATTTCCTTTACTTTGCCACTTCCAAAATACTCAGTATGAAGACAACAGAGAAAATTAGTTCAGCCTTCAGGGATGAGTAATAAGCTTATAAGCAATTGATGATATAAGAGAAGCACACAGTTCACAGTTTGCTAAATTATTGTAAACCTGCGTTGACAAATACCAGGATCTGCACTGCTCCAGGTGTCTTTCTCCACTTGCTTGGGTTATATATGGCTTCTTGACCTACTGTAAGAAGAAAAACTCATCACAATCTCTTCAATTTCCATTTAAGATAAACTTAATACTTTAGTTCTTTTCTATGCACAAAGGCACAGAGAATTTGTGAGTAAAGCTTGAATCTGAAGCACGGGGGTCCTCTTGGTAATCCAGAATTATAAAACAGAGTAGTGACTATTTGCCAAAAAGCACCACCAACCTACTATTCAGCTTCTTATTGTCCACAGTCCTGCCTTCTGAAAGAGAACTCCTGCCTCTGTGCACAAGAGGTGAATCTGACAGTAAATATAACAAGCGTACTCTAGTCCAGACTTCGTGCCACATAATAAACTATTTAATTGGATGCTTGGAAAAGAAAGAGGTGTAATTTTTATATGGTTCCAGAGGATTTAATTCATAAATTCTTTCAGACTGGTTTGCCTTAAAACTGCCCCGCAGCTCCTAACTACTGACGTACAAGTCCTAACCCAGCTGAAACCAGTGGTTGCTGTACCAGTTTTAATAGGGTTGACAAAAGAGCTGGAAATCATGTGTTTGCATGAAAAAGATGGGACTGCATATATTAATTAGAAGCAGAAAGTAAGAAATACTTCACTGACAGGCTGGCCTTGTTTATGTAGACATCTTAACTTGCTTTCAAATTCCTCAAAGTATCTTTAACCCTTCAGTTATCCAGCTTCTCAGCAGAGATCACATTCCTCATGTGCATACAAAACATAGTTCATGCCAGAGAACTGCTCACTGTGTAGAGAAGCTGGAAAAGCGAAAACCTGTCTGCTGTGTATGCAAACGTGGCAAGCAAGCCTACAAACAGCATAGCAAGTCCATTCAAATAGAGCCTGTCCTAGCATCTCATCCAAGCTTTCCTGTACAAAAAGCCTTCAAGAAAAGGACCACTTCTGAGTTTCACCTACACCTACAAACAGATGTAGATATGGAAAGCTAATACAGCAACTGGCCATCGTAAACTCGAGAGAGAGATTTTGTAACCCACAATTAGCCAGGATAATCCCAGCCATGTAGTTTGCCTCCCATGTAAACTGTCTGACCTCAGGCATTTTTCATGGAGTGTGTGGTTGGCTTTTTTTGGCATGTCCTTCCCCTGGGCATTCAGTGGAATAGCTCTGTTTACTAGTGTTTCAGTCATTCCAAGTATAATATGAGGGTGTCAAAAATGCAATGTTATTTCAGGTTTACAAACTTAAATTAATGTCATGGTTGGTGGCATGTGATTAAAATAAAGATAATGTAAAAACTTCAAAGGAATGTTACCAGATACTAAAACTCTCTTAGAGAGACCTCCCAAGTAGCTGTAGATTTTCAGTGAAGATTCCTTTGAAGAGGAGTCTCCATTTTATGTTTAGAATAGTCACATTTTGAGCAATATCAGATTTGTTGTGCTCCCATCCAAGGCAACTCCAGGTATATATTGAAGAATACCCTATTCTCTGTGAATAAACATCATTTAGCAGCAAAGTATTGCAGCACTTGTTATCTTTAGTCCTACAGAAAGAAAAAACACCCAACTTGTTAGTTCAGCACCTCATGTTCTACTACTACTAATACTTCAACACTTTCTGATTTTATGATGCAAAAATCATGAAACTCACACAAAACATTTAGCAAAGAGTTCTTGGACAATAACTGAATCCTGAGAAGATTCCGAGAAGAGTCTTTATGCCCCTCAGTTTTATATTATCTCAAGCAGTCATACATAGCCAATCAAGATGGTAAGTTTTACAGTATGCAATTTTATTACTTCAAACTCTGTAGTCATGCATAAATCACACATTAAGAATCATTCAAATACTAGTTTAAAGGTGGTTTGTAGGGGATATTCTTCATTATGAAAGCCATTAGCATAAAATCAAGATTATAGAGTTGGGAATTTTCTTCCTGAAAACTGCATTATTTTGTATAGTCCCAAAGTCCATAATTCATGTCTTGTCTAGATGGCAAGTATTCAAGGGCAAAACTATAAGGGGTAAGCAAGGGAAGAAGTAGGTCTACATTGTTACTTAACAGTATTTTGAAATCAGAAAATGAATTGATTTTTGATAGATACTAAGGGATGCATATTTCAAGTTGTGTGTGTGATTCACATGCACAGGAGTACACAGTATCAACAGTATTATTGGGGTTTAGAAGCTACAAGTAAATCGTTCTGGTGGAAAACAAAATGACATGATGTCTGCCAACCAGTTCTTGGAAAATAAACCATGTGTGTATAACTTGTGAGACAAGGAGGCAGAGTTGCCATTAAATCAGCTTGTCTGAAACATCTATAATTTTTGGTTTGTTCTCAACAAGTATGTTAATATGTACAGAGGATACAGACAAACCAAGTGGATGCTGGGAGCTTAGTGTCATCCTGCCAAAACTTCATTTCAGCTAGCTGTAAATATGGTATACAAGTGCTTCATGGTATTCTGGGAAGTTGCAAGTAAGAGGGACCTAAAATACCATAAACTGTCCCACAAGGATCAATTTAGTCATATTAGCATGTCCAGTAGACCAGCTGTGCTTTGAATCTGCTTTGGGCCTGCTGGAGTATGAGTAACAAAAGAAACAGCAGCTACATTTGCAGCTTGCTTGCCTGCACTCAGGATTGTTACCATATGATCTATATCTGACCAAAACAAGCTAAAAAATCTCTCTTAACGCTGTAAGTGAAATACTCAGACACAATGCTTTTCATTTCTCCCCCTCACTGCATTTGAAAAGGAGTTTATCGCTATAGCTACTACTCAATGCAGGGACACTGGAGTGTTTTCTAGACAACAAAGAACTGAGGTAGAAAGCTTTGTCCTTTCCAACATGTAGAATCTCAACCAATATTGGGAATATTGTGAAATTACAATTTCAAAACCCAGTAAATTTCCAACTTTGCACTGAATCGCTTTATTTAACGTACAAATTCTGTGGAAATTATAACAACAGAGGGGGAAAAGAGAGAAATACAGCAATCTGTGATACCGATCACAGAATGATACAACCTGGCTTACTACAATATAACAAATCATTTGGGATCTTATCTGGACCATTTTCTTTATCTGTGTGCTTTTTAAAAGGTTCTTATTGCAACCTCTTTTGCTTTCAATGCTCATTTGTCAGGAGGCCTTTTGTTATCTGAATACTAAGTAAACAAGGGGAAAAACAAGAGACCCAAGCTATTGTGTGCCACCGGGCAATGTCTTACTGCCACCTTGTGTTAAGCAAAATGTATGAATTGCTTATCTCACAGATATTTAAACCAAAGAAAAATTATGTTCGGAAAATAAGAAAGGATAAAAACTTCCAGGAAGATATGTGGGAATACATGAATACACATGTAACATTATACAGATTAAGAGCTCATAAAAAGAGGAAAATGTTTATTTTCATTTCAAATTTGTCCTCACAACCACACAGCAAATTTTAGTTACATCATGTATAATTTGACTTTTTGAGAAGACAGAAAGATTTTTTTCTTATTCTTGCAGTGTCAAATATTGCAAACAACACCTTTCATACACATTAATACATCCAAGAAATTCCTCCATTGTTGTACCTTCTTACAGTTCAGAATAAATCCACATGCTGCAGACAACTTTCTTACCCACCAAATAAATCATATACAATGACAGGATTTGTCTTTGCACTTGAACAACTTACAAAATCAATGCTTAAAGAAAATCTCTCCTCTGGTAGCTCCACAGACATTAGCTTTCCATATAAAGCAATCACTGCACAGCAGCACATACGCACACACAAACACACACAAAGAAAAGAGATGGCCAACTCTTCGAAAACAAACATTGGACCTTGTAGAATGATGATAAAACAAAATAGTTAATGCGTATATCTTATAGATGTTACCATTACAACATGTTTGATCTCTATCCATCATTACTAGATAACAGCCCCTACTGTGAAGGCTCACTGAGCACCATTCTTTATGCTTTAAACTTGTAGCTTTGAACTTCTACTTCACAGATCTCTCAAAGTCCTGTGAGCTATTTCCAAGGTGCCTGAAAAAAATGGATTTTTAAAAAGAGCACCTTTTTAAAAGAGTTTATCTCTTTTGTAATTAACTACATACATAAAGTTTTCAGAAGGATTTACTTCTCCATTGGACAAAATTCAAAGATGCACAAACTGGAAAAGGTAGGAAAGCCCCGAACTAAGGCCCAGACTTGATCTCAAAACTTTGGACATCACTCAAAATCACGACATTTTCTTTAGGACACCATATACTTTCACCTTCAGACCTGTTGAAACCAGTAAATATTATCATCAACTTAACTGCTTAGTACAGTGCTGAGCAAGTTATAAACTGCTTGAGGATTTTCAAGATTGCCATGCTACCATGGCCATGAATTTCCTTAATACAGAGGATAACATTATTATTAGACAAGTCTTCAGTAAATTCGAAAGTGTCTTGGGGTGATAATATTGATTGGTGAGAAGCAGTTCCACTAATTCCATCATCATCAAACAGTTCATATGAGCATTAAGAAATGGTGGTGGACTAAAGGTATACAAGTTCCATCTCCTGTAAAGTTAGTGCCTGCAATGCCATTATTCCCAGCACAAAAGAAGTTCTGTAGCTTCATGCAGTATGATAAATGGGCAAACTAGTTACTTAATTTTTTGTGGATGATAAAGACTCCTTTTAGAAATTTATGATAGTTGCTCAGCCTAAGTCATAAAAATGAGTTCATTTAATGTACTCGACAGAGGCACAATGCTGTGTCTCAAGGTTTCACTGATTTCAGTCACTGCAGGGTGTCCTCAAGTCATTTTGTGCAGAACTGGGGAAAGTGCTTCTGTACCAACAGAAAGAAAATAAAAATCAAACAATAATAATTAAATATGTATAATATTAATTAACACTTAGGTTTTTATGTCTGTAACTACACTTCCCACTGATGTATTTACTCGTTGCTCATTATAAGAAACTTTTATCTGCTACTATTATTTCTAATCAGGAAAATCTGTGCTTTAGGCACTCTTGGGAACATGTTAACAAGGTCTAGATACAGTGAGTGCAGAAGATGGTATGACAGAACTTCAGAGGCTCAAAGCTGGGGACAGCTTCATGTTCAAGTGAACAACTCAAGTTACAGTGCTTGTGATTGCTGAACAGACAAGATTTAAAAAGCGAAACAAAACAACAATTAAAAAAATTAAAAAAATTAAAATAAAAAAACACCCACACCTCACAGACAGTAAGATATGAAATAATCATAAAAGGGGGCAAAAAACACATTATTTTCCCCCAAATCCTCCTCCCTGTTAAGATATTTTCTAAGAGAGGGATTATCACACACTGTGACTCATACTCTTGACCAATCTTACAGTACCCATGGTGGGGGGCGCAGTCCCCACTGTTTCATGGCAATGCTTCTACAGCCCCAAACCCTGCTTTCTTCCTCAGGAGTCCTTCAAACTTTGGTGACACTCATATCATCCTGTCTCAGTTCTGCTGGTCAAGGAGAGGTTGGAAAGCAGCTCTCCACTTACTACCGCTATATTTGTTACTGGCCTTTCTTTCCTTCATTTTGTTTGATTTCCTTTTCTTATCTTTCTCTTCTGCTCTTTACCTTCTCCTTTTGTTACAAAAATAAGAAGCGAGACATATCCCTTTTTAAATCCTCTAAGTGCTAGGACCACCTAAGTCAGAGATCCCTCCAGGATATAAGCAAGAAGGGTGACAGTAATGGAGAACTTATCAGACTTTGTTTGTCAAGACACTTTATATTCTGTCACATTTTAAGTCTTGATCAATTGTGGGAATTCTGAATTTGTCATATGGTAACATGTTAGTATAAGTTTCTCCCAGTCTGTATAACCTACTGCATGTATACATTCACAGAAGTGCCTCATGGTGTCATTCTCCTGACAAAACTCCACTATGTGGCAAAATACCAGGAAGAAATTAGAGATTCATTCATTTAAGTGTCGTTAAGAGTAAAGGAGAAGTAATTGAGCTGGTGTCTTTTGCAGCAGCATTGTCAATTCACCAGTGCCAGATGCCATGCTTTCCTCTGGCAGGACATGAGCATAAGTAAAACCTACTAAAAATGGTTAAGACCAAGGATGTGCCGTTCACATCCATATCCACAGGTGAAATACCCACTAATATGAAGGCTACACAGACTTGATTTGGACTGTAAATCTATGGGAAATCTAACTACTGTCATCTGATCCCAGCAAACCCTTGACTGTGCCACAGCTTTGAAAGTATTCAGTTGGAAAAGCCTATCTGGAAGCCCTGGCACACAAGCAATGCCTTTGGTGGTCTTTGAATCACACTTGTATGACAGCAGCCATTGATAACTTTTAGCAGGCTAGTATTTTCTCCTAGTTCAGTTTGTAAGTCCAAAAGGTTAGAAATCAAAAGACAAGGGAAGATGGTTTTAACTGAAAGTAGGTTTAGATAGAATGCTAATAAGAAATTATTTACTGTGAGGGTGGTCAGGCACTGGAAGAGGTTGCACAGAGAAGTTGTGGATGCCTGATCACTGGAAGTGTTCAAGGCCAGGTTGGATGGGGCCCTGAGCAATCTGGTCCAGTGGAGCAGTCCTTGCCCATGGCAGTGGGATTGGAACTACGTGACATTTAAGATCCCATCCAACCCAAACCATTCTATTATTCTATGACAAGTCATTCATTTCTTTACAGGAAAAAGGTTCAGCTGCTTTTTCTTCAAGAGTTAGAAGTATTTCTTCATTAAATTCTTAATCCTTTATTCAGGGCTTGGGACTGAAGTAGCTCTATATTGTTTTAACTTGCCCATGGAAAAGAAAACACAGGAGAAAATGTATGGTCACAGAGCATCCCATTGTGCTGTGTAGATTCACCCACACTGTCATGGACAATAGCTGCTTAGCGGCCAGTATTTAACAATAAACAAACATCAACAAACAAAAATGTTCGACAATAAATTTAACTGCTGTTGAGAGGGCTGTTGTTATTTTGTCTTACACAGCATCAAGGAAGACCTTCTTCAGGAAGGACAGTCAATATTTCAAGCAAAGGAACCATGCATCATCAATGAAAAGAAAGACCTGCATCTGGGACAGAGGATAAAAGGTAGCTAAACAGCCATCAGGATGCAAAACGACAGCTGTTTAAACCACATTACTGCTGTGGCCAAAGGTTTGATATCTCTGAGGAACAAGCAGGCAGTTGTGGAGGGGTGGGACAGAGAAAAACAAAAAAAGATCAGTATATTATTATTTCTATTGTGATCAGACTGTCTGTTCCTGTCCTACTTCTATAACAGCTAATAACCAAGTGCCAGAGCATACCCCATCCAAACATCCGGTTATCCAGACCCTGCTTTTCTCTCTAAAGCTTTAACGAATTTTAACATGTTTGAAAGAGCATTTCCCTCTGGCTTACCAAGATAAACCAAGACATAAACAGTCCCCCTGGGCCTGGTACATCCTCTGTTCTGTAGTGTGGTAAATTCCCCTATCCTTCCAGACAATTTATTTGTCCCCAATTCCCCTAACTCCTGACTTGCTGAAAAAAGTATTTAGTGAAGTAAATGTCCTATACCTTATGAAAAGGACCATTCTTCACTCTGTCCAGGAGCTAGAATAAAGCTACTGGGGAGGGTATATCTTACCACCAAAGGTGGTAAGGCTTTGCAGCAATGGTACGACTTGGCTCTGATACTCCTCTGCATGCTGCCTCCATCCATGACAGAACACACCTCTCATTTGCAGGATCCCATCTGTGAATGCTCACTGCCTTTGCCTCTCTTTTTATACTGCTTGCATCAACCAGACCTCTCGTCTCTCTAATGAGAGTCTAAATATGATCCACCCTCTCTAAATTTGTCTGTCTGACAGAAGGAAGATGGAAATACAGCTGGCAATCCAAGTAATTGCAACAAAACCCAGTCTTCTAGGAAAATGTAGTCCTCCATGGCAGAGAAAGGAGAAAAGGAAGGAAGGAGGCAAACTGACCCAACACTCCAGGAATTCCTGGAGTTACTCCAAACATGCTTTACAAGTTACCCATTGAACCAAACACCTGTGTGCCTTCACATGAAACACTGACTATATGCTCATCCAAACCCTTGTTCTGAGCACCCAGAGTATTTCGCAGGCGGGCAAACTGTTTAATCTAGCATAAGCTGTTCCTTCATGTTAGTTTACATTGAAACCAGTTACATGAATGAAAAATCTTATTGCAGTACCCTATACAGAAAATTATGGTAAACAATATATTGAGTTTGATAAGGTGTCTGTTGAGAAGTCACAGGGTACTGGATGAAGGTATCCAGTTTTTTGCTGTCTACATAGAACTACCACATCAGGGGAAAGTGATAATGTTTCTTTACCCAGCACTGTAAGCCTGTTTCTATGCCCATTCAGTCCGCACCCTATCAAAGACACTCTGACAATAAGAACATTCAGAAAATAAAGGGTGGATTTTTCTGAAGCCACTTGCTTCAGAGCATGGGTAATTACCACAACTACTACTACGAGTTCCTTTTTAGTTTTAGTTCCCAGTCTATTCATTACTATTATCTCCCCTGCCTTCTTACTACAGCTGGCCCAAGAAAGGTGTGACCTACCTCTCCCTACCACCTCCCAGGTGCTGTTGAATATACACCTTAGTTCTTCCTGCTCCCCAAGCATGCTGCAGATCCAGCAGCAAGAAGAATGGTTGAGGAGAGCAGAAAGCTTCTGACTTACACCAGTACACCTTAGGAAATCTCCTTCCCCATTTCGGGCCCTGCAACAACTCCTGAACCACCTGCAAATCCCTAAAAATTCTGTCCGCTTTGATCTGACCGGAATGAATGAGAAGAGATGAAAAGAGCACAACAGGGATGGTGTTATGGACAGTTTCGAGGATCCAAAAAGAATTTAGATAGTATAGATAGAAAGCAGAGCTAGAAATTACATCACGTAGTGATACACTATAACTGTTGATTAAAACACAGCAGCTGTTTCGCTTTATTCTTTAGTTAGACAACAGTATAAGGTAGCAAGTAGAGCAGAACTTTTTGTCTGGATCCAAAACTTGTTTTAGAAATTACACATATCTGTCCCTTTACCTGTAAATCCATAGGAAGAAGACCGTTGTCCCTTCTGCCTTAAGAAGCTAACTGACTTCATTTTCCTTTCCCCCTTCCGCATCTCTGAGATAATCCCATGGTCTCCCAGAAGCACTGCCCTTTTCTGTGACTTTCTTTTCTTCTGATGTGTGGGGTTTTTTTCCATACACAGGCACATACACACTCAAAATGCTTCTGCTATAGTTTGTTACCTGAGTCTTGTAGCTTGTGTTTTAGGACGGCTTACCAGAGAAAAGGGAAAGATGAGAGATTCACTTCAGTGGACCTTCTGCAGCCTGCCAAAGTTGAGTGTAACAGCAACAGCCCAGCATAGCAGCAGGTGTGGATGGCGGCTGCAAGACTGGAGACACAGAACTGTGTCGCAGGGGAACATTACCTGTAAATCTCACATGGGATCCCAGCTGGAGGCCAGGTCTGAAACCTCAACTACTGGTCTCTGAGGCAGAACTCCATGGTTCCACGCCATGTTCATTCTGGATTTCATTATTCTAGGAAAAGCAACATATTAACTTGCAGTGTCCATAGATATTTTTTATACTCCTCCACAGGAACATTCAGGCTATATTCAAGATTTATTTGGAGATCCCCTTACAGAGGTCTTTCTGGCTCTTGAGATGATGGAGCTATGACTTACTTACCAGAGCTTGAGCCCTCTTAGTCATCATTTGAATGCATTCCCTATCCACCTGATAACCACAAATTTTTCCCTGGCTACAGACATATTGGTGAGAAATACTGAACACATACAGAGCTTTATATCTGTGTGGGGCCATTCTATCTGTTAGATTCTGTTTGAGAGACTCTGGCATCCATGTAATCAGCCTGTGATATACAGGAAAAAGCAGCTGCACAATTACACAGCCAGACAGAACTGTGGCATTTCCTGATGTTTACTGGTTAACTCTGTTAACACTCTTGAGTTAATGTCAGCCTTTGTATTTGATTTCCCTTGGATTTGTCATTTGTTTGTGATTTTCTGTTGAGGATAACCTTTCAAAAGCCTAATCCCTGCTGCTGCAAAGCTATGCTGCTTAGACAATAATTACACAGCCAACATGAAATGCTATTGGTGTTTGCCTCAACACTAGTTCAATTCTATCACTGTATTCTACTTCTCTGTACCCAAGATGTGTTTAAAGTAACACATAAGTGAATTGTGAATAGCATTTTTCATTACTCCCTAGACTAGCACAATTTATTTTTTTCCTATCTAGTCTGTAATTTTTTTGGAGTTCAGGGAGCACAGACTATTTCTTTCAAAATAGTAGACTTTTTTTTCCTAGTGACATGCTTTCCAAATGCTCATATTTTAATCAATTAAATGCTCATTTTCTTTGCAAAATACAGCACCTTGCAGTCCAGAGGGGCTATTTCCACACCAGTCCCAATCTTTAATTTTTAGCTTTGTTTTTGCTCAAAAATAATGCACCTTTTCCACTGTAAATGGGGGAGTGGGGGCGTGTTTTACTCCATCCAGTATCACTAGCTCAGAAAATGTTCCTAAACCCTTTTAAAGGCAATTGCTTTTTCATAGAAAGCTCCAGGGAGTGGGTTAGAAAATCAAACGGTTATCTCTATGCTGGGGCCCTAAAAGCAAGAAGCAAGAGGGGTCTTGATTAAAAACAAAAACAAACACAAACAAACCCTTTAATGTATAAGTCTTGTGCTTAAAAGAAATCTTTGTATTTCTTTTTGCAGAACCCTGGCAGATTAATATTGGGTTTTATCTTGCACATACCTAAACGTCTCAGGGATAAATGCACTAGTGATCCAAGGTAAAAGCACGACACTGGCTTTCTTCACATGTGAATGATTTACAACATGCTGACCATTGCTTCGGTCTCAGAATTTAAGGCAAATTGTGTTCCTTTCCCTATGTGTTGATTTCTTGCTCTATAAACTGTACAGTAAGTATGATGGTCAGAAAAATCTGACCTGGGGATGCATGAAAGATGGATGAGAAATGGATAAAACAGACTGATTTCACTGATTTCCCAAGAAGAGCAGTGGTACAGTATAGTCATTCAAACACTGGCACAGGTAATCCAGAGTCTGTGCAGTGTCCATCCTTGGAAGTTTCACAACCCAACAGGATGAAGCCTGAACAACCTGGTCTGATCTCAGAGCCACCTTGGCTTTGAGCAGGGTTTGGAGTAGAAACCTCCTCAGGTCACCTGCAACCTAAATTACTCTGTGACTCTATGTCTCACCTCATCCTTACAGACACAATGACATTTCTAATGCAAAAACCCATCTCAAAGGTTGCTGGATTAGAACAGGTTCAGAAACTCATAGAGCAGTTGCTTCTACCCAACTTCTGGTGCTGAATTATGGCAGATGTGTAACTTTTGTGTTTACAGGAATGAGATGCTGGGACTGCCGCAAGAAGCAATGCCTGGCATTAGAGGTAGGTGAGCGATAACGGATCTCGCAAGGCTGAGGCTTCAGTCATATACCGCAATGTATCTACTGACTGTGTTTGACAGAAAAAATTAAATCAACAGCAGGCACTAACCCAAAGGTTTTAGCAGCAGATCTGTCAAGTGAAACCATTTCACATCTAAACAGATTGATCAGTATGAACCAAAATGTATGAATTGGATGTTTTATGAAATTAATTAAAAGCAGAATATTTTGAGAGGTTGAGGGGAGAGCCTGTAAGAATTGGAGGGTACACACCAAATAAACAGTAGTCTGGAATTAAACTTCCTCTGACAGTGCCTGACCACTAGGCTATTTGCTGAGTTAGAGTTTGAGGTCTGGAGTGGTTTGGGTTTTTATTGTTGGTTTTGTTTTTTTTTTTTTCTATTTAACTGTTATGGTAGCTTGGAGACTAAAAATACTTTGCACTCCCTCCTGGTCAGTGAATGATCTCTAGCACTTCAGTCTTCTCAGGCAAAAATTCATGTCCCTCTATACTCAGAAATGAAGATCCTAAAATTGAATGTGACCATCCTAAGAAGTCTCAGTTTAAGCCAAGGCAGGACAACTTTCTGCTTCCTTGTAATACAAACTGAGTTAGTCAGTGACCAACAAGTTAACTCAAAACACAGTATTATTTCTTTAGGAGACATACCTCAAAGAGAAAAGATATTATAAAACAGTAAACTCTGTATGAATGTCAAGCTAACAAAATAAAAGTATTGTCCTCAATATGAACAGCTATATAACTCAGAAATTCTTTTAATTATAAGCAAGGTTTTTAGGGGTGATCCCTCTAACAAATTTTAGTCTCTCTATAAGCGATGTGGAAAGAAACATCTCCAAAGAATGGTGATTTGACATAAAGAGTACATGTAAAAGACTGAGAGACAAAAAAAAAAAGAAAAGAAAAGATGTTTCTTTAAAGTGAACAAAAAAAAAGTCCACAAAACATGTGGTAACTAATAAGTGTTCAAAAGGGAGAGCTCAGTAACTGTCAGATTAATTTATTATATTATTTTCAATTTAAAAACAAAGAGAAAATTCTTATCCTTTTTTTTCTTTTAACAAAGACCTACATGAAGCAAAGGTAAAAATTATTTTTTTTAGTTTTTCAACTGTCCTCTTGAGTTATTTCTCATTTGAAAAATAACAAATATTAAAGATAGACTTCTTGCAAGTATGGATATCTTATCAACAGAGTTCTATTGGCCATTTTGATAATTGATTGTAAACTTGTTTATTGAATGCACTTATTTTTCATAGAAACTGTTGTCTTCATTACTGCCCAATACATCCCTTCAGGGAACATACCGGTCTGTATCTGTGGCACTTTGGACTTTTTCACCAGATAGTTTTTCCTCAGCCTTAATTCTAACCCTCACTAAAGGGCTGTGGAATACTGTTTGTAACTGCCACAACTTTCAAAGAAAGAAAAATCCAGAGTAAAAGCAAACCCACTGAGTGCAATTATGTTCTTGTTGTTTTCCCATTTAGGAAATTTCATTCTGAGCTCTAGATGATTTCATTCTTTCTGCAAGTGATAAGAATAGAATTGTTACAATACTAATCTTTAGCTTGTGTCTCTGTTAATCCTTCTTTGAGATCAACATGTGGGGTGGGTGCAATTCTAGTCTAAACAACACAGCTAAAATTCCAAGACTTATTCCTAATAGGGATGTATAAATCACTTAGATACGTCAATTACCAATTTGGCAGATACCAGGTCCATGGAGACTGCTATTCATAGCAGTTTGTAGCTGTAATTATATGTTACCATAGCATGCTATTAAAAGATCTAAAATATAGAAATGTGTATGAATATCATGTTGGGATGATAAATTTCTGCTGCAGTGGAAAATCATTAATTATTTCTTAAATATCAAATGCACAGCACCATTCCTACTTGGAGCTCTAGAGAAATCACTGCCCGTTTTTGTGATGTTCTTAGCTAGTGAACAGTACCACTGGATTTGTTCTTCATGATGCATGGATGCAGACCAGCGATTTTTAGAGGTGTTCACACAATAAGCTGCTCTTGCTGTAAATGACGCAGCTCTTTTAATGACTTAATCAAAGGCAGCTCTGCTTTACACTCAAGACGAACACAATAAGGAGTTGCCTTTTTTGATTGTCCTTGTATTATGTTACAATTACTGAGAAACTAGCAGTCTAATCACTACCTACTGACTGTCAACACAAAAACAACCTCTAATGTCAGTTTTATTGTAATAATTTCCCAAGTGTTTTTTAGTGGCTACAAAGAGGATGGTAAGAAAATTACCATGTGGCAAAAAAACAAATTAGCATACCTATTTTATGCTTAACTCTATTTTCATTAGAAGTAACACAATCCCTATTTTCCTCCACTATCTTTTCTCCTTAAGCTAATACTAAAAGAAATAGACCATAGCACTGAGTTTAGTTACAGTAATTCATGATAGGTTAATTCTCTCATCAGTTCATAGTGGAGGTAACTGTTCTCTCATTCCCATAACCATGCACAAGAAAAGGTGAGCTATCATTTCTTCATTGAAAAAGAAAAAAAAATCAGTAAAAATTCAAATTCATTTTAAATCCAAAGCAATGTTTCCCAGTTTGTGGGAAGTCAGAGTGTACTTAGACAATACTATAATGGCTGAGTCAAACAAATAAACAGGACAAATTCTCAGCCAGGATAACTCAGAGTAATTCAGATGACTGTGGTGATCTGAACTGACTACATCACATGAACAGTAGTCTTAGAGGGGTACAAGAAGCAGTGTTAGATATATAGTGAGAGTCATATTTTCTATTGCCATTATAAGGTAGCATTTCCCATACTTTTTTTTGCTAACATTCAACAAATCACCTCTTCAGGTTTCAAATATCACTATTAAAAGAGAATGACCCACTATCTGCATATCCAAACAGCAAACAGGTAATATGCTTCCCTAACAAAAAAATGTCTTTGCCAAGCTAATACTAACAGTAATATCAGGCAAACGGGTAAGTGTAGCAAAAATTCCCTTTAACTTGCCCTTCTACTGTCCTGATATGTTCCTCAGTTGGAAAATAGGTGTAATTTATTACATTTAGATAACAATTTTGAATGAACTTAAGGAAGCTAGTTAGGAGTTTATACCTTTCCAAAATATTGAGTGAAGGGGCAGCAAGGCAGGGTGTGAGGGAGGGAAGGTTTCTTCCAAAGAGAGCTCGTCTTACAGCACATTAGGTCCTAAAAAGTATATGCAGAAATGAAAAGTGGTTGCAGATATTTTATAGGAATCCTACCTTTTTCATTAATATGGTTATCATGGGAGAAGCCACTGATGAGCAAACAGAAACAGATGTCATTTTTTACAACGTCTTGACAGGATAACTGTATCCACTAAATCCAGCTGCCTGGATAAACCTATGCCTGAGTATAGTGGCAGTGTGGGGAGGGCATTCAAAACTTTTTGTTCCCAGTATTATGTTTCCTGGTTGTATCCCATACAGATGGTATCCAAAATATGGCCCAGAATTTGCCAGGAAAAAATAAACATCCTTAAGGCTAGAATAGAAGCTAGTTAATAGAAAGTGAATATAAAACTATGACTTTTGACCTACGACTTTGTCTTGTGATTTATCCTATGGCTGACCAATCAAATCTGCCACCATAACAGCCTACTGTAGTGCAGCTCATGGTGACAATGGTGCTGAGTTCTTCTGATTCACTGTTACTCTTCTGCCTGCAGTTTTTACAGTGAGCTGCAAAACAAAATGGTTATGTGGCTCATTGGGAGAAAAACCTCTGTGACTTTTAATCTAATGACAGGTGTCCTGGGAACCACATTAAAAGTAAAAGAATTTCACTCATTTATCAACACTCAAGCACCAAAATTTCAGGTCTCTACTCCTGACTGATGATTTGCCAGCTGAACTCTTTCTCCATTTCAAAGTTGCTTTGCCTTCAGTTGGAAAACTACAGGTCTTTCCTTCATTATACCTGCAACAACCAACTTGCAGAGATGAGAATATAACTCTCTGAAACCAAGCACAGCTGCATGGAAGATACTGGTTTGGCGGTCTAGAATCCAAGTTTGAAGATGAAACAGATGAATGATCCCCTGAAGCACATTGCATGCATTAGAGGCTGTATCACAAACTACAGAGGGGCTTGAAAATGGTTTCTTTAAATGCATGACTACCTAAATGTGGATGACACAAATCCCTCTCCCAAATAACTTGAAGGAAAATTGGAGAAAGCAAGTCGGAAGCTCTCTGATCTGCCAGGTGAGATTCAGGCCTGACCCCTTGGCTCTTGTCTCCTGACTCTGTTTAAGCATTCTGTTTTGCATAACAGCACAAGTTTTTAGATTAGGTGCTGAGAAATGAAAGTCAGGCATTGTATCTGACAGGAAATCACTTGGATCACTAACAGCTATCAAGGTTGTGACTGAGATGCTAAAGTTCAAGCTGACACCCAAGGCATTCATAAAGAAACTCTCAGAAGAGAAGAGGAACCACAAAAGGGAGCATAAATCAGTGTGAATAAAGTTTTTTTAAAAAGAGTACATTTCTTGAATTATGCAGTTTGGAAGAAATTCATATTACATGTAATAATACTCATCAAATGTTTTCTTTAAAATATCATTTTTGGAAGCAACTCATCAAATGAAAAGGTTCCAATTCTTGAAATTACCTATTTTTAACATTAAAAGCATTTTCTACTCAAAACAATGTTTCACTAGGCCCAGAGCGAAGTTACATAAAAGGAATTCTTGCCAAGAAAGTCAAGTCATTTCTGGTTTACTCTGTTCAAAACAAAGCTGCTCTTTCATTATTATGTTACATATCATTACCCCAATACAAATATCTACAGATGATCACAAACCTCTTTTAACCACTTTGGATATTAGTTACATTGTGAATGTCCCTAATTTCTGAATTTCAGCTTTTCTCCATACAGTCTGGGAAATGCAAAGAAATGAGCAGTGAAATTCCTATAAGTTAGTTCTGAAGAACAGAGAAAGTCTCTGCTTTTCATAGCATTTTAGAAAGTTGTTCTATTAATAGGAGGTATGTTTGCCTTTGTTTTGTTTTTCTTTTATTCATCATATTTTCTATTGCTTCAATGAAAATCCAAAATTAAATGCTTTATACAGAAATCATTGTGTAAAAGTGAGAGCATAGGTTGCACCACTTGCTAACTTCTGTAAAAGTATTACTGTCTACCAATTTAAATAAAATAATACTCTCATTATTAAAGGCAGAATTTATAGTGCATGTAAATATCATCCAATACTTGCTCATTATTATTAAATTCCCAATTGCTTTGTCAGATTTTAATCATTTGGCAGAGATTTCATACCATAGGTGTGTGTCATTAACTGCAGATTTTGAAACTTCCCAGGGAAAATGTTCTATATTACTGAGGGCAAATCTAGAGGATAAAAATTAGTGCCATGATAACAAAATGGAAATTTCTTCTTTCATAAGTCTAACTTTGGACTAGCCACTTGAAATCTTGTTGATGGATAGAGAAATTATTTTTGTGTAATTTAGGTTGGTTCCCTGAAATCTGCCAAAAACTGTCTAATATAAAGCCTTGGAAAAATGTCAAACAGTGTGTCTCTGACTAAATTTCAGAACGTTTCTGTCCATACTTACTGAAAAGGATCAGCTGAACTTGCATGCTTTGTGGTTGCAGCTCTGTGACAAGTCAAGGCTTTCCTCATTAACTGAAAAGAGGAAGGTTCCTGTATTTTTTTTCTTTAATGGGATGGAAGAAGGAAGCTGGAGATTTTTAGGAGACCAGTATTTTGATTGCAAAGCCACACACCCAGGAAGGAGAAAGTAACAGGGCAGAAATTCCCTTTGGTACCCTTTTTGGTTCCTTCAGGAAAAGACCCAGTTCAGATGATGGAGCAATGTTTGTACAACCTGCACAGCTCCCTACCTCATTTCATCCCGTTCTGGTGTTATCATGGGTCTTACCACACATTCATGCTGTGTGTTGGATGAGACCCTTCCTCAGTGTACAGGATGTCCTAGCTCAGGGAATGAATCAGCACTAAGACATGTACAAGAACTGCTGTCTTTGGATCACGCTTTTGTATTTGTTCAAGAGCCGAGAAGTGTGAGGTGACTGATGCTGGCATTTATAGGGCCAGAGACAAAAGCTGTCATGTGGGTGTTTTCCCCAGAAGAATATATTCTATCTCTTAATCTATTGCATAGTTTCTTTGTGGCCCTGCCCAAGTCATTTAGACTGAACTTTTTGCAGGGGTCGCTAAGTGCATGCTTTTTATTCCCTGCGTATGTGACCTGAGACCTGAGGTCTGATTACCAAGGTTGCTGAACTCTTACAGCTGCAGCTGATGTCAATTGCATCTGTCCTCTGAGCCTCTTAAGAGTTATACAAAGCAAAGTACATGGAAAGCAGGAAATCAGATGTTTTGATTTGAACTGCAAGAAAGTTATTTTTGCCAAGTTACTTTTTATTAGTGTGGCTATATCTGATTTGTCTTGTGAAATCATCCATACTGAGACCACATCTGCCAACTTTCTCACCACAGAAACACTTCTAAGAGGAATCTCACGGATAGACCAAGAGATAAGATTCCAAGTGTGTTCTGAAGTTTAAGCTCTTTAGGATGCACACACACACAGAGCCTGTAGACTATCTCACCTTAGAACCAGCTCTTACCTGGCTTGCCCTGCAGCTCTTGGCACTGACTTGCATTTTAGCTGGAAACCCATAACATCACACCATTCCCCAGTACTGGTAACCCACAGAGCTTGGTCTGTTCCTACAAGAGTGCAGGAGATAAGGTGGGATGTACAGACTGATTTTTAAGGCCAAGTCATGCTGCAAAGCTGACACAGATCTCGCAGGACTACTATCAGGATTGCAAAGACATGCCATTTTCTTTCCTTGTTTTGGAAGGGCTGTCAAGCAGCCATGAACATGTCATACAGACTCAGAAGCAAACATCCATTTGAGGGACTAAGCTGTAAGTAGTGCTCAGAGAACATAATAGCTAGATAAGTATGTTGAAGGTACACCAAATTCTGAAGGTTATTTAACACAGTAAAGCCCATTTCCAAAGAAGATTGGAGGAAGAAAAGTGGAGTAAAGAAAATTTTTTACCTGAGTGTAGAGAACATGCAAGCTTTTTAGGACAAACATCCTAAAGGCTGGGGCATTGTAATAAGAGGTCCCTTTGGCTGATGCACAGAATCCTTTCAAGAGATGACAGATAATCCACAACCTGACATTTTCTGGTATGTGAAAAATACAGCTCAGGCTCCTCTATGAGCCTACCCTATAAACTGGATGCAACCCAGGATCCTAGCCAGCCAGGTGTAGCTGAGATTGGTGTTTGCCAATGTGTGAGAGACATTCTTCACTTGTCAGCAGTCAGAGATAATTTGCATCTGACACATAATCTCATACAGAACAGGAGAGACACCAGGGAAACACAAGAAAGAGCAAACGCAGCAAGTGATGCTTGAAAACTCAGGAGGAAAGCTGAGGGCTTCTCCAGCCAGCTTTGCTAACCTAAAGGACCTGCAGGGACATTATTGTAGGTACAGAATCCTGGACTACATTATTTTATTCCTGGACCTTCCATCCTAAAGAGACTGCTAGTAGCCAAAAGGCCAACTAGGTGTATTACAGCTGCAGGGAGAGTCCATGACTGCTGTGAAGCACTTCTAGAAAATGCTGCACTCATTTATTTCTCTACCCTGAGACTAAGCTTCACTTGTTCTCTCAAGATCTATTTAGAAATAAGAGCCTGAAGGCTACACCTCAGCCTGAGTTTGGGATTGGACAAGGTAGAAAACTACAAGTTATGAGAATTGTTTAGCCCTTAAGAGGCAAGGCAGCAAGGTTGAGACCATGTTTGGTCCGCTTGAATATAGTTGGTGCTCTGGTAAACCAACGAGGCTACCCTAATGCTGAGGGTAAGCCACATGAAAGGATAAAGAGCTGTACAGAGAAAATCTGGGGATCTCCTACATTAAGAAGTGACCTTCCATGTGAAAGGGGAGAGGGCTGGATGGAGCAGCCAGTGGTCTACACTGCTGAGGTAACACAGAGCATTATGCAGCAGCATGATTAACATGCGAGTTCAGAAGGTGACTGTAGAGGTCAGCGAGGACATCTGGCTATGTGTATTTCTGTGTGGAGATTAACCCTGGTAGGGGTAACCTGGCAAACCCTGCAGCTGGTTAAAAGACCATGGTTAGGGCATTACAGTCCGTGCCAGCAAAGGCCAAAGAACTGAGGCACTAGAAAAACTCCAAGGTCCCAGTCAGAATTAATTCATTAAAAAAATTACCTCAAAGCAAATTTTCTGCCTAGCTATACTCAAAGACACCCAAACTAGATGCAGCACTACATATCAGAAAGTAGTACAAACCACCCCGATGTCAGGCTAGCACTCTAACTTCTAACTTCTTTCTTTTGCTAATATCTACCCAAATCTCTCTTTCAAAACAAATCCCACAAGGCAGCTATTAAGACCCCCATATAGGTATTGGTATCTGAGAAATGTACAACAGCCTTCTTTCTAGGGCAGATGTCTCTGTTCTCTTCTGAATTGCATGCAAGCAAACAGAATAGCACTTTCTGAATGCTTAGACATGCAGAAGTTAGGGTTAGATTTAGATAAGGATTCTATGACCTAAGCAGTAGGAGTAAGGTCTGGTCTGGTAGATCCTTTACTAATCTAGGGACTGGTGCTTGCAAAGGGCCACCTAGATACATTTGTACCAGAATTTATGGAGGTAAAGTCATAATAGCAGCTTTAAAACACAGGGAAGATTTCACTAAGGCAAGAAAAGCCTGTTTATGTACTACACAAAAATGTAGAGTGCCAAGAGCACTCCTGAGGAAGAGTATGGCTTTGCTTGCTGACTGCCTGCCCTCTTCCCTCGAGGCTGCACTTCTTGGACATCCTCACCACCCCAATTTGCACAGCTGCAATGTGCCCAGGTCTTTCCTGTGGGGTAGGAAAGGACAGTTTTGAACTCTGTAAAGTCTTCAGATATTTGCATATTTCATCAGGCAACAAGGTCTGTTCCATTTCATTTGATCCTGAAACTAATATCACCTTTAGAGCAGAATAAGGAGTCGCAACAAAACAAAACCCAACCAACCAAACAAAAAAACCAAAACCAACCTTCCTCAAGCCCATGGCACCCTCCCCACCCAAAAAAGGAAAAATAAAATAGAGAGAAAAAAGTCTTATGTTCCTAAGAGTCTTTCTTAAGTTAAATACATTTGTAAACCAACTCTAAGACAGGGTGACCACACCTGTCTTCTCTTTTCCTTAGAAACCAAAACTGGATAAATACTAATACAGATACTATAACACTATCACAGTTTTGCATATAATTCTCTGAGTTTGTTTTCTCACTTCTCTCTCTCAGAATGATCCACAGTCACATCCAATGCTGCACAAAATCAAAGGAACTTACTAATACCAGTTTTGGAGAATCTCGATTTGGTTTGTGGATGAGTTTTGAAAAAAAATTTACAGAAAATGAAAATATTGTTCTGCAAAGGTGTAGGGGTTAGTACTTCCTCACAAGTTATCTATCAAATAAACCTTGTTTTCCCAAGTTTCACTTTCAATTAATCTAACCAAAGAATGCCTAAATCAATTCTGATGGTTTCTAATCAGTTCTGCAACTCAACAAAACAGTGAATTGTCAATGTTTGGATAAATTCTCAAATAACGTGGTACTAAGATTTGTGCTCAAAATTACTTAGCTAGTTAGCACACTTGTCAAAATTAAAAAACTAATCGTAAATAATATAACTAAGGGATATATTAGTACTATACTTCAGTGATGGATGCCTAGTTAGATCCAGCTGAATGAATCAAGACAAGCAGAGGGGGGAAAGAAAAAAGATTGTTGCAGGGTGGAAGCATTTAATCTGCTCTTGCAACTTGTTGTATACCTGCCTGAGATCTCGCTTCCTAAATTTTATAGACGTGAAAAGTCCAGAAAAAAACAAAAGGTATGAAGTTTAATCAAATGCATGGATCATATTACCTTTTGTTTACGGGCATTGATCCTGAAGCCACTTCCGTCTGACCTGATAAACAAATCCCCTAGAAACAAATCTGCAAGAAAAAACTAGTTCCCTATACCAGCATTCAGTACGGAGGCTTTAAGAGAGAAAATGCTACTGTTTAGACTAGCATCAGTTGATCAAGCACTTGTTGAAAATTTAATTTAAAAGGATGTGACATATTGGAAGTTGGTGAAACTTCACTTGGCTACCTTGGTAAGTTTAATCATATAATTGTTCTGCATGCATGGGGCATATTTCTGCTTTTTTTTTTTTTGGCAATGTATTTTCTTTACAAATATTTTGTTGCTGAGAGATTCTACTCATAAAAGTAACACATAAGTACTCAAAAAGAAACTCACAAGTTTTGACTTATTTTAAAAAAAAGATTGCTAAACTGAAAAGTAAAAAAATTATCATATTTTTGATATAAGATTTCCTTGAAAAGATGTCTTTAAACTTTTCTACTTCTGCTACAGAACAGTGTTCACATCAATATCTGGAAACTGCATGCTGAGCTGCAAAATTCTGCCCCAAGACAGAGTGATTATGAAAAAAAGCAAAAATTTAAAAATAAAAGAGCAAAGACAATAACTGGCCAAACAACCATTAGTGAGATGTGATTGCCCTTCACAAAATAAAAGTGTTGAAATAGTAAAATGCAATATCACCAAATCTCAGAACAATGTTATGCAATCATAACATTCAGAAGGGGAAATAGTAGTAATTCATCATTATTACCATTCTGCTATATCTTAAATATGATTTTTAATAAAATTTTTATTGTGTTAATTAGCTCTCATCCATTGAAGAGGAATTAATAGAGCCATATATTTGCTTATATAGACAATATATTTGTGGCTATTCACTACAGTTGTGAAAAAAGCCATTTCTGTCATAAAGAATCACGAATTTTCTTCCTTTAAGAATGTGAATGATCATCTACTCACTGAAGAGTTTGTACAAAGAAATACTTTGAACCAGCAAACTTGATGAAATAACTTGTTTGCAATCACTTTATAAATCAAGGTGATGGAACTACATAATTAGAAAAAAAAACATATCTGATGTGCAATATTCAATAACTCAAGAAAACAGTAAACATGTGTTTTAATAAACTAATTCTAATAAATGAAAGTTCCCCAAATAAGCCAGCAACCATGAACAGATTTAAGATCCTCTTAGCAGAGAAGCTAAAGAGGTTGAATTCATAATCTTCATTATTTCTTGAAATGTCAGACCTATTTTAGAGAGACTAGACATCAAAATATCTTAAAGTTTCATGAATCACAAAACATGACTATTTGCGGATCAATCAACAGATAAGGTACTAATATAAATCATTGTCTTCATTATTTGATTACAACTTATATATAATGTTTACTACAAAGTACCTTTCTGGCTGAAAAGAAATCAAGAGCAATTAGACACACCTTACCTAAGCGTTAAATTGTATTTGCTTAAGAATTCAGCTAGTAATTAATATTTGTACATAAAGAATTTTGCAGCAAGTTCTGAGAGCTAGTGATTTCACTTTTGTCCCGTGTACAGCAGTGTTGTAGCCTCACTTATCGATGGGGGAGCGGCAACTGGAAATTAGGCAGCTGCAGTACCAGACAAGCAGAGTTTCTAAATACACAGTTACTCTTTAGTAGTTCTAATTAGATCTACTGACCGATGCTGACACTGCTTACAGACTCAAAGTTAGCAGCTGTTCAAACAGATTGCCAAAACTGGCTCCTGAAACTGTTGAAACCTGCATTTAAGCAGGATTCAAGGTGCAGGTAATTTTTTTCTGTACTAGTGCATGTATCTACATTCTTTTGCTTAGATTTTTTCTTCCATTTGCGTATTTTTGCATTTAAAAATTCATGTGGCAAGTTTATAAGAGCCTTTTCTGATCATGTTTCCTAGGTACGCATAGTTATAAATCTTCATGATGCAAATTAAGAATGCAACAGCCAAGCTCTGATTATTCTCCAGACCCGGTCAAAGAAAGCTGCACCAGCATGGAACTTCTAAACGGGGAAGCTGATCTCCATAAAGAAGATGTTACCTTGTCTGGAAGCAGCAGCCCAGAAGACGTCTTCAGTTCCTGTGAAATGCAGGCAGCACCAGTTTGTATGGACACTATCTTGCCTCCAGGGGACTACATTCGAAGAAGAGGTTACATGGAGTCTTCACTTCTGAAGTCTCCTATAGAGGAGTGCCTTGGGAGCCACCATGCACCTGCCCAGTTCGACCGTCATGCTCTGGTCAGAATTCCCACTTCTCCAACTTTAAGGCGACTAAGGATGGCCTCTGCCTCACAAGCACTGTCATTTCAGGACTGTTCCGACAAGGCTCAGCTGGGGAATCAGAAAGAATACACTGGCTCTCTCCACCACATTTGTAAGAGTCCACCTCGGTGCATTGCAATTTCCTCACTCTCGTTGCCTTCTTGTGTCCATGCAAAATTACCGTCTTCCAAAGCCAAGTCTGAGACCACTATAGCAGCTCCAGAGTCTGATGTATCCAGATCAAAGCTTCCAAACCCAGAAGATTCTCTCAGCTGTAGTAGTCCCAATGAGCCACCTAGAAACTCTTGGAGAGCCAACTCTGCTACGCTGCCTAGGAGACTCCCCCGCCCAAGTCCTACACCATGGGTGGGTGTCCAGGTAAGAGAAACAGGAGGATGTAACTTCTCTTTCAGTCTTTCATATTCAATATTGATCCATCATGGCCCAAGTGCACATATAAAATCCCAGTTTTTAACCTGAACTGCAAGCTGGGCTTGATCCTTTGATACAGCAGACTACTGACTTCTGCACTCAACAGGAAGGGAGATTTTTCTTTCCTGATCAATAAGAGGTGGCAATTCCAGCCTTGTCTCTTGGTTACCAGGTTGGTCTAGTCCACTTCTGCACCTGGGCACTCTTTCCCACTCCTGCCCATTCACCCTGGTGGGCCAGTACAACTGTTGATGGGGCCATGGAATAACAAGACTAAGCACTTTATCTAGTTTGGGATTGGGGTTTAGAAGATCATTTTCTTTCAACACACCCTTTAACTCTTCAGGAAGGTTATTCCTGATGGGGCAGTTCTCTATTCTGTCTTACTGAATGGCATTACTAACCCAAATAAAACCAAGAATTAAATTGGCTGAGCCAAATTTAAGGTCTCCCACTACCAAAGGAAGAGGTCCCATTTCCCTTATTTATGCCCACTTACCTATCTCTACCACTCACTGCCCCCTTTTCATGGCAGCAAACTACCATTCAGCTCTCCAGAAGGACAAAAGGAGAGGTATTGTATAACCCAGATTTGCTTCTAGATCTACCCTCAAAGACCTTCCATTACGTGCACAAGCAGTTAACTTCATACACGTGCTTGACTCTGGCCTTACACCTACACACATTTCACTGAAGGTGGATGGTGTCATACAGGTGTACAGCTCTTTATTTACTGGTTAGTTTTGCACTACAGACAAAAAAGCTATTTTTCCTCCCTTTCAAATACAGAAAACTTTCTGGATATCAAATGGATTCTCTTCCTTTCTCCACATTAATTAGCCAATACCCAAGCCTATATAGTACATTTCTATTCACAAATTAGTTACTTTTTTCACAAAAATCAGGTTGCTTGCTTGCTTTCTGACCAAGTAACTAGAATATCTCTCTTTCTTTCAGAAGAGCGGACTGCCCATACAAAGGTATGCATATATTTGTTTTATCTAAGCTTGACTTCTATACACTTTTAATGAATCCGCTTCACTTTAAGACAAAACTGAGCCGTGAGTCATGTACACGTAACTCAAATTTAATTTGTAGATTTGCAATGTGAAAGGCCTGTCACCAGCTCCCTAAACTTTTAAATGAGATTTTCTTTCAAAGGTGGCCCTCTCCCCAAAACGCTTAGCCATATTTCATGCAATATTTCAGCTGGATCATCAGGGAGCTCTGCACTAGGAACTTACTGCTGAAAGGTCTGGTTGTTTGGCTCAGCAGTGTCAAATTTCAGCTTGAAGAATGTGAAACATCTCATAATCTTGAGCAACATTCTTCAAAACTTTGTGGAAGGGAAAAGGGAGTAAAGAAGCTAGCAGAACAGCTCAATATTGTTCTAATACATGTGCAAAGCAGATCTAGGACTGCTACTGGATGTGGGGATTGTTAATCCTGCAAACTAAGAAGAATACACAGAATACATGGATTATATAAGTTAGTGCAGGCAAGATGGAGTGTTGCATAAACTTGTGCAGTGAATTGCATCAAGGACTTAAAAGTAATTACCACAAAGTAAAACTTTCATTAGAAATTATTTTGATTCAGATATGTTTCTTTCCTAAGAATGTTCCAATGTTTACAGAAGGGAAAGAACATTTAATTTTCTCCCATACTACAGGGAGCAGGAGATAGTCCTTAATAACTCACTGATGGAGCTGCACTCACTTTACTGCATGATCCCCTCGAGGATGTTTGGGACTGGCAGGTTTGGAGCAGACTGAGACAATCTATGAGTCTTTACACAACACAGTTCCCTAGACAAGGTTTAAGAGATGTGTGCATGCATCTGAAATTACATGTTCACTGTAGAAGAGGCCTTCTAGATTTTCTGAATTGTTGCCATTTACAACCCACTGTTTAGCATTTGAATTTACAATGGAAATGGACAGAGGAGGGGAGGGAAAGATCTTTTTGTCTGGATGTGAAAACAAGTGATCTGAACAGTGGGAAAAGTCTGCTCTGATGCAGCTCAGAAGTGTAATACATAAGCATATCTCACTGACAGGATGAAGATTTGCGTGATCTTTAGCAAAATTCTGGGGAGAAATTGAAGAAACTGAATGCAGATGGAGATATTCAACATTTAGTGTGCACACCTTCTCTTGGTGCCTATCATGTAGGGTTGGGCCTTCAGAGGGAAGTCACTATGTCAATTAGGGTATTGGCTCTGGACTTCTATCCAGACACTTTTAAAATCCAGAAACCACAAAAGAAACAAAGCAAGATGTTTTTTCCATAGTCAACAACAGGAAAGATTGCCAAAAGGTGGTTTGGATGATGTATTATGACTTCTATCTTTTGCCTTGGTCAATATTAAAATGTGCAAAAATATTTAAAAACAAAATTCACCACCTTCTGCTTTTAACCTTTTTTGTCAAGTTTCATTTGGTCTGAGGTCTGCGTTAAGCCTCTATTCAGCTCCTCCTTTATCCAAGTCATTAGCCTAATTCCTTAACAGCTAATCCCTTCTTATCACAGCCAGTAAAATCTACTGAAATGTTAGATTATTCTCTCCTCTAGAAGCACATTAGGAGAGTAGGCAACTCCTCTCCAAGACTGACTTAAACAGTGTCTTGGGTAAAATAATTTCTGTCCTTTGGTTTTAATGAACATCTCCCTGTTCCCAGGCTGTACCTTCAAAAATCTTTCTTAATGCACCCATGCTCATTTTAAGCAGCCTTCCCCACACAGCCCTCAGTCAGGAACGCCAGCACATCTCTGTCAGCATGGCAACTTGCTGAACTTGCTGATGCCAATTGAAATTAATTGGCCCCAACAAATCAATTTTAAAAAAGAACAAGAAGAGCAACAGAGAGAGAGGTATATGTGGTGGAGAGAAGGTGAGATGCTAAACCAACAGTGCCATGGAAGAAAACATTGATAAAACCAAACTTTGAGTTTATTCTCAGCTTATTTTCTCCTTGCACCCTGCAGCATATCAGAGACTGGATGGGCAACTGCATTGTGCTATTTCCTAATGTAAATCAGCTAATGAAAATCTTCCCAGTAACTGCAAAGGCAGCCAATTTTTGACTACTTGAAGGAGCTGGACTCATCTATCTCAACTATATGCTGGGAAAAATATACCTGCCAGGTTTCACATCAAGTGTTGGCAAATTGCTAGATATTCACAGTAAGGTAACTGCCTAGGCAAAAAAAAATCCCAGTAAGAATCATATTTAACTGACCAAAAATACTAAGTGGTTACTGAAATAAACAATTTTTATATATGGACTTTGTGCCTCTTCCCTCAGCTACTGACCCTATGAACCCTAATGTAGTCTTCCTGCATCAGTCAATTGAAGGCAGCACAACAGCAGCTGTAGACACCAGTCCCTGTGCAGCAGTATACAAACACAATTAACTAGGTATCGGTGTGAGTTTTTAGCAAAATCCAAAAAGGTTTTTGATATGCACCAACAGTTTCTGTATGTGAATGCAAGCAGCCTCTAGCACAAGCATGCTGTTGGATACTGAATGCCTGTGTCCCTTTCCTTGATGGATCTACATCCTAAACAATGCTCTCTGTTAGGAACAACAACAGTTGGAAAGGGACATTTGTTTTTGATCAGTAGGGGCGCTGAGTCTTATTGCATCCAAAATGAAAAGTATTAGAAATAGCAAAAAAAAAAAAAAAAGCCAAAAAGATTTAGAAAGCAAATAGCACAAAGTAGCCAAAATATTAACTATTTTTAAAAGAACCAACATTTTAACTGTTTCACCAGTGTGCTGTCTTTTCTTGAAATCACCTGAATTATATGAAGGTTAAAAGTAATGACAAGTCACATATATCAGTTAGGAACATAGTATTTAACTGCTCCTTTGGACTCCAGTGCCAAAACATAGATTCAGAAATTCCCATTTACTTTTTGCCTAACCTCAGAAGAACCCAGGATTTCCCAATATTTAAATGCTCTAATTAATTATTATCTGAGGCAAGCCCATGGCCATAAGCACCTTGATCTCAGCAGCAATGAGGAGTTGGAAAGGTAGTTAGATATTTGCTGTTTATCACTGACATTTTCTACTCATTGTTCTTTTAACACATTATATCATAGCTACTGTGATTTGGTTTTTTAGCTGATTCCCTCCTGTATCAGCAAGGAGCACTTCAGAAGTTTCCTCTGCAGCCCCAAGCAGGGAAAGATGACGTGTGTTGTTGTTGCATCTCACAGATCAGCCGAGCGCAGGCGTAGCTCCCTGGTAGTGAGTCTGCCGGGACTCGAGGTGTTCCCTGGAGACCTCCTGGTGTCAGACAGTGCCATGGACTACCTGCCCTGTTCAGCCTTCCTCCTAAGTGCAGGTCAGATACTGGGTGGGGTTTGCTCCTCTGAGCCCAGCAAAAGCCGGGACTGGATTATGTGTGTATGTGGGATGGGAGGGAGCAGAAGAACAATGACAACGTGAGACAGTGCAGCCTCTGTTGGGGATCCTGTTACCCCACACCAAAGTGACTCCATTGCAAATTTTAAAATTCTGTGTTGTTTTTTTGGGGGGGGGCTGTTTGCTTTTCTTCACTGCATTTTTTGTTGAATGCAAAATGAAAAAGATGAGTGGGTAGGACATGGATCACCTTGATCCTCCACAGCCTAGAATAAACCAGAGCCCAGGCCAGGATCTCCAACTGCAAGCAGATGAGTTAGAAGTTCCTACCTTCACAGCTTCAAGCAGAGGGAAGAGAATATTCCCATACTGCCCTTTTCAACAGTGTTCTGATAACAAGGGTAGCAGACCCAGCTCATCACTAAAGGTTGCTCACAAGACCTTCCAAACTGAAATGTAGACCTGCAAGCAACTCCACAAATATCTATGGTGGAATACAGTATAGTATGCAATGTGATTGCCAGAGACCAAAGATTCTGGTTACCAGAGATCAAAAGTTTCTCAAAAAGCAAGTCAGGCAAGGTCACAATCAGCAGTTCAATGACAGCAAATAAGCCAGCCATCCCCAGAATGGTCAGAATCTTCAAAATCTAGGACAAAGTTTTGACTGTGATTTCCAGTCACACACAGGCCTGAAAATAGGTGCCACATAACAGAAAACCTTCTCAGATTTCTTGCTGAACACAGTCACTCCTGACCACTCACCAGTGCATTCCTAACTCTAGATTCCCATCTTTCCTTGTGCCTCACAAATTACAGCCTGTTCCACTGTGCCAGCCCCATGAGAGGCTTAGGGCTTGGAAGACTGTTTATTCACAGAAGTTTTAAATACCTGCATAATTCCAAGTTATCACTAATGAGCAGGCATAGACTAATTCTTGCTTCAAAACAATATCTTCAAGAGTTGGCTTGAGGTGTGATGTTTTCCCATTTAAAGATTTGGCAATCACATACTGATGATCTGCATCAAGTAGGAGTGTTTAGTATGATCCAAGATCCCATCACAGTCAGTCATAATTTTTGCTGGGAGGTACACAACAGGCTTAATGGGTTTTAAGGCTGGTGCACAAACTGCCCAAACACAAATATTAAATCTGAGATAAGTAGAGTATAGTCTATCAAACTTCACCTGAAAATAAATATATAAATAATATAAATAACAGTTTTACTTTTAGCTATTTTTTTCTTTACTGACAACATTTGTTTTACTCATTAGAGTCAAAAAAGTCAAGGTGGCCATTTGTCAAAAGAGGAGTTGTGAGTATTTTACGATTTTGTTTTTCCTTGCCTTCCTTTCTCCAGCAACTAACCTGGGTAAAAATAGCTTCTTCTGCCCTTGGAGAAAGGCAGCCAGCAGGTGAGCTGAACTCAGACTCAGCTCACCCACACTGGGACTGCTGGGCCACTAGTCTACAATGAAGGCTGGGTGGCCAGTGCAGCCACCAGTGTCCCTGCACGTGATGGACATGAGAGCACAGTCAGTGCCGCTGCTCCCTGTCCCTGTGGGTGGTGGGAGGAGAGGTCTCCTTTGGCACCAGGAGGGCAGAGCGGGATGGGCAGTGCAGGAGGTCTCACCCAGGTTGTTCAGGGCTGGCAGCAGATCCAGTGCAGGGTAAGGTAGCACAAGGAGGACAAGTCAGTTGCATTGTTGCTTTGACCATAGTGTACCCTGTATTTTCTGCATGCCTTAGGGCTCTGGAGTATCTGCTGAACTCCCACTCACATGGAAGGGATCTAAGCTTTACCTATCAATGTAGCTTTTTAGGTGCTTTCTTAGGCCTTTTCTGTCCTCATGGGTGCCCTCACAATTGCCATTAAAAGCATGCACCCCAACACAACTTAGGGAATTTCCTTGTCTAACACATTTCCTTGTCTTTTCCATTTATGAAAACTTTCACTTACTAGGATATCTGTGTTTCCTTTCTGCATGCTGTTCAGCATTCAAAAAATTATTTACAAGTGTCTTGATAACTTTTCCCTCCAAGCATGTAAATGTGAACAGTCCCTTACCAGTATTTTTTGCACTTTGTCAAAGAGTTTGTGTGAATGAAAACAAGGCAAGTACTCAGTACTTACAAGAGTTTCCACTTCTTTTGATAGCAGTTCTATAGCATTTGAATGAGCATGGCCTAAAACTGAGACTTTTTAAATTCAGCAAAGCATATCAAATCTGAAATGAAAAGTATTTGGTATTCAGCAAGAAAAGTAATTTCTGAGATTATTAAATGTTATAAAATTTAATTTATAGAGATTCATTTGCTGGTACATTAGTTAAATGTGCATATATATAACTGCATTACTTTTTCTGCTCCATTTCAAGCTGTCTTTCAAAATTAATAGCTGAATTTAAACTCAAATATTATAATCAAACACATGTTCCAAAATTGGCTTGACTTCCGTGTCTAAAGTTCAGACAACAGGAATCCATGAAGTGAGAACACACTGTTCCAGAGAGCAGATAAAACTCAGGCCAACACCTTATAAGTCTGTGCCCACAGAACTTAAATTAGTTCATAAATAATAATTGAACTTTTTACCTGGCCTGGCAACACAAATCCAAACCAAAAGCAATTGTTTTATTTCATGATCCCTCACAAAAACTCCTGCTGCTCTTTGAGCTTTCTGAAAGCTCATTTTACAGACACTACTCTGCAGCTGACCGAGGTAGCTTATTCAATATATAGCTTAAATAAAATATTAAAAATAAATAAATAAACAAATGTGTAACTTTGTTTATCTATGTCAGGAGGATGATTTCAACTATGAATTTGTTGTTACCTATGTCTGACAGTGCTAAAGGAAGCAAAATATTTTATTTGTTCTTTTCTTCTGAGGGTAGCCCATTGCCTCTTGCCATATCAATGATTTGCCCTGCCAAGGACTCATGTGTTACCTAAATAAGATCTTACACATCCAAACCTAAGATACCTACACACGCTACCCACAGCTACAAAGAAACCTGCCATCACTGCCTTGTCTCTGTGTAGAAGAGCTGGGAAATATAAAAAAAGTCACTCAGTAAAAGACAAACTCCTTACAGATTAGAGCAAAGTTACAGAGCTGGGCAAACTTCTAACAGTCTTTAGAACATTGTGTGAATCAGGAGTGCTTTTTTAACATTCAACAGGGTAAAGACAAACAGAAGCAAGCATCTGATCTGGAGAGTTGTCTTTCAACTGTTAAGATCATGGACTGCTGCACATATGAATTTTTCTACTTTAAGGTATCAAAATACTCAGTAAACTGTATTGAGGATACTTAATACTAATACTAATGGAGGAATTTTGTGTTCTTTTTAAGTTAACATTTTTCAGTACAATGGTCTGGATAACCTTTCTTTTAGATTAATGTATAAGGTATATTTTTGTTGTTTGAAATGGAGGAGCAAGGGGGAAACTGAGGGTCATAGAGGGTTAACAAGGGCCCTCAAAACCATCTGGATTTTTCCAGGATTCCAGACTGTCTTAGGTCAGGGAAGTATAACCTTCAAAAAAAGACCTCAAGACAACCTACTCAGCAGCACCTGCAGGTCTGGGGAAAGAAACTGCAGCATGACAGAGATGTTAGATGAGGCAAAGTCACCCACATTGCTACCTTAAGGCTGCATTCAGAAGTGGCCACACAGAGGTCAGTGTCAACACCAAGGTTAGGCTGCAGAAATCCTGCCAAAACCTGTCTGCCAGAGAAACAAGGCTTCTGGCCCCTAAGCACAGAAACACCAAGCTTGGGCTATCAGGCTGATATTCTGATAACCCACACCTAACACCATTTTCCCTCCAAAGCAAAGCTTTTTCTTCTCATGGCAGGCTGTTGTCTGCAGTTTCCCAGAGACACAGTAGTTGAGGGCTCCTGTCAGTGCCTAACTTATATGTGGACAACTGACTTTGGTGCAGGTGACAGTGGCCCCCTTAGCACTAAACAAAACAATTTCCAAGTGACTGTAAAGACATAGTCCTTGGTACCTTGATTTATCATCTGGAAAATAAGAAGCTATCATCCATCCCTCCTTTCAAACAGCAGCACGACAGATTAAATCCCTTAATGTCTGCAAGCTGCCCACTATTTTTTGATACAACATCCCACAAACATAGTCTATCTTACTGTGTTACTTTCAAATTCAGTGTATTTTTATTATAAATACTTTGGGGGAAAATACCAGGGTTTTAATTTTTTTTAAGGAATCTTTAAACTTTCAGAAGAAAAATCCCTGATATTACCAAGATGGGCTTTTTACATAGAAAATAGAACATAGATTCTTTTCATATGGTCTGAAGCAGTTGATAAAACAACTGGTGGTTTTCTTTCTTCTTCAATTGACAGAGTAAATTTTGGCATGAATTTATAAATGAGCAACAGACTGAGCAGAAAGATGTCAACAGCCGGTTAGAAGTGAAAAAAGAAGCAGCAGTGTGGGAACTTTTCACAAGTGAATGCACTTACTTTCTGGATCATTTGTGGGTTCTCAAGATGGTAACTTCAGATTTCACTTTGGAAAAATTATGAAATATTATTTGTTCTGCTGCCAGCATGGCAGACACAAAGCCACCTGAAACCTCTCATTAGTGTCTGTGGGGAATGACTTAAGCACTTGGTTTTTCCTCCCATTTTGCCTCCTCATCCTGTCTTTATGATGGCATATCTTCTTCTAAGCATCACTTTCTAGAGCTGCAATCTAGTGCTTTGCAATTACCATCTGATTGCAGATTCTTTCAGTAATTTCAACTGATATCCCACTATTCCTCTCACAAATGCTGAACTGAAGCCACTCTCCAATTGGCTAATTCTGTGCTGGACTATTCCAACTGAATATTTCTGTACTGCTAGTCTGGAACATTATCCTCTTTGTTTAGCTTCATACACAGCTATGGTTAGATTATCCTTACTAGAGCATGAAAACCTCAGAATTCATCAGACTTGTAGTTCTAACAATACATGAAAATGAGCATACTAAAATCAACTCCTCTCCCAAAAAATCCCTATTAGTTTGATCACAGTAAATTTTAAGGGCTTGAAATATGGACAAGAATATTACACACAGTTACAAGAATAGTTGCACTATTTAAACTCACTACATATCAAAACTAAATGTATCCATTTAAAATTATGGAAGTTTCCATAAATATTTTCTTATAATTTTTCTCTTGTTCTGCACAGACAATTTCTGATTTTTTTATTAGGCAGAGAGAGATTTGTGAAACATTTTCCATGTTGCCCAAAAGTTAGCCTGGACAGTACAAGAACTACTGCAACGCAATGATAATAAACAGAGAAGTGGGCTGAATTTCTTCTGGGTGGGACAGAACTGGAAGTATGAGAAAAGGGGATGACAGGACTAGCTATTGGTCCAAGGCCGAATGAAAGAATTTTCCTTCCATAAAGTTTGTTCAGAAATGTGAAAAGATTAAAAAGTGGTGAATACTGGGAGGGATAATAACAGCAGACATGCAGGCCTTTTGGTGAGTTTGATGTAGAAACTCACAGACAAGCCTTAGCAAGCTCTGCATAACCCATGAACAATGAACTGTCCAGTCCATGCCACCTTCCCAAACTCTCCTGCCAAAGAAAGAACCCATTGCACTTGGGTAACGAGTTTACAGATACCTGCTTACTTCCAAGTATAGAAATAGTCTGCTGATTTTAATGAATCTCCACAGGGAGCTGTAAGACCACCAAAAATCCCCTTTAAGCTCCCAGGACAACCTGTTCATGGTAACTAAAGAATTACACAAGGCTAAGTAAACACTCTTACTAGCTATTCAGTCTTGGCACCTCAGTGACAAGTTTTTCATTAATGCTTCTTACACATAAATAAAAAAAATCTACTAGGTAACTCATAAATTTTAAGCCTTTTCTGGATTTACATCAGACTCAATACAGCTCGATCAGCTTAAATAACATCAAATCTTAAACATCCAATAAATACACATGCAGTTTTCACTCAATGTAGGTTAATAAAACAATCCAGAGAGATGAAAAATCTTTACAAGGTCTCTACTTACATTATTCCAACAATATCTTTTTTTCCACATAGTAACTCTAAACAATTTAGATAGCAGCAGATGCATGGAGTAGGAAGTAAAGTATTTAGAAAGGTCATAGAAACATGCAACTGTGTCTCTGATGTTACTAATTGCTTCATGCAGGGAATCCTGAGTTGCCCCTCTTTTGCCAGAGGGCACAGCAGGGACATAGCTGCTTCCATGGTAGCCACAGAGAAACCCCAGAGAAATCATTCATACCCTCTTCTGCACAAAAACCCCAGTATTTAGCCTTCAGGCAGATCAGGAAACATTTCTCCGAACATCATATTCTGCCCTCCCCGAATCAAATTATCATATAAATTATAAGAATTACAGTACAAATATGCTATTTTTGGGGGGAGGGGGAAGATATATTGAATTGGCACAAATTGCAAATAACTTATATTTATTTTGGTTTTAAAGATATTTATGAACACTCTAAAATACCTCCAGAGTAACGAATTTCTCTTGGATGTGGATTTATGGAGACTTTTCGCAAATTTAGAGGAGTTAAACAAGGTGAGTGAAAAAATAGAAGGGTTACTGAGATCAGAAATCAACCAGCCCAGTAAAAAAGACAACAAACCATCCATAATGTTTCTATTCAGTTTCAATGCTCACATTTGGAATGTTGGTCAAATGATCAGTGTTTTCTCATTTTTATTTAGTATATTAGTGTTAATTATAACAAGTGCAAATCAGTCTCTTCTGTCTCCAGCAAAACAGGCATTTTAAACATGGGGGAGAGCTCATTTGGCAGTTGCTTCTGAAATAAACACAAGTTTGAGGCTAATTCTCATGAGAAGCAACCTTTTAAAAGGATTTGTGAAGGTAAACTACTACACAATCTTTACAGCAAAACAGTAAGCATGGCAAAATAACTACAGCAACAAGTTCTCTTTAGCAAAGAGACAGGCACAAAGACTTTGCTGTCTATTATGATGCTCCAACAGAGCAAGTTAAAACAAAATAGTGACTCCCTCTCTCCAGCTGAGGTTTCCCTTGGTGTGTGTGTAAGGATCTCTGCCACACAGACCAGATGCTCTGTGCTCATGTACTACTTACCCACCACTGTCCAGGCGGAGGGAGCCCACAAGGCTCGGCTGTGATGTGCTCCAGCTCTCTGCTAGTTCTGGCCAGTTGCTGGGAGACCACTTTCAGCTCCTAAAAGTTAAGAAATCCATAAGTCCAAAACAGCTTTTATATTCCTTTAGAAGAAAAAGAGAAGTTTTTCTTAGCATGAGGGCCCTTTACAGGACACCTTACCCTTAACAGCAAAGTGAATTTCAGGAAGCACTCTTCAGCTGCCTTAACTGAATGACTGCTCACAATGACCTCACTAGCTCTAAATAAGTCACTGAGTTTGTTTTTATCCTTATTGTAATTCCTTTGCCTTAATAGTGAATATCTCCCATTTTAGCCAAAACAAGAAAATCAGGAAAGGTCTGCAAAGCAGGAACAATTAGACAGAACTCAAACAAACAAGTAAGTCACTGCTGTTCAGTGACAGACCGCACACCCAGTGAGCTGCTGAATGACCAACTGGGCAGGCCAGGAGATAAAAGAAATTTTTAGCTGACATGTTTCACCTTTTGCTTGGATGCATGTATGGACTAAGACCATACATGCAGGCAACTGCTAGAGTTCAGCAGACATGTGGTTGTTGATTCCTTTGTTCTTGTTCAAAGAAAGGTGTGGTATAAATTGTTGTGTGCTTTGAGCTTAGCTGGAGCCCAGTCATGTCTTCAGAGAATTATCTCTAATACCTTTCCTATTTATTTTCTAATTTTGTTGTCCTTATTAACGAGGATGACAAATGATCATCTGTTACACATACTTGCACATAAAATAGTGATTAATTGTTGCCGTAGGCCTTTCATGAATTTGTAGATTTTTATACTTCTAGGTATATTTCTTACATATAGCATAGCTAACAACTTCTGACCCTGTGTTAGCTGTCTTAAGAGTCAGATAATAGCTGGAACACTGCACAAGGAAAACATGTACCAGAGCTAAGGCAACTAGATACCATGTTAGTCAAAACAACTAGCAAAGCCCAGCAACCTTGGAGAAGCTCCAGTAAGGCAAAGGGGTCTTAATACCTCCAACTCAATTCTAAGAGAGGCGTGCTATGAGGCGGAACCAAGGGAAGTTCTGGGCATGGACAAATCTTAGATTGGATGGGACCTTTAGATATGATAATTGAGTATAGTTACAAAATTAGCATGCTGCCACGTAGACGAGGCTTTTTCCCTGCTTTCTCCAGCACTCCTACACTTTATTGACATTTTTCTCTCACACACACACACACTCTCTGCTGCCCAGCCTGGTGTGGTGCCCAGTGTTCCGCCCTCCAAAAGGGGGGCGGGGAGGAAAGAGCTCAGAGGAGCTCTGCTTGCAAANTACTTTATATACTCTTTTATACTCCTTTATATTCTGTACCCCAAAACCCTATAAGTAAAGAACTCTTCTCTGCTTTACCCATATAAAGTTGTCTTGGAAAGGTTTTTTCCCCCTTCCTTAAGGCAACAGAAGAAAGTAGCTGCTCTCAATGTCTTTTGTGCCCTTTTTCCTGCATTTTACAGCATGCTTTTCTCCTTGACAGCAGGCTGAATCCAAGAAAAATGCATGCTGTAAAAGGTGTAAATGTCAAAATTAAAGAATAATCATCATCTTATAAGCAACCTTGCCCCCATAAATATGTCAAACAAAGCAGTGTGCAGCTATAACTGCTCATAGCAGCACCACAGTGGATGATGTGCCCTTCTGGCCTAAAATTTGGCCTAAAACTGAGCCAAGTCATGAATTTGTGTGAAAACATTGTGTTCAGGAGGCAGGTGTGAGCTTAGGAATAGGCTTTCACTCCCATCTGACTGATAATGTGGGCACTCTTGAAGCCAATGCAAATATGTAAAGTTAACTTATGGGGAATATTTGACTTTTTATAGTATTTTATAGAAACTTCCCTCACCTTCAAGGGCATGAAACAAACTGAGCTATGAAAGGTGGTTTCTTCTTCAAATGACCATGAAGGCTTCCTTAATTGTCACAGCTCTGTCACACAATCAGTGTTTTCCAGTAGATACCATTCAGCCACTGTCAGTTTTCACGTCAATCCATGTTAAAAACAGCTGTTACCCTAAACAAGTTTAAATGGAATGACTAATCTTGTTTCAAAATTTTTATCACGAGGCATTATCACAACATAAGTGGATATTTGTGTAGATTTGTTTTAGTTCCCAACTAATTAAAGCATTCTGGGCATAATTCTGAAGATAATTCTGGTAATGTCAGGGAGATAAGTATAAGCACACAATAGGCTTGGGGCCTTTGGAGAGGTCAAGGGTGGGAAATAAAGTTGTTTTAATCTTAACTTCATATCACTGATGCTAATTTCACTCTTTTTCCCCCTTACTTAGATAAGTCTCAGTTTTCTGAAAACTTTTTTTGAAAGTGTGAAGGAGCATGTCAGCAAGTCAGACTCTCCCATGGATTTCAGCTCCATACTCAGAATGGTAATAAAATTAGAAGTATTATTGCTTTTAACACCAGCAGGTCCTTGCAGCAGGCCATTTATTATAGCATGCAGGTGACTTAGAGCAATCAAGTCAATCAAGGACATGCCATCTGTCACATCATGTCTGCGGTTTTGTCTCAGTCCCAAGCAGCTCCTATCAGCAGGATGTTTTTCTTTTTATTCATTGGCATGTTTGAAGTGGTCGCGGAAAGGTGCCCTGTATGTGGAAAAAAGTGTGGAAAGATTTTCCCTTCCTGGGGAACAGCAGCCCAGACCCTGAGGAGACATGGCCCTTGGCAGAGGTGAGCTTCCCACTCTATGGAAGACGTTTCCCTGAGACCAGATGCCAGCCCCATCACTGGATGCTCCCTGACTCTTTCCAGTCCTTTGCACAGAACCTTCTTTACTCCATGGACCAGACCCACAAGTGTTTTAAAGTGCTTAATTAAGAGCTCAGTGGAACTGAATTACCTCTTACATTTTGGCCTGTGTCTGCTAAGGAAGGAAGAAGCTCAGACACAACTGTCCTGCTGCTGCCAAGCCCTGCCTGCCCTGCAACCCTTTTGAGTCAGCTGTGTGGTAAACAAGGCAGTTGTCTGAACAGCAGTCTCCAAAGTTCTAATCCCTGCACAGCTTTCCATAGTTTGTAAAGTTAGAAATATTAATACAAACAGAAGATCAATTGATGGACCTGAACTTTTCATAGCAGTAGAGGCCATTAGAAAACTTCTGGGAAATACTAAACCAGACCCTACCTCGCTGTTAAGATTTTTAACAGGGAAAGGCAGGCTGTCCTGTTACCTCTGACTTCAGGCATTCTTATTGATGTTTGTGTGAGATATTCCCAGACAAAACTTCATTTTATCATGGACAACATTCAACACCTCCAAACTAAATGATTTTATGCTATTATTTCTAAGAGCTGTCTAACATATTCAGATATAAAGTACCATGTTACATGAAGTTATCAAAGCTGTTTCATAGATAGTCAGGTTTATCTTCAACTTCTATATGAACCTCACATCATTTATTTTTAATGAGAACAAAGTCTGTGTCACACCTCTGTAGAGCTGTTAGAACTGTGCTCCCATGCATTGCTTGAGCATTGTTGTGACTTTTTTACCTCTTTACACTTTTATTACTCTTTAACTTGCCCTTTACTTTTTTAATTCTCTCTTTCCCTATTTCCCTTGGTTCAAGGAAATCTCAGGTAAAATGCACATTACAAAACCAAAACAGTTGTTTCTCTCTTTGTCATAATACTTTTCTTTCTTGATAAATTTCCAAGTCTTTCTGCAGTTTTTCCAGGATGACCTCTGCCAAACACACCAGATTTATTGCCTTAATTATACCTCCGCTGTCTTCTACTTGGAAAAACTGAGACAGAGAGAAGATTTTGGCATCTACCTGAAAGTAAAGTGATGGTTTTCTTGCTGTTGTTGTTGTTTTGTTTGTTGTCTTCAGCATTCCTACCTTATGACAGGATATTAACAGCACGCTAGGAAAATTCACTGGAAGCAAAACTGTGTAGATATCATTTCACATCAATTTTTTGGACTGCAGAGGGTAACATGGATGAGAAGTCCCCCTTCTGATTGTATGTTCACCTGCACATGTAGAAGTCCATACTTGTAATTTAGACCAGATAAGAGGGGGAAGCCAAAAGAGAAGAACTGGCTGCATTTTTGCAGGTAGAAAATACACACTACTAGCATCTGTCATTCAGATGATACATAATCCCTTGACTCAGTGACCTCCACCTTAGCAAAGTGAAAAGGTTACACAAGGCAAAAAAAAAAAGAAACAAAAATCAAACCACATTGTAAATTCTCTCTCAAATGTTTTACTTTGGCATCAAAACAACACCATTAAGTGAGCATTTACCTCTGTCTAAGGCTGGAAGGGGTTATCAGGGATATATTTATCAAGCTGCAGGACTACAGCAGGTTCTGTCTTTGCTGACACCACATCTGACTGAAGCTACAACTCCAAGCCAGCGCAGTGGTGGGGATCTCAGGGAGTGAGCTCTACTCCTTCAGACATCATTAGCAGACCAGTGTGCTCTGGAAATACTTAATCTTCAACATCACAGGGTTAGAAAGAGAAACCTGAAGTAGTGGGCGTTCCTCACTTGCAGCTCAAAAACAGGAGGACACATCTTTGCAGCAGGCAAACTGCAGCTTGGGCCTTGGCATTCCTCATCACTAGCTCCCTGACAAGGATTTCATACATTCATGCTAAGGAAAAAGTTCCCCAGTGGCAAGTAGCAGTGACCCTAAAACATAAGGTGACCTTCAAACCTAGCTCAGGTTTTCCTGAGAAAATTAAACCAGCAGATAAATAAGAGTACTGTTTGATCTGATAGCATAGCCACAGCATCTGGAATGGGAAGCAGCCATGCAGAAACGTGAAACTGGAGAAGTGATGCAATCCCCATTGTAGAGAACTGTCCTGGTTTTGGCTGGGATAGTGTTAATTTTCTTCCTATTAACTGGTATAATGTTGGGGTTTCAGTTCAAGATGAGAGCAATCTTGGTAACAGTGATGTTTTAGCAGGGTTTAGACTAACTCAAGGACTTTACTGTCTCTCATCCCACCCCACTGGCAAGGAGTCTAGAAGCACAAAAAGGTGGCAGGGAGCATGGCAGGGACAGCTGACCCCAACTGACTCAAGTCAGTCACCATACCATATAGTGTCATGTTCAATATATAAACTAGAGGGAAAGCTGTCTGGGTAGGGGCTTCTGCTCTGGGACTGGCTGGGCATTGGCCAGTGGGTGGTGAGCATTGTGCAGCAATTGTTTTTGTATATTCTAATTCTATTCTTTTCCTCCCAGCCAGGGAGGAAGCTAAAGCCTAAGGCAGGTTTTCTTGTCTTCAGCAGTGGTGTGAACAAAATGAACAGTGCAAGAGGTTGCGTCTGCCAGAGCTGCTGGTCGCTCCTCTGCATCGACTGACACGCTATCCCCTCCTCCTGAACAACATCTGGAAGAGGAGCACTGATGAAACAGAGAAAGGCCTTATTCAGTCACTGAAAGAGAAGGTGGAAAAGTCCATATGTAAGTAGCTAAGGTTAAAAGTCAAATATGCAATTACCAAATAGCAAGTGACCTGGATTTTTTGTGCATGTCCTTTGAAGTGTGAATTGGTCCAGTCTCTCTGCAGAAGTGCAAGAGGATGTTCCTGCCTTTCTGCAGTCCTGAGTTTCATTCTGTAGGGAATGACTGAGGCCACACTGTGCTGTCAAAGTCTCTCTGAGCAATGTCACAGGATTCCCAGAGCACTGACTCACTTGTATTTTCTCAGAATCATCTGCAGTGACAGGCAAACAATTAAGGGCAGATCAAAAATTAGAACAAACCAAGAAAGATCTCAGACAAAGAAGTCTTTGAGTTGGATTTATGTCTAGGGAGGATTTTTTGCAGCTGATCCTTAATAGGATAAATTTGCACTCACAAGGGGAATATTATGCCCGTGACCTTTCACTAATGACAGAGTTCTACCACGTAAAGTAGTTGAAGAGTTGTCTCAGCTACAGATTTTCTCCAGGTATTGTAGAAAATAAAGGGTTGGTCCAGGTATGAATTTTTTCCTGCATTTTATCTTAAGTAAATAATTTATTAATTCTAAATAATTAACTAAATTAGTTTTGTTCAGGAAGTTTTGAATGCATCTCTAAGTGTCCTATGGTCATATAGTTCACCAGCAGACAGACTTATTCCCCAAAGGCTTCATGCAGCCCCCACTGAAATCAAAGACAAGACAGTACATCAGCAAAACACTTATCCCAGCAGCCTTGACGGGGAGAAGTACCAGACAGTGTGTCATCCTCACGAGCAGCACACCAGGGCCTTGAGCCACCCAGCACAGTGGGTCACTCTGCTGACATCCTTCATCTCATGCTGGAGGCTGAAGGCTTGAGCATCTCCCCATGAGATGAGGAAGAGAGTTAACATCTTCTAGGGATACCTGGGTAAACACTCCAACGATAGAATTACCATCTAAAAGAGAGACTTGGGTTCTTTCTCTTCTTGCCAAATCTCAAGTGGAATCTATCCTAATGTCCACACAAGAAGCACACTTTTCTGCACAGAATGGGTCCCATAGGAATATAAAGTGGATTTGTTGCTAGCCTGGGCATGACTGCTGGGAGGAAAGCAGTGTTAGCCATGGCCCCAAAAGACCATGGGGTATCTGCAGAATATTACTGGCAAAGAAATATTCTTTTGTCCTTATGGAAGGACCATAATGTCCTTCCAGACATTAGAGACTTCTGGATCAAGGAAACCAAAGATAGAGGGTGATCCTTCATTATTCACAGACACCTGACAAGGATCTTCCTTCATTTTTTGATCAGTGAATCAGTGACATAAAGAACAGTTTCAGTATTCCCCTGCTGGTGGTGAGGTGTGTGTCTGAAATCATAATCTGCAATGTCACTCAACTCAAAAAGTTGAAATTTAAGTTGCAGGTCCATTAAAGCTTTCCCCACAATGGCCCTAAATCAGCAAAGGCACAGTCCTCATTTTTCACATTCTGAGGCATCTCCACCCCAGTTAAATACTTCAGTCACTTCTGACAACACTTCCTCCAAAATTAAGTCCCATGAATTTCAACACTCTTTTTATCAGGCAGTATATAATGAAAAGTATTTTCTCTCACTACACCGCACAGTTTAGAAAGGCTGGACTTCTTTTAAAGACATTTTTTAAGATTATCATTTTGTTGAGTTTTATGATTTCCTCTGTTCCCCAGACAGATTAGTAAACACGACCTTTTCATTAAGCAATGAATTTAAGCATCTTTGAATGCATGAATTGAAATTCTGTCCCTGCTGATCTAAGAAGAGTTTAGGCATTTTTTACAATGAGGCCAACATTTCATCTGGGGCCTCACATGTGAGGCACTTTGGCTTTCATGGGAGAAAATCATTATTCAGCATCTTCTGGAAACAGGACTGTTTTTGCCAACCTTGGCAGTAACTGGTGTTTCACAAATTTCAGGGGATCTGGAAGGTAAAGTCAAGTGGTTGGACAACTTTCAGAAGTTCAGGCAGCTGCAAGAGGTCATAATTTGGCCTCAGGTGTGGGATCGTGACAAAAGGTTCTTTGTCCCAGAGGTAAGCAGATTTGAAAGGGCATTTTTTCCTTGAGGATATTTAGATTCCTATCTATTTATAATGTGGTTTAAAGTTGGCTGGTTGTCTGTATCCTGCTTACTGGGGATGGCTCTGCTCTAGCAGGAGCAGCTGCAGCCTCAGCGCTGCAAACACTATAGCTGAACACACACAGTGCCTGGGATGACAGCATAGGCTGCTCTCAACTAGCATCCAAGAGAGTGCAATAATACAGTCCAGGAAGACTCTCCAATATTTGCTTTCAGGTGACAGAATGAAATGGGATACATGTAAGTATTACCACCATTTTATAGATATGAATTAGAAATTATTTGCCTCTTTCACTCCTCAAGCTAAGCCAAAGAACTTTCCATTTACATTTAAGTATCATTACAAACAATTACACAATGTACTTAGGTGTGCACCTTTCTGTTGTGGTTATCCCTTTACCCAAACAGACAGACTTTGAGCAGCACTATGGTGACATCATCGAGTGAGTCTCACTGCAAGGATTTTGTCTGTTCATATACAAGGCTGCAAAAAGTATTAAACTTACTTTGTAAAAGTAAACCCCATCTTAACATTTCAAAAGCACAAATACATTCAAGCAATAGCACTGCTGAAGAAACACAGTGGTGCTCAATTATTAGCTGTATAATGTATTTAGCCTGAGATAAAAACACACACATGGTCATCTCATTTAACTGCTGGTTACATCCCAGTTCACCATCAAATATGCAAGATTACCTATTGTGTGTCTCTCTCTCTTTTGGGGTGAAGTTTTTGAAGCAAAGCTTAAGAGAAAACAGCAATGAAAACATTTTGTCTTCAGCAAACAGACTTCTCCTTCATGAAGGGAGGTTGACATTAGCAGGTAATGTCCCTGAATGTTCTGGCATTGGGAGATGGCTTAGCAGAATTATACTTTGTTATGGCAGGTCCAGGATGAACCTCTGCAGTAACACTTAGTCAGGTGTATGAAAGAAAAAGCAAATGTACAGCTTGTCAGAGAGAGACTGAGATACGGGCAAACTGCCAAAAGGATAAGTAGTCTGTATGATTGTTTATCTCCACATCTGGATTCTCAGTCTGCCAGGTGCTGAAGAAATCAGTTTCGCTGGCCAAAGCCTGCCACTCAAAAGGAGTATTTGCTGTCATATTGAAGATGCAGCAATAGAGAAGCAGGCAGCTTAGAGCGTCCTCTATGAGGTGCCCCATATGCCTGGGAACTGCCCTTAACGTACCTCACCCCTCTTGCACATCTGTTACATGTTTCACTGGAAAATACTGAAAAGTCCAAAGGTATTTCCTACTTTCATTTCAAAATTGTCTCTGCTAAGTCTCCTGTTTAGATGGATACCTTGGAACCAGAAGGTGTAACCCTGCCAGGTGGCTTCCCTTCTATCAGCAGAGCACTCACACAACATGCCATTAACTCCACAGGTAGCACAGTGATCCCACCCAAGCAAGTTGATGTCTACAGCACTTTCTATCACCCTGGCAGAGTGGAGACTCATGACTCTGCCCTATTTTGTAGCAGGGCCCAGGATGCTTAATGGGGCTTAATGGAGCTGCTGCAGACCCTCTACCTGTGCAGGAGAGGAGGATTTTCTCCTTACATGAGCAGGAAGAAGACCCTGGGCAATTTGAAGAAGACCATCATAGAATCATAAAATCATTAGGACTGGAAAAGACCGCCGAGATCATCAAGTCCAAACTTTGATGGAACATCATCTGAAGAGATGCTGGAATCTATGGTGGCTGCAGGGCTATAGCATTGTTTCAGCAGAAATGAGTCCAGCTGAGCCCACTCTTTCCTTCAACCACTTCCTCAGGAGCAGAGGTGAAGAGAACAGGCACACAACCCTTTTTGTCTTCCACCACTATTACTGCTGTTATAAAGGGGGAAGCAAAGGGGACACAATCCACTTATGTAGCGTTTGTATTCTCCTTCCCACATGAGCAGAATTATAGTAGCAGAGGAGAAGGCACAACATCAGGGACATGAACAGCAGAAGAAAAGGTTGCTACTGATATTTAGGGCGTGGCAGGCAGAGAAGAAAGCAAGCCACTGAGTCTTCTCCTGCCAACACTTCCCTCTGCATTCATTGTTCTCTCAATGACACATCAGACCTCAGTGCAGGAGGAAAGGGTGGCCATTGGGTGCCCCCATTTCCTTCTGCAATACATAACTAGAAAATGGAGAAGAACATATGAGCATAACTCTTGCCCACCAAGACAGCCAGCTACCTGCAATCTGCAATATAAAATAGCCTGGCATTTGGCAACTTCTCTGAATACGATATCTTTCAAGACAAAAATTAAATCACAAGTCAAATACAATACCACACAACATAAAGAAGCATCTCCTAACGTCATGAACAGACTTGCACAAATTTGGCATTACAGTGCATTGTACTTCTTTGACTGAAACTGAGATTACTAAGACCACAGCTGCAAGGCTTTTTGTAGTCCTGTAGTTGAGAACTGGAGCAGGTGAGACAAGTGTTTGTCCAGATGTAGGAGGAGAAGGCTTGTGGAAGGTACCTTGTGGAAGGTACCTTGTGGAAGGTACCTTGTGGAAGGTCTTCAACTGCCTAATGGCTGGTTTGAAGGCAGATGGAGCTAAAGGCACCTTGGAGCTGCACAGAGAAAGGACGAGACATAACACTGCCAGTTGCAGCATGGGGTATTCCCCCATTAGACATTTAGACAAACTTGTTAACAGTAAGGGTTGTCAAATATTGGTACAGAGGATTAGAGAGTTTGTAGGGTCTCCTTTACCAGGTATATTTGAAACTTGACTGAATGACCTTATCTACCTTGGGCTGCTTGGAGTAGTGGGTTGCACCAGAGATCTCCAAAAGCTCCTTTCAACTAACACCATTCAGTGACTCTATAAACATAGTATAAATCAAAGAAACAGAAAATTTTGTCCACAGTAGACAGACCAGAGTTTCAACAAATAATTCTTTCATGTGTAACACTCACAGAAACCTACTGCTGTACAAGAAATGCTGTGGAGAGCCCTCTAGCAAGTTTCTGACCTCACAGCAACTTACAGAAGGAAAGATTTTATAAGATACAATACCAATTGCTTGGCTGTAGTCTTCTGAATCTCCAGTGGCACATAAGAAGGTCCTTAAGTAGTTTCTTTAATCTCCATGCCACTGGTTGATCCATGACCAAGACAGAATTTTAATTTTCAATAGTTACTGACATTGCTCTGTGCATTACTAAAGAGACAAGAAGCTTTCAAGCCAAACCATTCAGAACCAAGCACCGAAGAAAACATTTTAGGATCCTGCAAGATTGCCCAGAAGCAACAGCACTGACGAATCCCATATGTCATGAAGAGTAGCTGAGCATTTCGTGGTTACTTTTCACACCCAGAGATGCCCTATTGGTGCAGATTATAAAGGATGAAGTCTGCAGGACAGAAAGGACATGATTCTGCAAGGGAACTAGGACAGCAAGTTGGTATCAAAAAGGGAAAGGAAAGAAAGATTCATGGAAAGGGATAGAAGGACCCATACACGAGGAAGTCAAAGGACCAAACTCTGCAAATCCATCAGAAAGTCTAAGTTTCCTGCAGAAAATTGCTTTAAAAGTTACTCTTGCTTTTGTAAAATTGCTCCCTACGGTTTATTATAATACACAAGTTTTCAACATGGCTTGGAGATCAACCTGAAAGGCTCTGAAGCATTCTCACAGACATTTATTGCAATATTCCCCACATCCTCATGACCTCTAATCTAGGAGGAAAAGATAAGTCAGCACTATTTTGTGTAGTTTTTGAAAGGCTTTTATGATGCTATTAATTCATACTTCATCCCTGCAAAGGCATATGAAAAGGGTAGCATAGAAGAAAAAGGTGGCACTTCCCTATTTCTTTATCTCTGACATTTTCATAAGTTCCCCTGTTTACCAGGTAGGATTTGCTCATCTATAGCATGCTGATTGTTGTATTTGTACAGCACTGATCCACGTCATTTTTGCTAGCAGTAAACAAAGTAGTTGTTTAATCACAATGAGGTAGCTGCTACAAGGTACAAGTATTAGTAGCCAAAACGACCAAGAGACTTATGATTTACAGCATTTGAGAATGCAGACGAAGGATGAGTAGTTGTGAACTATATGGGAAGAGAGGTTTCGTTGCTGAAAGTGTTTTGTAAGATACAGTGATTTACAGATATGTCTCATCTTAGAAATAGCAATTCCATAAAACAATCATGCCATAAACCTGATTTTTTTTTTGTTTTCCTTCTCAGAAAGCACAAGACTCCTTGATGTCTACCTCTTCCTATTCAATGATTTCCTGCTAATTACTAAAATTAAACGTAACAGAAAGGTAATAACATATAGAGCTATACATGGTTACAATTATTATGGTTTTTAGCTTGGTAAGTATTTTGAATGTACTTTGGAAGACTGATCTAATTATAAAAATACAAGATGACTAATCAGCATGAAGAACGGGCGATACTTCCTTATGCTAATAGCAAACCATAACACTGATTCAAAACCCTTCTTCTATGCTCAGTATGTTACAGGAGCACTATTACAGGCAAAATTTGTGTTAAAAGACCTTAATATTATCCTGAAGTTGTTCTTATGTGCCAGATTCCTAAACCTCCGAAAAGGTTCAAAAATGTAAGAAGTTTTCTATTGTTCCCTGCATGACTCCATTCAACAACTTGAGAATTTTTTATCCCAGATAGATCAGAACTGTTGGAAAGACTAAAAAAAAAAAACAAAAAACCAACCAAAAACCCCAGGAAAATGCTAAAATGTTAGAAGGTTGTCTTTATTCTCAGTTTCTATACTGCCTGTTGTCCCCTCTTTGCCTTTATTTCCCTTAGCTTAAAACTGATATATAGTGACTGTGCTTAAGAAAATATTTCTTGATGAATGATCCTGTAGAGTTCTATAGATGATAAACATTACAAAAAGGCACTGGATGACCTGAAATTCCTAAAGCTTCAGTGTAGGAGTGCATCTAGCTATTTAAGTTTATGAAGCTGATGTAAACTAAGTCTAAATGGACCTGTGCTAAATCTCAAGAAGCCTGGGTTAGATTTAAAGACTTCCTGGGTATTTTTTTAAAGAAGCAGGTGTTTTGCTTTAGAGAGAAAAAGGAGATGGAGAAAGCATGCAGTGAGAGATTTTAGACCAGCAGCACCATCCCTTAGAAATGCGGGTGGTGAAGGAAGCAGAAATTTAAGGGACCCGGTATCCAAAGGCAAGTCTTTTTGACAGTTGTCTCATGTACATACGTTGGTGAACTTCCTGTGAAGGGCCGCAACTCATCTGGACCTCTGGAAATTCTGTCTTCCGCTTGTATGTGAGGGAAGATGGGAAAACACACCTCAAAGGAATGGAGAAAAAGACCTGCTATTAAAATAAGGGGGGGGGAAAGGGGAAAAAATCCTTTTGAATGCCTTTGGCTGTTTTCTGCCTGTGGGCTTGTATTGTGTTTCTATAGTGGCTTTTTAGTGCAAGGTGTGACCTTGCAGGAGAGCTCCATGTACCAGTGAGTTTTTCTAAGATTCCTCAGGCAAATAAGCTGTCTGTGTATCTTTGGTAAGAGAAAGCATATCATTTAGAGCTTTTTAGCACCTATATTTCATGAGCAGATGGCAGACAACCAGCTAACCAGCTTCATTTTCTATTCCCAGAAACATGGGGGCTCAGACGCCAGCTTAATCCCTGTCTGTCCTTCCCTCACTCCTGAGCTGCAGTCCTTCATAAGAGAGGGTGGATTTTGCACAGTCCTAGACCAGCCCATTCCACTAGACAGACTGATACTGAAAAACATTGAACCCATCCACGTTACAGGTATGTGCCTGCATGCATCTGAATGCCTTCATAAACGCCATGTCAATGCACTGTGTGTGCAGTAGCATAAGGATAAGATGCTGTTTGCCCACAAACCACCGCCAAATGCCTGGAGTGCAAACACTGGTGCCTCAGCACTGTCTGCCTTCACAGCTCTGCTCTTGCTGTGAGGCATGAGCTACTGCCCCAGACGTTACAGCCCGTGGCTCCCTGCCTCTAACAGTGGCTTTCACATGCACACCAGTGACTCTCAGGTATTATTCATTCACCCCAAGGGAGGTATCAAGGCTTTCTTACAAGCCAAGTATTTCCTTGCCCTAACTGTCCTAATACAGTCTGTATTAGGGTCTCTTTCCCAAGTACATTTTCAATTCCATACTAGCTATGCAGCATTTTTTTACCTGTCCCACTACATTGCTCTCCTGGGTGTCCTCCCACATGCACAGCCGCCATTATCAAGGAAGCTGGAGAGATTTACCTCCTGCTGCTACTGCCACTCACCTCTCCGCCAGCTCTTGAGAGGATGGGAATCATCCACCATACATCAATGCTTCCTTGCTCTCAGACATCCAAATGCATAACTGGGGAAAACCAACTCCTATAACTGCTGCAGTACAGTTGGGTGAGGAGGGGAGGAGGACTGACCTCCACCAAGAGTAACCAGCCTTATCCTGCCAAAACAACATTCCTGAAGTCACCAAATCAGAGCTTGCATGAGGGAGCAGGCAGGAAACATCAGGCCTCCCCTTGGTCTGAACTACTGATGCAGGCTCTCACACACCTCACCTTGGTGGTGAATGGTGCTACTTCCAGGTGGCAACCAGTCACTAGTGATGTTCCCCAGGGCTCAGTACTGGGGCCAATCCTGCTTAACACCTTTATAAAAAGTCTGGATGAGGTGAGTGAGGCCACCCTTAGCTCACAGACAACACTAAGGTGGATGGCACTGTTGATCAGATGGAGGGTAAACAAGGCTCTGCAGAGGGATCTAGACAGGCTGGATTGATGGGCTGAGGTTTCAATAAGGTGAAGTGCCAGGTCCAGCACTTGGCTTGGGAAGTGTGGCTGAAAAGTGGCACAAAGGAAAAGAACCTTGGGGTGCTGGTCAACATCTGACTGGACATGAGCCAGAGTGTGCCCACGTGGGCAAGGAGGCCAATGGCATCCTGGCCTGTATCAGCAATAGTGTGGCCAGCAGGACCAGCGATATGATTGCTCCCCTGCACTCAGCACTGGTGAGGCCACACCTCGAGGGCTGTGTCAGTTCTGGGCCCCTCACTACAAGAAAGACATTGAGGGTCTGGAGTGTGTCCAGAGAACGGCAATGGAGCTGGTGAAGGGTCTAGAGTGAGTCCTGTGAGGAATGGCTGAGGGAGTTGCGGGTGTTTAGCCTGGAGAAAAGGAGGCTCAGGGGGAATCTTATCACTCTCTACAACTACCTGAAAGGAGGTTGTAGCCAGGTGAGGGTCAGCCTGTTCTGTCTGGCAACTAAAGGCAGGATGAGGAAATTACCTCAAGCTGAGCCAGGGGAGGTTCAGGTTGGACATCAGGAAGAATTTTTTCATCAAAAGTGTGGTTAAGCATTGGAACAGACTGCCCAGGGACATGGTGGAGTCACCATCCCTGACATTTCAAGAAATGACTGGACATGGCACCTAGTGCTATGGTCTAGTTGACATGATGGTGTCAGGTCAAAGGTTGAACTTGATGATCTGGAATGTCTTTTCCAGCCTTAACAATTCAATGATTCAGTCTAACAGTGCCAAGATCACAGGAGCCTCCTATATCAAAGAGAATTAAAAGAAATACCAATCTCTTGGCTCCAGGGTCATCCTAATCCTAAAGACTGAAAGGAAAAGCTTAGGGAGTTAGAGTGCTCTGTAGGAAATCAATAGATACAGAAAATAAACCTAGAGACTGTAAAATGTATGATAACTTTGAAATACATTCACCTAGGGTATTTATCATTCAGCATCAATGCTGAGAGGAAATAAAGTTACGCAATAAAAGGCAAACAACTAAAGATGAGATAAGGGGATGAACACACAAAATAATAATCCTTTTTCAAATGTGCTCCAGGCACTGTCTGCCTGGCTAATAAGTCCCCCTACCAATCCAGCAGAAATGGAGCAAATGCATCAGCCACCTCTTGCGTGCAGGGTGGAGTGGAAGGCAGCCCTACATCCTATGTAAGCCCAGGCTAGAGTGCAAGGTCAGCAGCTCTTGGGCTGGTGGAGAGGACAGTGCAGCCACCCTCCAGTTTGCACCTCAAAGACTGGCCATAAAAGCTATGATGGAGATGGGAATAATATTTTGGGGTTTTTTTTCCCCCCCAAGCCAGTATTTCCTACGTTCAGGGATTTCTAACTAGTGTCTTTCTACTTCTGTGATCCAGCTGCAACCATCAAAATAGATAAAGTTGCCTTCTGCATCCCAGCCACTGGTTAGGACCCTTCCCTATACCCTCATTGCCTGATTTCTCTCCTAGCTACAGCTGTAGCTATGGTAGTCTCTGCTACTCTACTTGTAGTCTTGCAGCACCTTGGAAGCCCCATCCTATTGCAGGACCCCTTGGACTGGGGTACTATAAAAACAGTGAGAAAAATTACTATAGGGAGATTGCAGTTCAGATTCCCACCATTCTGTGTAAAACAACAAGCAAACCTGCTAGTGTCAACATAAAATATCCCCTTGAAGGGAAAAAAAAAATTAAATATTGTCTGGAATATGTGACCTCGGGGAACATTGCCAATTTATTTGCAATCTCAAGGAGACTCTTATAAATGGTGGCACTAAAAGATTAATTAGATGTTCTCAGAAAGGGCATGTGATTCATCACATTAATCAAAAATGAAAACCTGATTTTTGAGCCAACAAGTACTTTTGCATCCATTAGTTTGCTGAGGGTTAACCTCTCTTTGGAAATAAAAAAAGCTCAAGAGAAGTACCAGAAAAAAAATAAATACATTGCAATATCATTGAAACACCCTTTGGCAGCAGGCAGAAGCACAAAAATCATGCAGGATAATTCTAGTCCAAAGCCTTCTACATATCAGTGAAAGGATAAGAGAAAAAATAGTGTGCTCATAACACCAGGAAGCTACCCTAAAAGCAGAACTGTCTGGAAACATCATGACCTTGTAAAAGAAGTGTAACTTTACATGTAAGTGTAATAGTAGGAACCCATCTCTAAAGGTTGTAATTAGCAACATACTTCGTGATTAGAAAATCACTTTAATCATTCTGCTCTGGACAATCTTTGTTACCACTTATTGCTCCACCAATAATGCTTTACACTACATTTGAAGGGGCTAGACCCACTGGTACGTTACTATATGACTGGTAATCTTTACAGTCATAGAATTTCTTTTGGAAATTATTACTAAGAGCCTGATGCCAAAAATTGCCCAGAACATTCATTTTTAAAACTGTAAAGTTCTATTTGCTACTGATCACAGGCCGAAGGCATGAGTCTCCTCTGCTGCTGATTTGCTGCACTAATTTGACCAGTCTGTGCTACAGTTGTCTTTTCTATAAAGCTAAGATTGTGGGGCTCTCCATCCTGCAGGAACACTTTGAGCACTTGGAAAGGCTTGGATAGGGAGCATTACACATCAGCAAGATACTGTACATAGTACAATACTTCAGAGCACGCTATAAAACTAGATAAATTTATCAAAACAGCTATGTCAGCAGCAGTAGGTTCAGAAAAATGCTTCCTTGTCCCAGCAGCTCAAGATCTGGGCTCTTCTCAGGCTGTGTACAAGAGCAGGGCTTTGCTCAGGGCCAGCGATCACAGGGAGGAAATCACACACCTCACTCACCATTGCTTCGTTTAGAGCACCATCAGCTCCAGTTAATAAAAAGCAATTCCATGTGAATCCAGAGCATTAGAACAGGTTGCTGTACTCCCCTCCCTGCTACTACCAGCCCACCCAAGTATGCCTGCTATCTGCCACAGGGTTTTGGCTGCCTGAACATGCTTTTCCCTCCTCTTCCTCCAAGCTTGTTTTACAGTAGGCTTAAGCCACATCTTTATTCCAGGCATGTGACATTCGTGTCAATTTGTCCCCTTGCAGACAAACCCACCACATGATGCTCAAAGTCATGTTCAGGACCAGAAGTTTGGCAGGAAACAGAGCGGCAACATGCTTGGCTCTGCAAGATGTTGCTGCTGCCAGCCAACTGGGGACATCCCCAGAAGGAGCACCAGCTCAGGCACATACCAGGAAGAAACCAATGCCACCACCAGCCCAAGTGCAGCCACTTCCCTATGTGGCAGGCATCATATAGACTTATTTAAATAAATAAAAATGGGGCCTTTCTCTTTAATTTCGGATACTTGTTTTTCTCTAATTTCTAATTTAGTCTACTTTGAAGGGAAGTATTTCTTAATGATCCTCAGCTAGCACAATCCATAGCTGCACAATGATAATTAAAAATAAAACAAATGCAAGTAGAATTAGTATTTTGAAATAAAATTTTCCCATATAGTAAAAAAATTCACCCTTTCAGTGTGCATTGCCCTCTTAAGAATCAGAAAAGATGATTACACATATCATTTCTTCAAGCATAATCAATGAGATATAAAGTCAGACTGGCAGCTGTACGAGGTGCATTTATATCGACTCTTTACATTCTTCCATAGTCTTCAGCCTGCGAAATGCTTTCCTAATACAGCATGAAAACAGGTATCAGCAGTGCATAGCAGTCTTCTTGCTACAAGCACCAACAGAGACTGCCAAGGTAAGTAGCACACATCTTTTTCTTTTCTAATTACACAACTACACTTCCCCTAATGGAGAATGGCAGCCTAAAAGCGGTCATGCTGTGATAAGAACCTATTGCAGTTGTGACATTTGACCAAAACCAAACAAAATTACACCCCAATGCTCCGGCTCACACATTTGTTACAGAATTTTTGATGTTGAACATGTACCAGTCTTATATCAGGGTTGATAGCAGGTCATAGTCTTGCTGAAAAACATTACCAACTCTCTGATTGAGAAAAAAAAAAGAGCCATTTCCTGTGTCACAGAAATGAAGACAGCCTCTTCAGAGAAGACAGTACCAAACCCGCCCCCCCACTCCCCCCAATTCACATGCAGTAGTGCTCAGATCAGAAAACTGTCTCATGCTCATCTAGCACAACATGCATCTGGTCATTTCAGATTGAACAGATGGTATGCTTAATTCTACTGTTATATAAATTTACCCCTCATTTTCACACCATATCACATTTCTAGTAACAGCACTGTATATAACATCTGAAAGTGTGGCAGGCACTTCACAGTATTTTGCTTTCTCATGTAAGTTGAATTTCATTCTCTAATACCTAAGGCACAGTAACTTGATTAACACCAATACTAATTCTTAAAAGTAAATGGCAGTAGACTTTTTCTGGGAAAAGCAATGAGTGAACTCTTTCCATTACCAAGTCACTGGTGGGTACTTGGAACAGGTATCTACTCAAGAAGTTGTTACCTTCTCCTGTTATTGAAATAAGACCTTTCCATTTCAAAGCTGCCTTCACATCAAGGCTACCATCTTTTCAATTTCATAGAACAGTTTGGGTTGGAAGGGACCTTTAAAGGTTTTAGTCCAAAGGATTAATCCTTTTCGGATTAGTCCAATGTCTAATCATAGCAATCCAAAGACAACTCAGCTTCTGTGACCAGATGATCTGGACTAGCACAGAGCAAAGGAAGTTACATATTTTAAATTAGCTCTCTAGCATCACCCTCTGTCCTTGCACCTGGATGACAAAAAACATAGAGCTAAATGTCGTCATCATGATGATAGAAGCTGAAATTCAGATGGTAGCACATGGCAGATCTTGCAGTAGGACAGAACTTGTGATGCTGATAGCACTGGGGCTGTCTTAATCAGAGGAACAGCATTAAACTAATAAACATTACACAAAAATGGGTGAAATAGCCTGCAACAAACTTCACCATTACAAGCAAACAAAGCATTAAAATCCTAACTTCCAACCAAAAAGGAAACATTAACTGGAAATGGCTATCCCCAGACACAGATTGCAGCAGCATGTAGTGGCGTGAGCAACTGGGAGAGTCTCAGTTCCAGGATAATTCATATTTGCTTAAGCAATTACGAGAAAGGGCCTGAAGAAAGGCTAAATAAAAATAAAGGCTCTGGGTGTTTACGTATCTGAATTAATGGAACTGTTTTAGGTTGTCTTGGTTTACAAATATTTTTTTCTTGTTACAGAAAGCATGGATGTCACAGATAGAAATGACAATCTCCAATTACACCACACAACATGAAACCAAGAAAAGCACTGCTTTCTGCTTCCCAGTTGAATCCTCTGAAATTTAATAAAGTCAGCACTGCACCACCAGAGCTGGTGGAAGACTGCTGTGGTGATAACATAGTTATTTCTTCCAGAATGCCTTAAGTTTCTGAAGCTTTACTAGGCAAAAGGAGGGAGTCTGGACCATGCCATGTAGGAATAAATTGGAAGGGGAGAATGAGCCATGAAACAAATGTATGGCTCCCATATGCAATTTTGCTTCACTTAGGGAAGGTTGGCTCCATCCAGGGAAGCTTTAATACAGCTTGTCATTTCCTAGAGAGCGTGACAGGGGAAAAAACCCTATGTTGGTGTGGAGAACTCATTCACCAGAGAAGTCTAGAAGGTTTATTTCATCATTCAAACTCTATCAATAAATTTCATCAAATTAAAATTGTGTAGTCATAACTCCTGATAGTTATGCATCTCTACCTACCAAACAATGATGTTTTGTGTATTAATATTGATCTTGTGTATATATGTTTATATATGTATGCACTTACCCAGTTCAGAGCTCTCCAGATGCAGCCTAGGCCGCTGTGATACACACATTCCTGCTCTTCCCCTGTCCCTATGATGGGCAAGCTTCCTGTGAAAGGAGCAGGTTTCATGCCAAGCTATGAATGTGTAAATCAGGAGAGCAGAACAGAGTGCAGCCAGCCAGTGTGCACGGGGGCACCACACAAGCTGCAAACACTTAGCCACAACTTGGCTGACACAGCTGTGCTCTGCCTCCCCTAGTCCCAAGCTCAGCTCAGCTGCACTGCATCACGCCCAGTGCTCACCAGAACCCCACAGTATATTGAAACCAGTGCTGACAAGACAGAAAGATGTTTCAAGCCCAGAGGGGTCACACCTGACAGACTAAGCTCTGTGCTTTGTGTGCTGGCAGAAGGGAGTGGGTATTTCACTCTGGGGTTTTTTACCAAAACAACCTTAAGCTGGGTGTGCTCACTTTACCAAACAAATAGTGCCAGAGGTTCTGTAATTCCTGGAGGCCAGCATGTCTCCAAGGAGGATAGTATTCACACACAGGCTGTCTTACAGAGACACAGGCTCAACAGGCTCTTCTGTGGTCTCAAGCAAAAGACACCTTAGGAAGCAGAAACTGACTTCCCAACACAAATTGCCCAACAGAGAAGACATCTTTTCTCCATCTTTCCCCACTTCTACACAGAGCCCCAAGTAAGATCTGATTCAATAGCCAAACACAGGTTTTTGTTAATGTCCCCACAATTCAAGTGTCTCTGTCACAGGACTGATTTCCCTCTGATTAAACATCTGGCTTCACTGCAACACAGTTCCACCCTGAAATAGCTTTCCATCTCATAAGTGAGACTTTCAATAGTCTAACAAATAAAACAAGTGCTACTTTTGAATCTTCCAGTTATGCCAATTGTCCAAGTGCACTGAATGTGATATCTGAACACCGCCAGAGACAGAAGAACTGTAACCGAATGTGGGATACCCAGCAGCCTTGTACAGCTATTGGGAATAGAAAGACTACTCTAACCTATGAAAAAAAGAGATTTGAAAAACAGCCATTATCACTGAGTCCTCAGGAATAAGAACACCTTTGTTGCAGCTCCCTTTAAGTCTAAGAAACTGGAGTGCTTAGCATGTCCTTAGATGTGTGGCTTCCCAAGAGTTCATTTGTAAAACTATATATCCCCCATTTCAAAGTAGCTTTGCTGCCTAAATGGGGCAAGGTAGTTTTGAATGATATAACTGGTCTATTAGAAAGGTCTAATTTTTTTTTATTGTTATTAATCATTCCTTTACCAGGTTAGAAAACAAAAATGACATTTTAGTAACATTTCCTTATAGTTTATACAGAACTGGTCAATGCATGGTGTCACCTTCTCATCCAAATCCACAGCCACCTTCCAAATCACAGATTTTATGAATTACACTGCGCGCTGGACTAAATTCTTTCACAATGTAAGGCACAACTACATGATCACAAGTAGTAAACACAAACACTGAACATAGAACTTAAGAGTATCAAACTTCAATTAAAAAGAAACAAAATCAAAACACACTCATGCAAAAAATCCATCTCCACTTATGAAGAAGGTATAATCCAGTTTAAAAGAAGTACAGTACTCTGTAAGTAAAACCACAACGTAAGTCTATTATAATACATTATTTCTAAATACTGGATAAAAACTTATAATCTTTTCCATTTATATTTTATACAATTTTACAGAAATTAAGCTGTATGAACAATATTCACATCTGCAATAATAAACTGATCATTAAAATTCAGAAAAGAGGAAATGAGACCACATAGTTTGTGACACTCATCCATTACAGAATACCATTCAACAAGTTCACATCTTGAGCGCTGAAGAATTAATGGTACGTTTGGTGACTGAGGTTATCTATATCCAAATGACAAAGCTGCATACAAAATTGCTTTCACCCAGCAGACCGTAAATATGAAAGCTTGTGGTTATGATTTATTTCCTGCCCAGCAGCTAAAGTTTGCAAGGTTGAAAGTAGAGAAGTTAGAAGAAACTAACAAGAGTTTACAATAACTTGAAACTGTTGGATACTTTCAAACACACAAAAAACAAACAAGCAAACGCTCAACTTTTTTTTCTTCCTTTTTGGTGGTAAACTTTTGCAATTTTGGCATTCACTATAACATGACAGTGAGAAAACCTTATTAAACTTACCTAATGTTTGAATTTCACACTGAGAGGTAGCTTAAATGAAATCTTATGTAATGGCATCAAATGGGAAGCTTTTATGTTGGGTTTTTTTGGTGACTTTTTTTCTTTTCTTACAAAAGTGACAATTCCTATACAAGCAGCATTTTGGACATATTACTATAAAAAGTTCTGGTATTTGCTAACCCAGCGAAACGTTCTTTCAAACATCCCTTTTGTGTCAGGAATCGAGCTTCAGCGTGATACAATGGAGGACTTCGCCATAAAGCCAACAGCAGTAGCCTGGACCTGCCAGCACTGGCCTGTTGACATATAACAATGAACACTCTTTCCCAGCCCTCTTTACCCAAATAAGGCAGGAAATACAGATGAATTCCTTTTTAGTGTTTCATTTATGATAGGGGGAGGGAAAACTGGAAAACACGGCTACCAGGCTTCTGCTTTCATAGTAACATTGATCCAAAGGGTTATGAGGGCTCCAGTAACCTTCAAATGTGCAGATACTTTTCTGCTGCACAGTGAGTGCATAGTATGTGGAGAGCTACAGACAATAAGTGGAGTTTATTACATTACCCAGCACCTATACTCTCCATTATTGTGAACTTAAGTGGTATCTGATGTTCTCTCTAAACATGCAAACCTCTTTATTCAGTGTCCCTTAAAAAAAGAAACAGAAGAAATACCTCCAAAACTGAGTTTCCATGGCAGGACTTTATTATCCAGCTATAGCTGTTTTTGAAAAGTACATCATTTAGTGCTTTTGGAGAAGCTGTGGTTGAACAATAATTTTGAAATCCTAGAAGGGATGCTGAGGTCAAGACTTCAAAACGTAAGAACTAGGCAACTGGCAAGATCCTTTACAATACATAAAATTCCTTTTTTCTCATTTTGTAATTTTAAAATGAAGTTCTACAAAGGTATCGTGTGTGTGACCAACATGGCTTTTGTTGTTACATGTGCTGTCAGACGATGATTGTGTTTCTGGTAAAAGGAATTGTGAATGTAATTCTTCTTACATTGCAAGGGGCTGAATGTATACAGCGAAAAATCCATCTGAAGATAAACCTTCTGTCCAATGACTACAGCTAACAGATGTAATGCAAATTATGCCATTCCACTTACTGCAGATTTTGTTACACAGCAAGAAGAGCACAGTGCAAATGACAGTGCTGTTTCCTAGTCCTCCAAGAATACGAGAGCAGGAGGGGTGGTACTTGGAAGAATAATTTATCCGTTTCAACATACTCAAACCATGATATCATTCTTCTTGGCATAGTTTATATTCTGTTGAACTTCAGTTCCAGCATTTTTCTGTCCATCACTGAGCTCTGACCACAAATTTTTTAAGTTTTATAACAATCATTTGTTCCCACCTTGTGGTTAACTGACACTTAACAATCCAGAAAACTACCCAAGTTTTCCAGGTCCCTTCTTAAGGAATGTCATTTTTCTCACATCTAGCATGAAAGGCTGAATTGTTCTTGCTCATGTAATACAAATACAGAAAGGTTACTTCATGCTTCTGCTCCCAAATCCCTTCTTGCTTCACTAAAAAAGCTTTTCCAGTGAGGATTCACAAATAATCCTAAAGGTCCCAAAGCCAACAAAAGTAGTTATTCATTGTTCTTGTGTAGCTAGTGCTCCACACTCCGTGGCAACTTGGTTACTTGACACCTTCCAAAAACAGAGGAAAACACCCACACAGTACACTATAGCCTTGGACTTTTGTGCCAGAGAGTGAAGCCAGATGAAAAATGAGACCACTCTAAACTTCCTGCCTCTGTTGGAAGCTCCAGCAGAAAATTCCTTTTGTCTCTTCATCTGCAGACAGCAACTTTTCCTACTGTGACTCACAAATTTTATTCTCTTCATTCAACCCTTTCAGAAGGGGGAAGATTACTGAAGGGAATATATGGGGAGAAGAAATAAGTAACAGTGAAGCACAGCCAGCTAAGATCAAAAGGCTGCCACTGACCTCTGCAACCCTACCTGCCTCTAGAGGGGCTGCAGGACAGAAGTATGATATATTGCTGACATGAGGCCAGAGTGGAAGAGTACCATTTGGCATTTTGGAGGCAAAAATGCGAGGGACTGTGGGTCCTGACTGGAAGCAGAGGTGATGTCTCAAGGAAGTTAAAGAACATCCCCCCAACCCTTAACAAGACCATCCCTTACACTTTTACAATAGCTTTTGTAGCTTATCTCTGTCCTGGTAGCAGACGGTTTCTCACATTCTGCTCTCCCAAAAATTCTGAACGTGGATGGAGTGTCCTGAAGAGGAGACAGTTTCAAGAATAAAGCCCACACTTCACTGTCCCATTTGTGATGCCATACTAATGACGAGTAATCAAAGGGAACTTGAGGATCCCACTCGCCTAATGGTTTAAGTGCTGGGTTTACCATTATTTTCACCTCTTCCTCTATAATAGCCACTCCTCAGTGAATCAGAGCAAAGTGCCTCTTGCTAGAGGCTGTGAAAACACATCACCTTTCATCCTCCAGTTCCAAGACCCTAGTCTCTTCTGCCATTTTATTAGTTTTGCCCTCTGTTCCTGTGTCTGTGATCTGATAAACTAGTACATTGCACTATTTTGTCTGGAATCCTTTCATTTGGCATGGTGAAAGTCATCAGGCTTTTTACTAAGTTATCCTATTATGTAGAATTTAAAGCAGTGCAACAAAAAGCCCACATTTCTACAGAAACATGCCCATCGAAACAGTCAGTCTGCAGTTAGATTTGCAAAAATGAAACTTTCCATGTTCCAGTTTCCCTTATTATGGGACATTTTACTGAGCTTGAGCACAACTTCCAACCTGGCAGTGAAGCCAATCATTACAGGGTCTAGTACACCATCAACTTGTCAACAAATATAGACTAGCACTAAAAATTATTATTCAGCAATGAAGTCATAAATTCACTCTAGTGAAAAGCTGCAGAAATCCTGACCTATTACTTCAGGCTCAGAGCTTAGGCATAAAGTTTACGCCACACCACTGTTCCTCCAGATTTTAACAATCCCTCTTTCTAAAAATGCTTGTTTAAAAAGTACTTCCACCCTCTTGAAAAGCTGGTCATCTAAGCTGGTCAGTAAAAAGCAATTTCGAAAATTGAGCTGGTTTTGCTCCTGAAGTTGAAGAGCTCCAGACCAAGGTAGGATCTGCAGTCAGTCAACCACACTGTTTCAGCAGTCTTCACACAATGGGATCCCAAAAGGCTGAATTAAGAACAACCCTACTAGAGCTTCTACCACTGCAGAAGTCCCTCCTGAGCTTTCACAGGGTTCCATTCAAAAGCAAAATGCCTAAACACAGGTGAGTCTTTTAACCATTTCTGTAGCTCCCCCTGAAAAACTTCCATCTTCCTCTGCCTCATGTGTTTTGACCTTGTGTAGTGTGGAATTTAGGACACAAACCTTTTCTCTAAACAGCTGGCAAAATTTGGTAAGATACTGAAGCACTTGGGGTGTGGGGAATTTACTAGGCTATTTAAGACAAAGAGTCCCTGAATATTGGAAAGCATAACCCCTACTTGGAAGAAATAACCTTAAGGGTTTTGACATACCATATACAAAGGCAAGAAAATAGAGACTGGCAGGCAAAAACAAAGAGATGCAAACAAAATTGCAACAAAAAAAGTTTGGAGCCTACATGAACTGTAGAAGAAACCGAGGTTAAAAGGTTAAAATATGAATAAATATCTAGAGACATATATATTGGTCTCTTAGAGCTATTTGGCCTATAACTAAGCCAGTAGCAGGAGACTCACACCACCATTCTACGGAGACTGAATCGCATTAGTAACATAACACTTCAGAGCCCCCAGCAATGAGGGTTTGATGGAGCAATGGAAAAGTAATGTTTATTAGGTGAAGCAGGAGTTCAGCTTCTTCCACCAAAAGCTGAGGGAAGGGACAGACTAAAAGGTCAGATAAACTGCAGTAGTCTCAAAACTGACTTTCTTAGTGGGATACCTGGCTTGGAAGGTCTGGATGTCCCTAAGAACTGCAGGGATCTCTCAGTGCTTTCGGGGTATAGGCAGGAGCAGAGATGTGCTAAAAGCTACTACCAGTACTGTTGTCTTGCTTTTTAAAACTCACATGTAAGGGTTTCTGTAATATTAAAATTCATCAACCAAATACACAAAAGTGAAATCAATCAATATAGGATGAAATATTGTAATGTATCATATAACATTGCTACAATGCCAGATGAACTTGGTCTCATCATTTGTTCACACATACACTCTCTCAGCTAGACAGACACATTCACACACCAACTACGTAACACAGTATATGTAAAGATGTTCCAGTACCCAAGTGCTGTATTTGGATAAGGACTTGAGTGGTGATACTACAAGTGGGCAAATAAAACTGAGTTGAAGTTGAGTCCAGCCATTACATTCACTGTGGAGTTCAAACTTTAGAGAGAAAAATGCAAGAACCAGATAGAAAGAAAACAAAATCACAAGAGGCTATAAAGAACATCAGATATTATGCAATCAAATGCAACAATTAGTTATGCTTTTACAGCAACATATGATACATAAAATCCTCACAAGGTTTGGCATCTTCCTTTTTCTTTGAAGGAAACAAGAATAAATCTCAATATCACATAAACGCTGTTTCTCTTGAACAAAAAAATAAAAGATAAAAAAATACATTGTTACTCCTCTGTTTAAACTTTATTTACAAATAACTGGGTATTTCTAATCTAGACATAAAAGCTCTTTCCATGATAAATGGCAATAACCTATGGATGATCTGAGCCCATGTCTCACAAAAAAATACAATAGTTTTGCTTGGTATCAATAAACATTTTAAAATATACTAAATTTTGCCAAGTGTTACAATCATTGTCCAAACTGAATAGTAGTCTGAGTGCTGAATGAAGTGCATCAACAGAAATAGTAAATTTTAGTGTAACGTTTCTTTGTGACTCACGATAGCCAGTTATCCTTGCAAGTCATTAAAGCAAGCGTCACAGACTCGGACAGGCTTCTTAGAAGAAGGAGTTAAGGCATTCTTTGCTGAGCACTCCGCACAAAAGATATTTCCACATTGTCTACAGTGATGCTGTGAAAGAGAAGAAACATACATGCTGAACATCAGTGATAGGGTATCAATCACACCAAGTCAACTCTCACGTTTCAAAAATTAGTCTGACTTTTCAAAAAGTAGCTACATAGCATGCTGAAGGGCATATGAAAGGGTATAGGAGTAAAATATTCAGCAGTGCTTCACTGAGTGAGGAGAACAAAACAGTTCCAGAAATTAATTGGTTGAGGTTCATCCTCCTCTTGAATTTGTCCTCTTGAACTTGTTCTGGTGATATAAAATATGTTCATACACATAACTAGCAGCTTTCACACAGAAAAGCATCCTTAAATCAAACGACCCAGCAAACTTTGTTCAAAATCTACCCAGAGAACATCACCGAATTCATGCAGGCCAGGGGGAGTCATGTAAGACCAAGTCAGGAAGCTCTGCAAAATGAACCTCACGAATATCTCTTGTCTCCTTCATTGCCAAGTCACTAGTTGGAGTGACGGTAATCACAGGATGGATGAAGGGCAGATGCTGCCAACTGAGCGATGCTAACATTGTAGCTGACCACAGCTGTTTTTACAAAGAAGGTCTGACTACAGACCTAAAACACATCCAGTGGTTTCTTCTGTTCCATGTCTAGTTAATGTTTGGAAGTATATAACAAAGCACCAGATAATAGTCATACCTCATATTTTCACACATATCTAATTTCAAACAATTTACACTCCTTTTACACCCATAAATCTAGATCAGACTGGTTATAAATATGCTTTCTGTAAATACTCTTACAACACTGTAATTTTGCTTGCTTCCTCAGGGGATTGAAGTATTTTAATGCTTTTTATAAACTGATGCTGTTAAAATGGAAAAAAAATCCTGAATAAAGTAAGTTCCACAGCCTTTAATTTTAATACATTATGGCACTGCAAACAGTAACTGTATTCTGAGATGAACTGAGTATCACAGCACTATTTTCTGAAGTCCCAAAAACAACAGGAAAACTTCACAGACACACAGTAAAATACACCTACCCTTCTTACTGTCACCGAAAAGCCTTTCCCACAGGCCATACAATTCTGTACCTCGTTGTCTTCTGCCCACTTCCTGTTGAGAGCTTGGGTGTGTTTGATCTATAAAGAAGATGTAAAAAAATCAACAATTTTTCTTTAAATCCATGTCTAATTACCACTAATATCCTCTCTTTCCACAGCACACACTACCCACTGCAATATAAAAGCACCAATTCTGTCATTATACTCAGACATTATATTTGTTCAGAGAGAAAAACTTCCAAGTTTCAAAACTATAAGCAGATTTAAGAATCCATAGGCAGGAGTATGGCTCTCACATCCTATAAACATCATATCTTAATTCACTGTAGAAAGGTAACCCACCACCAATCTGACACAAATTTGAAATGCTCATTAAATTCCAAAAAAAAAGACTCAACAAGTTTAATAGCTACATATCAAATTATACCTGTAACGACTGGTTTTCTCGGCCAAGTTCTTGCATTGCCGCAGTTGTGTTGTCCAGCTTTTTCTTCATTTCTACAAGTTTGGCTTGAAGCTTTTCAATTTCTCCCTCACTTTTTATACACCTGAGGAAAAATAATATAGTCAGCTCCAGGCATATAAGGCAATGTACACTGCCTTCTTTGTGCAGGTTGTCATGTCTGAGAAGCTACTCCCATAAAATCGAGCCAAAAAATCCTTGCTGTGAAAAGTACTTGGATGCCTTGACTAGAAAAATATTCTTTTTTAACAATCAATTTATCTATCACTTCTCCTAAGTATCTGCAGCTTATTAATACCTGGAGTTATTCCCAAAACCAAAAAGGCACAATGCTGAATGCATTAGACCCTAATAAATATGCCTGTGCAACAGGACACTCACAAACCAGCTGCTGCAGATCAGGTCAAACAACAGAGCAGAAGAGAAACCTCCTTTTAGCAAGGCCACTTCCCATTAGCTGAAATTCAATTACTTGTTGAAAGCCAAATTTCAAAGGGTGTTTTTCTGGCAAGCTGTAAGCAGCTACTGGATGAGTTCAGCACAGTACAGTGAGTGATTGTCAAAGAAAGAGGATCTCACTTGAATTGATCCCATCCCTTCCCAAGGTCTCTGCTCAAAACACAAATCAACAACATTGACAGTACTGATAAAAATTTTCCACTCTGTCTTCATCAAATATGTTAGGAAATAAGGCCAAAAAAAGATTCCTGTCTCACAGGTGTTTCTTCCACTCTGGTAATCGCTGCATTCAGGTAACTCCCACTGCCTTTCACATCTCCTGCTGCCTGAGGGAAAAGCGCTCTGCTTACCGAAAATTTCAATACGTTGTAGAGACAACAGCAGAACTGGAGAAAATAAGACTATGTTTTTAGGAGGAAGGAAATGCCTCCTTTGTGAACCTTAGTCTATCTAATCCAATTACACATTCAGTCTCCTAATACTAAGCAGTGGGCACACTTAGAAGTTCCTATGTAAATTCTGGGTTACTGAGGGCATTAAGGGGTCTCTTCCAGGCTTCTGGATGACTAGTGCATCTATTCTAATTGAATCAAGGCACCGGAGCCTCAGAGTGACGGAGAAAGATAGGTAAGAGAAGTTCTCTCTGCTATGCCACATATGGTTCACACAACAGATCAGATGCAAAGTCACAACCTACATACTTGAAAAGTAAGAGGAGCTCAATGGATTTAGAAGGCTCTTATGGATAGGCATAAGCCTTTGAGCACAAGCACAGAGCTGTGGCTTTGGTGATAAGTAAGACCCTGATAACCTGCCTTATCCTCTACAGAACAATCATCCTGTCAAAGCCCACAAAGAGCACAGTTTGATCCCAACACTCCTTGCTGTGCTTTGGTAGGGATGACAGAAGATTACACTATGGAAACTGCACTCCCAGCCAAGGCACTAAGAACAGACACAGTTTCAAATAAAGCATATATAGAGAATCCTGAATCAAATGAAACAAGTTTTCACTGTGAAGCTATCCATTTCTCAAACTACGCTGTCACATTGTGATGACTACAGCTCACCTCTCCAGCAATGCTCTTCTCTCATCCTGATTATTCTGCACTGTTGCTTCCAAGACAGCAATGTCCCCACGTAAATCATCCGTCTGTTTCTCCAGCTCGCTCACTCGCCTCTGACTGCTTTGCCACTCTTTCTTCATGGTAGCCAGGTTTTCATTCAAGGCTGTGACCTGCATGGTGAGCTTGGTCTCCTTTTCCTCATGTTTCCGTTTTTCTTCTTCTTTGTCTTTTTTCTCTGTATGCTATGAAAACAGTGGAAAAATGAAAAACAAGCTTTCAAGCATTCTTTTCCTATTCCCTACATTTAACTGAGGCAAAGAATCTTATCGTAATAGAACCACTACTTCTATTCAACAAACTCTACAAGACAAGGCTGTCATCTCACTGAATTTTCCTTCACCATTAAATGCCTCAAATATTTTTGATCATGTAATTTAAAAATTAATGCAATATAAAACTGAAGTCAATGCATTACTTCATTTCTGTTCCTGGAAGAATCCAAAGGCATGTTTACAAAATAACAATCTTATACTCTTTAACATACTGACCAGTTTGGCTTCAATTTCAGCACATTCTTTCTTCAGCTCCTCTTCTCTCTTTTTCAGCTGATCTTTGACATTTTGTTGGGTTTTTTTTTCCTGTTCCAGAATTGAATTCATACTATCCATTTTGCCCTGCAGTTCTAATTTCTGCTGAATCAATAGCTGGTTTGCTTCCTTGAGATTTGTCACCTCCTGTTAGAATACAGAGTTCAATATTAAAGTAGCAACAATGAAAGTAAAGTGGACTTAAATTCAAAACTACTGCAAATCCTTTCCTAGGAGAGGAAGCAATCACTTTTAGTTTTATCACTGGAAGAAAGGATGATTTTATAGAGCAAAGTATCAGTGAGTTTCATGATCAAAGATTTTAGACTTATACCTGCACTATGATCAACATTCAATTTTTAAAAAGTCCTCAGGGAGAACAGATAGTTAAATTTACAGAAATTGTTTTCCTTAAAATCACACAGCCAAGCATGTGGGTACTAACAGAAGTGGACAGTTTACACAAATTAAAAATAAACCAAAAGCAGAGAAGAAAACATATCCCCAGAACCAGGGGATGCCCTACAGATACATCCATTCCTTAGTAGGAGACAGGAAACAGAATGTAAGTCTTTAAAAGACAATTACTGTTTCAGTCTGATTGCTTATAGGGAGATTAAGAAATTAGTATTAAGCTGCCATTGATATGCACACATTTTACATACCTCTTAATAAAATTTCTTCTTTAGAATGGAGATTTTGGGAATGCCAAGAATTACAACACCTTTCCCCAAGCACAGATTGCTTGAGAGAAATAAAGCATGGACTATCTAAAAATGAGACCATTTTCTAAACAATGGAGAATGAAATAACATCTGAAACTCCTAAGTTATTGTTACTTTCTTTTTATTAGTGCATATGGAGTGTACCTGCATTTATACTTGTGCAGCAACTTAGTGTGCTTAACAGATGCAAATATAACTACTAATACTCTATTATAGAAAACAGAAACTACGGCCTTTTAGGAGTGTTTGTTTCCATAGAGACTAAAAAATGGAATATGTAGAGTGTGGCAAACAATTCATTTTACTGAAGACTAAAAACTGTTCAGTTAAAGCCTCCCAACTTTTACCCTTTAGAGAGCTCATTTGTTACGACTTTGGAAGAGTTTGTCTTTTGTGAGGCTCCTCACATTGTTTCTTTCCCAACTGTGACTTTTTAAGGCATTTTAAGAAACCACAGCACATTAGGGGAGTTTCAGTTCTACCACGCATCCTTGAGAAGTACCACATGTGCCTAGAATATCTGGAAAACTTCACAATTGTCACTCTTCTGAAAATCTTTTCTTCATTTCAGAACAGTCAAGCAAGGGCATGCAGAGTCAGTTACAGTGGAACCGAAGAAAAGCAAGGACACAAAACCCATCCTGAAACTAAGACAAGTTATGGGCTCCATCTGGCCCACTGAGTGCTGGTGCTCAAGGATTATCACTAATCAAGACATCATTGCTAAGAAACCTCAATGAAATCTGCCCTTTGGTTCCCTTACCTGTAATACTGATATTTACAGTAACCATCTTTGCAAAGCCATTCCAAATAACATCTACTGAGTAGGCACATATTTCTCATCAGATAACCAAACAAATGAAGAAGACTCAGTTTGTCTCAATATACCTTCTCAAATTCTTGCTTGCAGGCTCTAAGCTCCTCACCCAGCTTGGCACTTTCTTTTTCAAGTCTACTCCTTATTTCCTGGAGCTCTGTTGTTCTACATTTTTCATTAGCCAAGTCCTTCTCTTTCAAAATCTTGAAGAGATATAGAAAAGTTACTTCTTCCAAATTCACAAAATAAAGAAACCAATCAATCAAAAAACATCCAGGGCCCCAAACCAACTTGGTGGCTTTGTTATTATAGGGAAACGACTGCCACATATCTATCCACAGTCTGTAGTGCAATTAGGAACATGTTTGCAGTTTTAGATTTAGAGCTAATAACGTTTTCCCACCTGTCTCACCTCTTAGAACAAATTAACAGTCTATTTTGAACCAAATTCATTGTTCTTGTAAGTCTTTTCACCAGAGGTTCAGTAAAACTGTCATTGTTATGCACTACAACAGTGTAATGCTCTCAAATTAAAGATGCAATACAAAATAATAAAGGATGTCTGCATGGGGTGGATCTGTCTGTATGAAGATTTCAAAAGACAGAGGCATTTACCCTGTCATTCTGAAGATCCTGCAACATTTTGGTCTTCTCACCCAGCTGCTGCTCTTTCTTTGATGCATCCTGCTCCAGTGCAGACTTTGCTTTCTTCAGTTCCTGAATCTGCTGATTATTGCTAGCAATTCGATTTCTGCTGGAAACTAATTCTTCTTGAGCTAGCGCAAGTTTTTCTTCTGTGGACTAATTACAAAGAGAGCTCTGCAAATTATCTGTCAGTGTAAGAGCTTCAGATACTAAACAGCCACTTAAACGTTTTCCAGGTGGAAAAATTGCTACCGACAGCACAACATTTAGCTTTAAATGTTGACAAACCATGATTCAGAAACTTCTAGTTGACAAGGTTACCCTAAGTAAAAACAAATCACGCCAGCATCATTTCCAGGAGCAATACCTTACTTACTATACATATTCTAGACTGCATCCTTGACAAAGAAAAGGTGAAAAAATGCAGAAGGGCAGAGAATCAAAGGCTACTGATAAAAAGAGAATGAACTTGAATTTGCGCACACAGATTTATCTTATTATCTAGGCAAATCAACTGCTCTCTAACTCTAGGCAGTTGTTACTTAAGAAGCAGTGAGGTTACAGGGTGAAGATTTCAAACATCACTCAATGCTATTTTTTACCAGTGACTTAATAAAGTCTTAGGACAACTGTAAAATTTTTTAAAATCTTGAAGTGAAATGTACAAAGTAAAAATGCTAATGTCAGGAAAAAATGCTTCACAGTTTTAGCTCTATCAGCATTTTAAAAGTGAACTTTAAACTTCCATTCAAAATCTACAGAACATATCTTCACTTGCCTTCAGCTCTCTCTATTACCTAGAGAAAGAACTGATTTATCTCTCTGAAAAAGGTCACAAAATCCCAAGAAACAACCCAAAACTCTCACCCAAAGCCAAAGCTCATTCTATTTGCTCACAGGTTCTTCTTGAGTTAGTATTTTGGAGGTTATTTTTCTAACCCTTCTATCTTAGGTAAGGACTAACACCACTTTGTAGAATTTTCCTTCACATAGAACCAATGAGAAAAAAAACAAAGTTAACATACTCATCCGCGACTCCTCCAAAATACTAGTATTTTGTGGAAATTTTTTACTCTAAGATACAGAATGTGAGCTGAGGAGATTTATTATTAATAAAAAGTTTATTTAGTTTTCAGTGCAGTAGTAAGGATTTAAATTCTTTCAAGACAAACTCAATTATTTATGAAGCTCTTACTTAAATCTTGATCAAACCTCTTGTTGAAGGTTAGTGATTTTAAAAGAAACTATAAGCACAACTTTGAATTCAATCACACATATGCTTTAGCCATTCTCATGTTGATTTAAAAACTAATTGATTTCTGATGCCTCATGAGTTTACTACTTAACACTTTGCAAGGTGTTGACTCAAAACTTTTTGTAAGCAAAATAGGAGATGCTTTTGCAATTTCAAGGTTTCAGCAAGATGGGTCTTTCAGGAAGCAAAACCATGCTCCTTGGTTCCACTCAGGGCAGTGGAATACCATAATTGCTAACACTGAGAAAGGACAGGATGGCTACTATCATCATATAACATCTTCACAGGAAAACCAACAGTCTCTGCACTTTTAGAAAGAAACATAATAAAGTCACAGCCTTTATTAAGATTTGTTTCCAGTAGAAGAAATGTGGTTACACCAGATGATGAAATTTGATGAAGTGAATAGTGACACCGAAATTAAAAGCATCGCATAGGGGGTATGTCTCTCTCAACCCACCATCATAAAGCGTCTATACTGTACAGGTTATGTCATTATGTCTATACCTAGACTGAGACAAGGAACAGATAGAGAACAAAAGAGGTCAATCAGTACTTATTTTTGCAAATAAATAAAAATGCTGGTACAGAGTTTAAATTAAATATAAGAAAATATCACAGTCTGATTCACTACAACTTGGGCTGTCAGTGCAAATCACAGTGGCAGCATCACAACTGGTCCTAGTAGGATGGCAGGACCTAGATTCATTGCATCTAAATGAAGCGCAGACGAGCATCAGAGTCTGTGTGCTGCCTGATCCCAGTGCACAAAGACATTTAATTATTCACAGATGCTAACCTGATCTCTCTTCACTCCCTAAGAAGAAGAGTTTGACCGTATGCAACTTAGGCTCCTGACTCACAAACCTGAGGTTTGGCAGCATGAATTTTGTTCCAGAACATTAATAAATATATGCTGACAGCAATACCAATACTGGAGACAAAGAAACATTCTTTTGAGAGCACAGAAGAAACCAGGTCTGACTACAAAAAGCACAAATGCCAAGACAAGCATATCTGGCAGAGCTTAGGAGATCAGATTCGCTCAAAATGAAGGCAAAAACAAAAGCACATTTCAATTAACTCTTCTATATAAAAAACACTTTTTTCATTAAAAAGTATTTTCTATGCATATATACACACATATATTTGTATAAATATGTGTGTATATACAAAAACTACTTAGTGGTATTCTTTTCTACTTATATGTAACCCTTTTTATCAAAAACTATACCTTCTATTTGCAATTAAATCCTACCCAATTTCTTTCTTCACTCACAAAGACAAAAACTGTATGTTTAGTTACTGTTACAAACAGCACATTTTTAAACCAAAGTACATTAGCAGCAGATACTATCTGCTACACTCCCACTTCTGATTTCATTCCCCCTGCAGGACAAAGTTTGCATCTGGCTAGAGCTACGGAGCTCGGATGTTCTGCTATCGAACCAGAAGCTCAGGCTCAGCCGTGCTGATGGCACTCCAGAGAGAACTGCGCTCGCTTTCATGCCAAGCTGTACCTCCACCTGCAAAACTTCCCCGAAACACTTGCTCCCTTTTCAGTCTCACCTCTGTCCCGCAGCCGGAGCTGAGCCATCGATCCCAGCAGTGATATTCCCAACACGTGCCAGCAGATGGTGCTCTGCGCACAGCCCACCATGCCCTCCTGTGAACCAGGAACCACAACACCCTACTCTCCTGTCACACACGCTTTACAGCTTTTTATGATCCACTCCCACACCTGGAACCTTGGCCTCACCAACAGCATGGTGCTACACCACGGGAGACCACTTCAGTGTTCCCTTTCAGTATTCTTAACTAAAGCAAATGTAGCATTGCTGGGATCTCGCTATATGGCCTGGCTGTGCCTGTTCTGGACAATGCTGGGCTTCAGACTGTGCCGACTCAACACAGCTGTGCAGGGTTTTTGTAGCTCTGCTAAAAATCCTGAAATGGAAGACACCCAAGTTGACTCTACATATAGACAAGTTTTAAAAACTTCTATTACTGCCTACTAAGAATATTAAAACCAGTCTAAAGCCCAGCTCACCCATCAGCTTTGGTTCCAAACTTTAATCAAAATATACAGCTTTGTCTCAAATGAGCTACTTTCACAAAATAACTTGCCAAAGGCAAAACATCATGCAGACAACTCACTTTGAATAGGACTGTGAAATTCCACCATTCCACCAAAGTTCTTCTAAACTGAGTGGCATTTTGATATTCAGCTCTGAAGACTAACACTGTCTTGCTGAGGCTGTCTGAATGTGTTTTTTCCTTTACGGTCTTCTAAGACAAGTTATCACTGCTTCCTTAGCTTAATACTGCATTGAGGCAGCACAGACATGACTAAAGATCAACCCCCCACCTTTTCTCTATTCTACATTTTCCAGAAGAAAAAGTGGTTGCATTCAGACCTCACTAATGCTAATTAGTATATGGCTTTTATTTTTTTTTAAATCAAGCAAACAGCCTCCTAGCTGGTACATCACTTCGGTACCTAGAACTCAAATCTCGAGGCTCCAGAGACTTACATAATAAATCAAGTTACCTGACTGCTTATCTTAAAAATCTTGTTTCCCCATTGTCATCACCTTATTTTACCTTTCTGCATGGATGTTCTCTCTCTTTCTTGCTCCCATCCCCGTCAGTTTTGAAAGCACGTGGGACACCTACTGTCCTATTTTATACTTGCCGAAACTAGAGGTCATCAAGCTGCTTTAACAGTATTTATTCAGAGTAATTTTTGCATCACTCTTTTGCAATACTTTAATGAAAACTATTAAAAGAAAATCCACATAAAAAAACCCCACCACCAATTAAAAAACCCCTGTTTCTGAGCACATCCAATGCTCACTGGATTACCAAATGTTGTTTTAAACACATTACAGGAAATAAACTCACAGACATACATGTGCTATAATAACAAACCAAAAGAAACAGTATGTTTAAATCAGCACTGCTTGTTAATCATGCTGAAGTTTTTCACAATTTAACATTCAAATTCAACCATGCTGCACTGAAAGTAAAGCCTCTATAACCTGCAGAGAAATATAGCAGGTAATCTAAAGGTACAGAGGAGGAGTAAGTCCAAAAAAATTTCAATGGCCTATATGTAAAGGAGCTATTTCTTTTTTTCTTAAAATAACCTGAGCCTGGAGTTTGGCTACAGCTCTACAGCTCACACAGCCCTATGTCAAACAGGCACAAGACCTTTAAGGGTTTCAGCAGTGGGGCTGAAAGGCCCACCTTTGGGGTAAAGGGAACGATAAAATCAAAGCAGGGAACAATGAAATCTAAGTAGTCACCACGATCTCCCTTTATACATAACAAAGCAAACAGAAACTGACATCTAAAGCAGATCAGATGATCTGTCCTCTCAAAGTACCTATTTCTCTCCATAAACTTCAGAAGAGCCTAGAACAACAGTGTTAGACATGGACAAAGCCGCAGCGGGATTCATCTGGAGTGAAAAGTGCCAAAACTGCAAATCTTGCCAGCAGCCAGCCAGTCTCTGCAGCACAGTATGTCCTGGGACTAACTGGAGTGTTGGCTTAATACTGACATGAAGGAGAGGGCCAGAAAAAAAGGCCAAAAAACATCTTTGCTGACTGTCTCAACTCTCAGCAATACCTCTTTGAAGACACTGCACAGTAATACAAAACAAGGTAATTTCACTTTAGAAATAGCAAAAACTTCAGCTAAGTTCAGACATTTGTATTCCATGCAGGTCTCTAAACCTACTGTTTCCATCAGTTTGACATGTCTCAACATCTACAGTCAGTCAGGAATATACTAGCTAAATCATCTAGAATATTGCAGTTACTCACATGCTGGCAGATCTTTCTCTAATTAGCTATGATGTTTAAATTAGTTGAAAGCAAGAATATATAACAAGGAAAAGCAACATGAAAAGAATAACTCTTAAAGAGATATGAAACTAAATCACCTTGCACAAATGCAACGGTATTTCAGGTAACATGGCAAATACACTTAGCTTTAAATTAGTTTTATGATATCCTTTGTCCCAGGGAAAGAACAGTAATAAATTCTATGCATAGCAGAAGAGATTTTCTTCACCTATTCAGTTCCTGCATTGTTTCCTGCTCATCTTCAAAATGAATTACAAATATCTACTAAGTCACACATGACATTAAAACGACTGCAAGTACCTTAAGGTCTTGCCTGGTAGCCAGCAGCTCCGATTCTTTCCCATAAAGATCAAGCTGCAGCTTCTCCATGTTTTCTTTATGTTTATCATGGGCTTTCTGTAAGTCTGCTAGCTTGCCTTTCTCTGCTTTAAGCTCCTGTGCTGACAAAATAGACTGCTGTTGTAGTTTATTCTCCAGTTCTGCCTGAAACATAAGCATAAGAAGTTACAGACAGTAAAGTCAGTTTAAGCATTTCAATAAGCTGCATTTCTACTGCAAAATGAAATTTTTTTCCTCTTATGAAATAGCAGTTTGTTAATCTGATGTTTGTGACTTTACAGTAATATTTTGTAACTAATTTAACAACAAAATTTAATTTGTGACAAAAGACTTAAGTGAAACCGATTAAGACCAAATATTAAAAATTGGAATAATGTTTCCAAGTCCACTGGTTTTGGCTGAGGTAGAGTTAATTTTCTTTATAGCAGCTAGTATAGGGCTCTGTTTTGGATTTATGCCAAAAAGAGTGTTGACAACACAGGGGGGATATTTTAGCTATTGCTAAGCAGTGCTCACAGAGAGCCAAGGCCTCTTTTGCTTCTCACACCACCCCTCCAGCAACAAGTCTGGAGGTGCACAAGGATTTGGGAGGGGGCACAGTGGGACAGCTGACCCCACTGACCAAAGGGATATTCCATACCATATAGCATCACAGTCAGCATATAAAGTTGGCAGAAGAAGAAGGAAGGGGAGGGACATTTGGAGTGATGGCATTTGTCTTCCTGAGTCACTGAGCAGCTCTGTGTGTGGTTAGTTGATGGCTGGGGTCAAACCACAACACCAAGACCTAATATTTCCACAGGCTGTCTAAAGCACAAATACAACCATGTAGCATAGGGAGCCAAAGCTGGAGCCATATTTAACAGTGCAGGGCATACAGCACAACATTCCCTAATGTTGTAAGATACTTAAACCCTTTCCATTGTGGTTCATGAGTTTCATACTGTCACTAAGATAAATTCTTTTGGTATAATAGGAGAAGGCTTGGTTTAAAACCGCCATGGACATTAGGGTTTGTCTAAAATACTCTCACAAAATTCTACTGCTTTACAAGAAAATGGCAGTTCTCACCTCATAGCCTGCTCCTGAAGCAAAAAATCTGCATTCAATCTAGCTAATCTTATCACTTTATTGAAATTCAATTCCTATGGAATTCATATTTCAGCACTGGTTCTTTTTATTGTTGTTGATGCTGCTGTTTCTATCTCAAATAGCATCTGAAGCATCTCATTTCCACATCCTGACCTTATAATTTCCAACAAGACTACAGCAAACACATTTTATCATAAAAATATTGACATAAAAGCTTCCGTATTTATCAGAGAAACTTATGCTCATATTCTCATAGGAATCAGAGAGGACAGTCTTACCTTTTCTAAAAGGGCAGTTTTTAACTCAGCTTGCAGTGTCTCACTATGTTTTTTCTTCTGCTCAAAAGATTCCTTTAACTCTCTCAGCTTTCCCTGGAGATGTTGCTCACTCTTTTCTTTGTCCTTCAGAAGACCCTGGATTTCCAGTACTTGTGCTCGTGCTGAATCAAGGTCTATCGACAACTGCTTAGAAATCTATATTCAAAAATATTAAATTAACTGTATAAAATTTTAATTTAAATCACTATTTGTATATGCTGTACACCAAACCAGACCACTCCACAGTGCCACTGCTGCCTCAGAGCTACACGGTTGAACATTGGCAAGCAGATTTGAGGAACGACCATAACATTAAAATAATCTGTTATTCCCAATTTACTACCCGTAAATCAACAGCAGCCTTTTTAAACCATTCTAAATTAAGATCAGGCAACTTTTCTCACGTCTGCAGTGGTTTGGGCTCTTCTGCTGCCAACTGCAGCATATATCTAAGTCATCCTCTGCACTTTACACAGCACCCGGTGCTTCTGCTGAGCCAAAGAGGTGCCAGGGGAGTAGCAGCAGTAGTCACAGAGAAAAGACCATCACACCTGCACAGCCCCAAACTCTCTTTCAGACAGTAAGAGTACACCACAGTTCACCAAACTACCTATCTTTTCTGATTCCTTTAGGGAACAGATGACAGCTTGGTTAAAGAAATCCATGAAAACAGACTTGTCCTTCAGGTTGCCAACTGGACTATACAATTTATCAGTCTAAATGCTCATCTTCAAAAAAGAAGTACATTTGGTCCTTATGAAGTCACAAGCAAGTGACTTACACAACTTTGAAAAAGTAATTCAATCCTTGAAGGATACCTGGCAACTTCCTGCCAACCACACGGAGAACATACTGAATAAGCTGAGAATAAAACAGATCTAAGAATATGAGATAACTTTTATTGTAAGGAAGTAAAAAAAAAATGGGGACATGGTAATATCAAGTAACTGTTTCACTAATGAAAAAACCTAAAGACCTAAAATCCCCTGCTACAGTATGTGGGGCACAGAAAACTAAGACTAAAACCTGTATTTTAAAGCTTCATATTACCATGTATGAAAATTTTTAGTATCACCTTATTTCAGTGCCCCAGGTAGGCTACAATTTGAGAACTGAAACCTCTTTATCTCACCTCAGTCCCAGCATGTGAGACTGAAAATGCATCTTTATTACATTTATTATTATTGGTTTCTGTATTATTAAAACTAAGCAGACAGCTTACCCCCTCCTTTTTTTCCAGTGAGTTTTTCAATTCATTCCTCTCTTTAGCTACAGACTCTGTTTGTATTTGGAGTTGGTGTTTTAATTCTTGGCAAGATTTTTCCTAAAAAACGTAAGACAAGGAAATATTCCTGTTAACTTCTGAGACCAAGTACCAAGTATTTTTGCAGGATCTACAAAGTCTTGAAAAATAATGCTTTCATTTTCAGTGGAAAATCTTTCCTTCTCAGCTGCAGATATATTTTCAATTCAAAACTTCTCAAAACTTTAAGTGGCAATTCTAAGCTGAACACAGCTGATTCCCTGTACTAACAAACCCAGCCATGTGCCAGGAGTTTTTCTGATTAGGGATAGTCTCCCTGTTTGAAGCAGTAGGCTCATCGCTCTCCTCAGGATCAAAAATTCCATCATGTTCCAAAACTCACAAGTACATTTGCAGGACTTGCATGCAAATGCAACTACATGTTAAGCCCAAATACTATGCATGTAAAACAGTGGTGAGCCTTAATTTAAAGGACTACAGAAGTAGAAGCAGAATCTCTACTACTAACTTCAAGTCTCAAGTGGGGAGAAAATCCTTTGAGTTTCTAGGAGAAACAAATATTTAAACAGTAGCAACTAGGAAAAGCAAACAGAAGAGCTTATTTTTAAAAGGTGAATGAGGAAAAAAATGTTATTTTTAACTATGAGCATATTTTTTTTAGATAAGAATAAAAGCAGCTCTGAATGGATTCTGAGAAATGGCAATATGTAAGATGAGAAGAGTATGAGAAAGACACCCCTACCATGTCTGAGGCAAGGGCCAGAACAACTGTATCTATAAAACACGTATTCATGTAATGCCCATTCATATCACCAACAAGGCAAAAGAGGTATATTTTAAGGATAGTGAGAGTTCATTGTCTTTAATAGGTTCCTCTGGTGGTCAAGCACTTGTTATACCACCGCTTGTGAGATCTTTCTGAAACTCAAATAGTTCTCGTACTCTAATAGTACCTTAAAGCTAGGCATTTCCCCAAATGACAGATGATGTTACTCTCTGCCTGCAATATGCGGCTTTCCAGCATGTCCAGACAAGTGCACAGGAAGTGCGATACACAATTACTTCAGAAAAGAAACTAAAATGGCCTCAGAAAAGTAACATCATCTTCAATACAACGGGATTTTATCAAAGGTTCTATAACTGTGTGTTGTTATAATACAGCTGATGCATTTTTTAAAAGGAGGACATTTCCCATTTAATTGTTTCACCACTTGTCTCTATTTAGTTTCTTCACTATGTTAAAGGCAGGCAGCAGGAAGAAAAGATCCTATTACGTGATATGACTGATGTTTACTACTGTAAACATTGAGAAAAAATTTAAGGTAGGAAATGCAAAAGAACTACTAAAATCCACAGTTTGTTATTTCTTACAGTAATTAATTTCCAGGCATTGTCAACATATGCACACTGTTTTCAGACAGAAAGCAAAGTCGTTTTATCAGATTGTAAATACACCAAACTTAATGCCTAATTAAAGAATCTACTAACCATTTCTGCCATAGCTGCTTTTCCTCTTTTAATTTCTTTTTCTAATTCCTCCTTTCTTTTTTTGAAAGATTCAGAACTTTTCAAGAGCTGATCTTTGCTATCTGCAAGGTCCTTTAACAGAGTATCCTTCTCTAATTTCACTTGTTGCAGCTCTGATGTGGCTGCCTGCATTTTGCAGTCTAATTCCTTAAGTTGTTTACTTGTATCTTGATTTGATTTCTCAAGGTTCTGTTTGAGACTGGCCTTTTCCTCCTCCTGCTTTGAAATTTGCTGGTTTGCTCGGTCAAGGGCCTCGGATTTCTTCTGCAGATCAAATTTAGCATTAGCCATCCTGCAAATATGAAGAGAAAAAATGTATTTTTTAAAGTCCTTCTGCATGGGTTCTTTTGTATCATTAAATATCTCTATTACTTAATATATAAACTGTACAACTACTTCAAAGCATACCTTTTACATCCATGGTATTATGTCTCTCCAGTGAAGACATAACAGCAACTCTAAAAACCTAGCTTTCAGAGAGGTCTTTCTTCCTCAACTACAATGAACAGAAACTACCCCTTTGCTGCTTATGAATAAATTGCAAATTTGTATTTGAAAAAAGTTACAGAGCTATGGCTATTTAAACATGGACCTCACTACACGAAACCGTTCAGATATTTAGCTGACAACAAGCATAGGGAATAAACTGAAGAACTGTAGTGAATCAGAGGTAATACGGCAGATGGAGTGAAAGAAAAGAAGGTGGGATAAAACAGTTCTCACAGCAGAACAGCACGTATCTATGACTTTACTAAATCACTGGAAAGAAGCAGAAAATTTCAACTCTAGTCCAAACCACTGCAGTTTTATATCTGACTTTGAAAAGTACTGTAACACAGGGAACACATACGCTTCTCTTGCTGATTCAAGTTGTTTACTCAGTTCTGCTGTTCGGAGGTCTAATTCTGTAGATTGCTGTCGCTGTTGCTGTAACTCCTGAAGAGCTTGTTCTTTACTTGCTTTAGCATCAAGAACATCAGCTTCAAGTTTCTGAGAAAGAAAAAGATAGAGCCATCAGAACGCCGCCAACAAAATAAAAATAGCAATAAAATGCAGAAGTCATCTATTCTGTGAACAGTATTTACTACAGAAAGCAGTCACAATTCTCACATCATCTACCTGTTTCATTATCTTGTTATTTATCTTTCATTATGTTCCGCTCCTCCAGAACTGAACCATTTTGGTAAAACATTCTGAAATTGTATTCAAATTAAAGGTCAAGCAAACATTTTACTGCAAAGTAACAGATAAAAAGCTGTAATCTTTCAAGAGTCTATCCAAAACACCTATACAAAAGAAGGTCATACATGGTGTTCAGCTCGGGGTCCATGTTCTCAGCCACTACTGAGTAGTTTCAGAAATTTCACATGACTGCTGATTTACATATTGTTAAGTCTGCTGTTCTTCATATTCTTCACAGCAAAAGCAAAGACATGAACTACAGCTGTGAAGAAATCCCATATCTGCCTGGAAGAAGTTCTTGTGTTTTTTTCCCAGAGGTACATGTTCACTCATGTGGAGTATAAAGAAGAAGGAGCCTTCAGCAAATGGGCACAGCTTAGACATTTCAAGCTGTTTTACAGGCACTTCTGCTTGAACAGAGGGGCCATAAAACAAAATGGCCAAGTTTCTCCAAGAAAATTCCTGAGGGCTGTTTTCTGATTTTTTTCTACTTTTTAAAATGCCGCATATCCAACTGGAATAATCTCAAAGAATGGTGATGACGCCAAGATTTTACATAGAATTGCATTCCTGTTGACAGCATCAGCAACCCTGCTCAGTTTCACACTTCAGCTACAAGAAACCTAATAAAATCATATGCAAGCAAGTGCTGTATTCCTCCCAAGTAATTGTGTCTTTGGGCTACTTGTGAAACTGTAGCAAAGAATGAAAAATAAAAACACAAATTAAAGTAGGCAATAAAAACCACAACCCAGTGCTCAAAAGGAGTGATGGAATTACAAAATAATTTTGCTGATAATGAAATGCATGAAAGCTTTATTTTTTAATAGCACTGGCTTTAAAATGGGGAAAACAATCTTAATTCTCTTCTACAGAGCACATAAGATAGGAAAAACACCCAACTCAGTTTTGAGCATAAAGACTGCTAATCTCCCTCAGAACAGACAGACAACGCCACAAAACCAGTTCTGCATTGCTTCCAAGATCTCTGTGCCTTATGCTTTTATGTGTTGATTACCAAGAACTTTTAACCAATATTGAACAAAGGTCAAAGCCCAAACTTGAAAGCTCTCAAGCATGAGTGCCAATCATACCCTTAACTAAAAATACTACTATATCAAAACACCAAAAGGTTCTGCAAAAGAAAAGCTGACTCCAGAACTGGAACACAATACTCCAGATCAAGATAGAAATAAAATAGTGACAAATAAACCTTGCTAAAAAGCCTCTGTAGAAGTCTACTGAAAGACTTTAGAAATAAATTAAACCAGACAAGTGTGTTAAGTTGGGTTAACCAATGTAACACATATGCCCTGCTACCACCTGTGAAGTGTGTAATTTTGAACTTGAAGACTCTAATTTTGGGACATTCTCATGTTCTCTCACATAAAACTTTCCAGGTAGCACAGAGGTGGATAGAAGCACACATAGAAGTAAACGACAGCGTAGTGGCAATGTCCAAGGCCTGTCTCAGATACTGTGCTCAATACAAACCTTAAACTGTCCCTCTAGCTCTTCAGTTTTCTGTTCTAAATAAAGGCATTTTTCTTTGTACTCTTTAAGATTGGCTTCCAGCTGAGTACAGTATTCCTGCTTGTCATTCAGCTTCGCTGTAACCTGATCCAACTGAATGTTGACCTTATTTAACTCCTGAGTAAAATAAAAATACAAGGGTTGTTAGTTTTTAAATAACTTCAAAAAATTACTAACATATATGCTTTAAATGATCTAATGTGTTCAAATTAAAAAGAAAGTAATCTTTCTTTTTTATTCTGAGGGGCAGGAAATTGAGAAGGGAAACAAACACATGCACAAATTCCCTCCATTATACTGAAAAAAATTACTTCAAGTCCTCAATATTCTTCTCAAACTTTACAGGCTGTGGGCTAAACGATAACAAAGGTGTTTCAAGTTTATATGGAAGAGGAACTGTAGGTAATAAAGGACTAGATCCTCAAGTTAGTACAACAGTAACTAGAAAATAACATTAAAAAGTCTTAGATAAAATGTTTGCTGCCTTTGTTTGCCATGAAATCAAGCACCACAGAAGAGGAAAGCCACTAACATGGAAATTATTAGTTCTCCACATACTAGATGATTTCAAAACATTTGGTTCAACACAAAACAAATAATTTCTGCAAGAGACAAACACATTCACCTATAGTAATCCCTATGATGACAATTACATCAAAGTTCATTGCTCTCCAACGAGGCTCATGTATCTAGTTATTGATTAATTATTTAATGGCTGCAAAATGTTGCCTTCTGTTTATAACAATTAATTACATTCCTATGCTAAAAAATGGTGCTTAACAACATCGGCTGGATGTTTTCATAAAGACCACAGCAACACTGACTCTAACAATGCAAATATTTGATTCAACAGCTGGTTGAGAAGGTTGGGAGTGGAATGCTGGTGGAATGCTTCACTAGGATTAACACACAGTAAAACAAGTAATTTTAACAGCAGCCTTTTGAGTTTTTGTGTCAATTGGCACACAGATTATTATTTCTGAATACCAGCATCTGATTGGGAATTTATCTGAGTCAGCAATAAAAGCTTTCACTTGCACTCAGTGCATTCTACAATCTTTTCTTCATAGCATACATGTGAGAATTTAGTAATAACTCAATACCTAAGGACAGCTTAGGTTCCAAACCATAATCCTACCTCAAGGAGCAGACTCCCAGGTAAATTCCTTGCATTGCAAAATATATCTGGTCTGAATTACATCAAAAAGAACTGAATGTATAGCATGTGGTTAAAATATCCTAAATGATCATTTCCAAATGCGTATTTACATGTTTATTTAGTTTGTAAACAGCCTATTCTGAAGTTTTTAAGCACTTTTCTAGGTAACATAGCAACTTTGCATGTTGCTTATAACCTGTTGCTTATCTTGCAGTGCATTCTGAGCCGTGTCCAGATGATTCTGTAGATCTGCTCTCTGAGCAGCTTTTGATGCTTCTGCTGAAAGTAGCAATTCGGTCTTCGCTTTTACCTGAAAGATAAACTATATTTCTCTGATGCCTAAAACATCTTTTTTACCATAGGTCATTTTAATTTTTTTCAGTCATCATTTGTAGTAAAATCAGCAGTTTTCAAGTGTTAAAAAAAAGGAAGAAATATTTTCAAAATTGAGACAAGTATCAGGATTTTAAGTCACAGTGAGTTCTTGAGTCAAAAACAAAAAAACGGAACAAAACCCAACAACAGAACAAAACATATTCATTCCACTCATTTTTTATTCTAGGAAAATATTTTTACTACTAACAAGGAACAATGGAATTTACTTACGGTATACACACTCATGCATCCCTTGATAACCTCCGACTACACACACATTTAAGGGCCCCCACATTTTTTAAAAGCAAAAAGAATAAATAACAACTAAAATATGCTTCCACATGCATACTGTCTTTCTCTGTTCCTACCTGCCTGTTAGCAGCCTTCCTTCCTTCAAAACACTCAGCAAACAAAATTTAGAAGGTGGGTATCAATGGTGTTGGTGCAGTGTGGCAATATTCAGGGTCACCTGCTATTGTGGTCTACCGTTTTTCTCCCTAATAGAAATGCTACTTCTCTGAAGACTGTAAGAAAGCTCACATTGCCTTAAAAAGAGTTGAACCATCCATAGATAATTCAGTTCCAGCTCTAATGTGAATGTGGTAAAAAAACAACTCAGGTAGTGTACTGAAGCCCATAAAAACATCACAAAGCTAACTTAGAAGTTTCTAGACCTGTTCAGAAACTATCATCATAATGTATCAATCCAACACCAACAGTACTAGCTGCTGCAGGTGTGCTGATGCAAGAACTTCTAATCAAATCTCATTTATGCTTTAGGATAGCAGAACATAATTGGCAGCTTTTAGCTTAAGCAGCACTTAGTAGTATGAGAGTCTATGTTGAGTCCATAATGGAGAGTTTTCCTGTTTAGTACATTAAACTGGCAACAAGGTGGCCCACAGTTTTCATCTTCTTGACAAAAGACATCAGCATAGGAAACTTCTAGGCAACCCTAAGATCTTAGTGACTTTACAGACTTTCACTATGGTGCACAGAATCCAAGACTGGTAAGGGCAAGGTTTTGCACAGCAAAACATTCCAAATACCAGAGATCCTTGAGGACAGAATTTTCCCAACTCAATTACAAAATTTTATGATTCCACTTCCATTTTCCTTCAGTTTTATCTGCCTTATTCTACTTCATTCATCTCTCTGTATAAAAACGCAGTTTTTCCCAAATTACTTTGTACATTCTCTGGAGAGAATACAGATATCACAATCAGGATTTTTCACCACCACCAGAAATATATAGAGCTCCATTACCTGCACATCAAGTTGTGATACTTTCTCTTTACTTTCATTTAGCTGACTGGTTAGTTCAGTGATGTTTGCTTCCAGAGAAAGCACACGATCTTGAGCAGCTCTTAGGTGTGCCTTTTGCTCCTGCACTTGTTCATGCAAATTCTCTTGAGCTTGTTTATGACTTTCTGATTGATTCTTCAGCTTCTCAGTCAGCTGAGTTACCTGCAGTGAAAAAAAAAGAATGTGGGAAGGCTGGAACAATATGTCCAAGGAAGTGATAAATTAATTTTAGTGTTTTATTATGGCTCCGGAGACTCAGTGCTATCACATTTCTTTTCCTGAACTATTAAAGTAACACTATATGAGAGTTTAAATAGGTTACTAGCTGAAAATAGAAGCAAAAGGGAATTGTCAATTTGGCTTTACTGTAACAAAAACAAGATACTAAGGAGACAACAGATGCAGGTTGAATTGAATTTTGGAGTTGAAAGCAGGAATTAAGCCCCTTTTTAAAGTAAGTGAAACAAACATATATATATACACACACACACACATATATATATTCAATATGTATTTGTAAGCACATATTACTAGCACATGTACAGGAAAGATCTAGGAATTCCTTTCCCTATGCTGATAGCAAGGAAGTCAGCAAAACACAAGTCCTGCGAAATTTGCAGTAAGATCTTTAAAGTAACTATTAAAGAAACAGAACAGTATAGAAAAGATTAGTGTCATATCTGATGAGATAGAAAAAAAAAGGAAACAAAACTTAAGAGTGAGAATGAAAGAAAAGAAACAGATCTTGAAGTTCTTACCTGCATTTGCAATGCATGGTTTTTCTCTTGTAGCTGGTTAAGAACTGCAGTTTCTCCTTCACCAGCTTGAATTTTTGCATATAAGTCCTCTCTTTCCTTTTCTAGCAGAGAGATGTTTTCCTTGCTTTTTTGAAGCAAAGCCTCAAGATTTTGAATTTTTTGATCCTTATCTCCAATTTGTCGCAGTACTTGCTCCAGATCATTCTAGAAAATTGCATAATAGCTTCCTTAATTATAAGGACTTTAAAAATTAGCCCTAATGCATAAAATTTTGAATAAATTTATTATGTCTGTGTATTCTGTTCTACATTTATAAGTTAATTTATTGAAATTAGTATAATTCATGCAAGTTACTTTTACAGAGAAAAAGTATCTAGAATAATGAAATCCTGAACCACACTTTCACATGAAGTTACATAATTAAGTTACCTGGGCTTCTCGTAGCTTTGCTGTTGTATTTTGCTGAAGCGTCTGCTGTTCCTGGTGCTGCTGTTTCGCCTTATCTAATTGATGCTGCAATTCTGTGGAATTTGCTGCTTTTTCCTTCAGCTGAAAAAAAAACAAAACCAAACACCAAAAAAACCAGACCAATGAGTGGAATAAGCACCATTCAGGATGCCAAAAGTAGTCAAATGTTCATTCTAATTCTAAAAGATTTTAGTATAAACACAGCTATTTGAAACCTTGTATAAAACTAAAAATCTAATAAAAGTATTCATTACTATTAATAGGTGAGATTCTCTATCAAAAGTGAGAACTAGAAAATAACTATCAGATGTAATTTAGCTCCCATAAAATCTAAAACACAAGACATTTTTAGTATGCCTTTTCCAAGAGTCGTTAAGATGTAACATGACTGGTAATATACATACCTGCAAAACAACATTGTTATTACTATTATTGACAGCTTTAGTAGCAACTTCAGTTTAGCAGTCTCTCCACTTCTATATGAGTCAAAGCTTTGCAAATTAGCTACAGACAAGCTTTAAAGCTTTGAAAACATACCACTCAGATATTTGGCCAATCCCCATACAGCCAGCAAAAAATAAGCAACATATATAAGGTACTCATTAAAACAAAAATTAAGAAAACAAGTATTTTCCACCCTACACAGATTATTAACTATCAATAACCTGCTGTGCCATGTTTACTTCTTCTTCATGCAGGGCTTTATCTCACAAAAATATCTATACACGAAGCTACCCATATGGGCTTAGATGCACCCAAGTATTTTTTCCTAAGACCCTTAGACAAAGCTCAGAAATGCAAAATGCACAACTTTTGTTCTTTTGTTAAGCACTACAAACACATATGCATCTGATGAGCATTTAGCCTTACAAATATCTGTAAGGATATACAGCATTTATGCAGATTTTGATGATATTACCACAATACTTTGACAGTATTAGTGAAATGAAATTCCCACAAGGACAGACTATAAACTGCAATACCACCACAACTGTGTGTAGAGACATACTACCAGAACGAGAACAAATTATAGAATCTACATAAAAACCCCTACCTGCTCTTCAACACGAGAAAGTTTTAATTGTAGATCAGCCACCTGCTGCTCTTTGTCCATCAGCTTCTCACTGGACAGCTGCCTCTGTTCCTTGAGCCGCCCATGTGCCTCCCCTAACTGGCGCTCCGTTTCTAGAAGTTTACTGTGCAGCTGCAAAAAACACTTTTTCAGTCATTCTGTAGCCAACAGTGATGTATTTTAGACTCATTCTGTGCAAAGTTTACCTTAACACTGTAACCCAAGGTAAAACAAGAGATCCTGAAGTCATGTATGTATTTTATACAACTCAGAAACACAAACCATTTTAAGAAACAGCATAGCTGCACATGCATGAGCAAATACTCAAAAGAATGGGTTGGAAGGATGCAGACACATCTTCATTTATCTACAGAAGCCCTTCAAAATGAGTTACAGAGATTTAACAGAAACACAAAGAAGGCAACCGTTCAAAGGCATAAGGGCTAACATGTAAAATCGTGATACTGAGAGCCATCTCAGCTCACATACTCGCTCTTGCAGATCCAGTGGCTTAAACACCATGCCATTACCTGCTCTACTGCCTCCCACAATATACTGTTCTGCATTGCTAGAATAGCAAGAGTGTAATTTTTAGCTTGAGCTGGCTACCTCAATGGCATTCATTCACTGGAGAGAAGAGATACACAAGCCATCAATGTAGGGTACATGGTAATTTTGGCAGCTTATAGTCCAGTACCTTCCAGCATAAGTAGAGGGATGTGCTCTTCCAGCTGGACATAAACCTGCCTCATAATTTTTTCAGTCATCAAAAGCAGTACTGCACCATCTTCAAAGTGCAAGGATAACCTTTTACAATTCACTATTCTAAAAAGACTCTTGTCATAAAATCAGCTTATTCTACTTGAAACTGCCACTGTAGTCCTCAGTTACCTCCTGCCTATTTCTACATGAACACATCCATGAACGCACAAATGACCTTTTAACTCAATGCAAAATCAGAACGGATCAGACCCTGCAGCATAGCAAGAACTTTCTACAGGTATCAATACGAATGAAGCTTGCTCCCCTACGATTTAGGTCCAAGGCCCTTGAATCATTCACCTTCTCTAGATCCTCCCTTCAATATCCCCCAGCCTTCCTCATGCTTTCCTCAAATCCCTACCAATATTTCAGCAAAAGGCAGCCCAATTTTATTGCTCACTGCAAGCAACCACTTTCTGACCAGCTGGCTGCCTATCAGAGCAGCAAAGGGAACAGTGATTGTGATACCATTATATCTTGCACCGAGGCATTAAAGGGATGTGAGGCATGAACATAAGCCTCTCTCCTGCTGCCTGTTTCCACAAGGATTTAACACTGAGGGACCTAATGCTGAAGACCTTTGGGTCATCTGTCAAAATCTGGCTTCAGTTACCAAACAATGCAAAAGCTAAAGGGTATGGAGACAGGGAAATAAATGTTTCCATAACTTATTTTCTTAGAAAATCAAACTAAATTATCTATCTGTCCACAACCACAAAAACTGTGAGTGAAAGGTGTTTGGCATGTGAGGAAGATGTTGACTGCTAATTATGACTGCACAGTTAAGAAAGATGTAGGAGAAGAGGGAGGACACGGAAAGGGACTACAAACTCTCCTCCAGTAATCAAGAGCATTTGTCTTTTTTTGCAGGAATCACTAACTTCCTCCTCACTAAAAATACAAACAAGAGCTGGAGGTAAAAAAAATCTATTGACGAAAGGGTGCATGGCTTTGTTAATACCGGGAGAACATATCTGGAAAGCAGGAAATCTGGAAACAGTATTTTACACAAGTTATTTTTTCTACAGGTGTGGTTAAGTATTTTTGAAGCACTTTATGTACACAGAACCGTAAAATCCAGGATTAACCTATGGTACAGAATGCAAGAAATCATGAAAAAAATACTTAGACTTTAAAAGATACAAACAAGTGGAATCAAATTTTCTCAACAACAACAGTATTTATTAGCAATTAACATTTCTTCAAGACCGAAGCAGTCAACGTTTTGTTAACCTCTTCTTATTGTTGTGCTGGAACCAACACTATCACTGAAGTTTTCTGTCTTTGTGAAGATCACTTCCTCTGCATCACTCAGATTCTAAAATACACAAACCTAACAAGACATGCACATGTCCAAAGGAAGTTTGAGAACATGACATGAATTCTTTACGAATGTGGTTTGACTAAACAATTATACATATACCTCCCTCAGCAGAATTCGTTCCGTCAATGTAAGCTCTTGAACTTATATGCATAAAGAGATAATTCCACTGAAGTACTAAGTGAAAAAATATGAGAAATTTAGTCTTTTCATTACAATATTAATTGAACTCTTCTTTGGACGAAGAGAGAGGAAGAGACATTTCTACTTGGTTCTTATTTTATACCATGTACAAAGAGCTTTTTTCATCCACTAATCTTTTACTATGCAATTGTAAAACACATCCTGAGGTCCAGCAGCTTGTTCATGCCTAGACTGTCTTACTTCCAAATGGTATCACCAGAGAATGTCTCATGCCTCCATTTCCTTTCATAGGAACTCATTCAGCAATGCTTTACTCCTCCTTCAGTTTCCCACCCCAAAAATCCTTCCTGAAAATGCCTTCTCAGGCTGAAGCGAGATTTCAGCTCAAATTCCTGGCTATGCTTTTTAAGTTTCATATCTGTTAGCTAGGCAGATTGAAGCAGTTTTACCAAGTGCAGATTTCTAACAGATAACTAATAAAATTATCTCCCCTTGGCCTGACAGAAGACTGATGGGAGAAGGAAAGTCATTCTGGGGATGTAGTACATACATAAATGAAGTTTTGCCAAGTCACAGTTCTTCCAAGATAAACTATAAACACAGAGCTTGCAACTTAATCTATTTCAAACTTGAAAAAGGGTAGAAAACTAGAAAACACTGGCTTTAAAATAAATAAGCTTTAGGGAGATTAAAATGAAGTAGATCATACTAACAAAACAGATATTTTTTCCATCTTAGGACTGGACACTATTCCTGTTAGGTATATATTTCTCCAGGCTAACACATTGCTCCCCAAAAAATATAAACGAGATTAAACTGAATTCAACCAGCCTCAAGTTTCTATATGCCCACTGTTATATCAAAGTCCTGCTTCTACAAGTCATTGGGCTCTGTAGAACAGGCTTCTGGCTGGGGGGGTATGTATGGTCTGGGTGCTCTCACAGCTATCAGCAACATAAGTTGTCCGTGGGGACACACTAAGGAAGCAGTATCAAGACTTCACATTATCCTGGCTTTTCACACTAAGTATTCCCTACTGTATATTCACTACTCAATCTTAAAATAAATCAAGCCCTGATCAGCTGTAATGTTAAACAAAAGAAACACTTTTCTCAAACTTTCAATAGAGTAGTAAAATTACTACTAGAAGTAAAACTGCTTCTGATACTGTACCTGAATTTGATTTTCTCAAAACCTTAATTCACTGTCTCTTCAGCTACCTTTCTGAACCAGAATAATTAACCTCGCTGCCCTCTTAGAATTTGCCTGTTACCATATTTGTAATGTAAACTCAACATCCTGGGTTACAGTCTTATTTAACAATAATTCACTTATTTCAGGGAATGCATCAACAAAAAAAGAGGAGTTGAAAAACTGTGGGATGAAAAAAGAGTTCATTTAACACTCTAAAACAGGAAGAGTGAAGAAAAAATCCTGTCTCAGACAAGCTGAAGACTTTTTATATTAATGTACAAAAAAATGTGAAATCAAAACATGAGAAATAAGCTACAAAGTTCATGCTCATTCAACCTTAAAATCTTTAAAACCAAAATTATATAGTTTTAAGAAAAATTCCAGATGGAAGAGAATTAGTAAGATGTTTCCCTTCCAGGGGAATTATACTATAGATGCACAGAAAAGACATTAGCTTTCCCAGACAAAAAATGCAGAAAGGTAATTATAACTGTGGATCTTGCTGAGTTCAACTGTGACACAGGGGTTACAACTATTCTCATTTGCACCTGACAAGAATCTGACCTACTAAAAAGATTCAGCCACAAACGTCAAACAAATACCAAACAATTTCTTCACTCCTATCACAGCCTCTTCTTTTTGCCTGTTCTTTACTTCTCTAAAGGGAAGGAGCAATTGTATTTCATTTTCTGCAGGGTTAGAAAGAAAGTTTTATATTCATTAAAATACCAGCTAGCTTTATATTTATTCAAATACATGTACTGGTTAATTAGTCTCCTTCCAATAAGGAAATGCAAATGCATCTGCATAAGGAATATGCATGTAGTTTAAAAAACCTTAATGGGATGGTTTAAGGAATCATTTGAATAGGTTGGTCTAGAAGGCTTAAGGAACCTTACCTGACTGAGCTCGCTTTGGAGTTGCAGGCCATGCTGCTCTTTTTCCTCCTTCTGCTGCTGGAGCTGTTTACATTCTGCCTTGAGATGCTGATACTTTGTCTCTACTTCAGACAACTCTTCTTTCAGTTTTTGGCTGGCTTCCCCCTTCTCACCTAGCTCTGTCTGTAATCTCTGTACCGAGGCTTCAGATGCAGACAGCTTTGCCTGAAGCTGTTGGCAGTCCAGGTCCTTCTGGTGAAAACTTGCCTGCACATTCTTCTTACTCACAGACACTTCATTGTGTTTTTCTTCCAGCTGGGTATAGTCCTGTTCTTTCTTCAGCAACTTTTCAGTAAGACTCTGAAGAGAAGAGAGTTACACAGTGTTTCAAGTACAATTCTGTTTGCAGCTGTTCAATGCATTATTCAAATTTCTTTTTAAGTGTTGATGCTGAACAGTGAAGAACTTGCTCAAAAACAGTATTAAAGAAAATATTGACCTCTATCTTGTATTACATGAGTTAATTCTGGAACCTATACAGCACACAGTTCCAACTGGAAATATTTTTTTTTATATTCTCACATAAATTCACTTCCTCTAACTGAAAACACCACACAAACTATTTCTGTATCATGAAGACTAATTTGGCTTCACTGACAGTTCAAACTGAGGTTATTACAACTGCATTTGCTTGAGGAAAAGTTGAAATAGTAATTTGCGTTATTAGTACACTAAAGTTTACAAGTATCACTGTTCAGCACACAATTCCCTAAGCAACATTTGCTGTTCAATTCCTGTGTAGTCCTGTGCAGTCATCATGCCGGCCATTTCTGGAATCCTAATTTTGCCCTGTCACTACATTAACAGCATGATCTGCTATCTAAACTGTGGAAGGGAACCTGCAAAATCTAATAAATCTGTGATGTTGATAAATCACAGAACTAAGCAGTCATGATTTAACCTTCACTTTAGAAGACTATGTTTTTACATTTTAATTCATATCATCTAATTTCCTTGTATACAAATCAGCTCAAAGAGGATCACTGCTTTGAGTTTGACAACACTAAAAACTGGGATTCCCTAACAGAACGACATGAACATTGTTGAGTGTCAGATTTTAATTATCACATTAATAGTAAATATTGCAGTTTCTGAGGTCATACAATCAAATTTACACACCAAGTCAAATATTGGGGAAAAAAATTACAGATAATTTTCAGCTATTACATAATGGTTTTTATCAAATCTCATGAACTAATAAAAACTATATTCAGACAGAAACTAAATATCTTAATGGACAATACATAATTCCAGAAAGCTTGGAGTTTCCCCTAAGCTCAGCTGAAGCACTAACTAGCATTTCAGAGATCTACAAGCAAGACAAAGAAGCCATTTCAATTTTCCAGAGGTTCCTCTTGAAGGAAAGAAATACAATTGCAGGGAGACCCTGGTCATCATCCAACACAGATAATTCATTTCACCTTCTTGGAATGTACCAGGAGTTTCCATTTATTGCAGCACATCACTATTATCTACCTCAGCAGAGCATTGCTATGCACACCTTTTTTAAAGGCTGGTGTTCTTCCTGCAGTTCCAGTGACTACTACATTCCCTAATGCCTCTTTTAATTAATTAATTAAAATACCGAAAAATAAAGAACACTTCTAGCATGTAAGCCTGAGCAAGTGCTAGCACTGAGGTCAGTTCTATGTATCAAAACTTCAAAGAGTTATTCAGCTTTGGAACAACACTGTCCCAAAGATAAGCCAGTGCTGCAATTCTAGCTATGCTGGGCATCTAAAAAGCACGCTTCTGCACAGTATACAGACAAACTCAGTTTTACCAGAAAAAATGCAAAATTATTCAAATAAGTGGAGTAGTTTTGTTCTTTACAGTAATTTCAAGAAATTGTGACAATATTTGTTGTTATAAACCATACAGACACTTCTATTTTACAATCATGATAAAATAAACAAAAGAATCTATAAGAAAAGGTTAAAAAACAAGCAATCTTGCAATTAAAAACTTTATCAGTCCAACAAACCATGTGAGAACAAATATAATTACTGCCCTATGTGACCTCTAAAAAAAAAAAACCACCGAAACCAAAGCACTTTCTGAAGCATATAACCTAGTAAAAAATTTTGTGTCAAGACTAAAGTCTGGCTACTGAGTTCTAGCCCTGAAGAAGCTTATTTTGAAATTTTATTGAAAAATAAAACAACTTGTTGCAAAGTAAGCAGTTTTTATATATGCATAGAGAACATAAAAATCATACAGAGGACAGGTATCATCTTCACCCTCCTGAAAACAGTGGCAAAGCTTCCACTGTTTTTAAAATATATTTCACACTCAGAATATAAAATAAAAGCTGCAATTCCCTTTTCCATTAAAGAGAAGTAACCTGGTAGGATCATTAACATTTGTACTGAGTGGTGTTCCTGAAATATCAACACACCACAGAACCTTCTTCATCATAGCTGGGTAGAGGTAACACAGGTACACACAAGCCACCTCCCTTCCCTGAGCACTGATTTCCACAGAAAAGAAAGAGGGAATGACAGTATATTGAGTATTTAACCAAGAGTCATGAGCCTTCAAAGCTCACAAGATACAAGGGAAACACCACACTGATCCCTTCATCTATAAGTGGTCCGTAGAAAAATATACATATTACAATGTCAGTAGTGACAATGGCCAGGCACCAAATTCCGTGGCCACTAACTGAATTTCAAAATAGTTATATGAAGAGGCTAGAAACTATGCAAACTGTGCATTTTATCCTGCAAGTAATGCAATCACAATTTTTCTAAAAAAAAAACATAACCAAAAAACCTCAAAAACACAAAAAAAAAAAAAACCACCAAAAGAACACCAAAAAAAACCCCATCCAATGAATTTACAATTACAGCAAGTCTGATACTTCAGGGAATATGCTGGTTTTATACATTAGGTCTCTTCTGAGCTACAGGCCCTTACCAGCCTTTGCAAGGTAATGCAAGGCAAGCCAAGTCCCATAATTACAGCACTTTCAAAATTAAGAAAATGGAGTTCTTGCTGACCTCAGAGAACTGCTCTTATATACTTGTCACCTGTTCTCAGTATAGCTCCTGAAAATATAAGAAACAGCTTGCTCGCTTGAAGTTGTACATGAGCTTGAAAAACTCTGCGCCAACATACAGAAATCACTTCCCACACTGCAACTGGATTATAAACGGATGTACATATCAAATATATTATATTCTATCTATTCTACATATAATATATCCTATCCTGAATTAATGGCTCCTCCCTCCTCGCAGACAGCTTCTTCAAAGATGCCACAGTGTTCAAAGTGGAAGCAATTTCTGCTATTGGAAGTTAATCTTACCTTTTCCAATTCTAGGTACAACTCCTCCAGGGCCAAAATTCCTTAGCATTGGATACCACCTTTCAAAAAAACTACATAAAGAGATGGCTGTAAACTGCTCTAAGTCACTGAAACTGAAAAAAGTAGCTCACTGCCACTTGTCTTCCTATTCCTCAAGTGGTGTTTGTCATTAACTTGACATACCAGAGGACCCTCTCTTTAAGTGTGGTTATCTTACGCATCAATCTGTTTCACTCCACATTGTTAATGAAACAGCAATATATTCAGGAAAGGGCTCTGTACTGTATAGCAGTAAGTCTGCCAAAAGCTTGATTCATTGTTGCTGTCCTGTGGAAAATTACGGCATGACAATTCTCCCCGTCTCAGTTCCACCCCTGATTTAGTGAGCCAAAAAAAGAGTCATACTATAAAAGGCACTTTTATTTACTAAATTTTAATTGCACCTTCCTATATTCTTTGCAAATACTGCTTTAATATTAGATGACATTAAATACACTCTGTTTGGTCCCTGTTCTTTGCTGTTTTCCAAGACTGACAAGGTTGCTGGTAAATACATGTATGTAATGTATAGTTCATACAGCTTTACATATACATACAACAAAAAGCAGCATACATCTTTGTCCTTGTCTCCTTTCCTCCCTTACCTTTATTTTTCACTCCACAATACATGATTTAGAAATGCAAGTACAAAATGCAGCAAGCTCAAAGAGCTCTGATAACAGCCCTTGAGGAATATGTATAAGCTAAAATGTTTCTGGAGTTTAATTGCATTTTCTGTCATCTATGACTTTGATAAATGGCCAGAAAAATATGACACGAGTACAACCTAAAAGTTAAGAAACTGGAAAACCAACAAAGAGACTTCAAAATATCTTTCAAATTACGATTTCTAGACATATTTAATACTTCAAAGGGTACTACCTTTTTCTTTTAATGTGTGAGATGGCAATACAGCTTAATGACATGAAAGCATAAACTGCAGCAATTAGAAATCTGCAATCATTAACTCAAAGGATTTCAGTAGTGATGATCCTTAAAATATAGTGTTCGTACGTTATGGTATTTCTCATGTTAAGCAAAATGGCAAAGGAATTCTCAACTTCTGCAACATCAAGAAGTGAAGTTAGTCTTCAGTGTTTCCCAAGGCAATGTGTGATGTGTTCCCATTTTAACGTGAGCTGACAAGCATAGGAAATAACAGCATTCTCACCTGGTTTTTCTGTTCTAGCTCTTTGACTGAACTTTGAAGTTTTTGTAGCTCCTGAACATACACAGCTACCTCTTGAGGTCCTTTGGCAAGTTCAGCTCTTAACTGGTTAATGGTAGCCTGAACAGAGAAATAGAAAAATCCATATTTACAATAAAGCTTTGCATGCATAATCCAACAATCCAGCATCCAGCAAGATGTCTAGCAACAAAATAAAAAGCATCTTGTATACAAATAAACATCTTAAGAAAAGAGTCAACTGTAAATTAATCTCAACGGACCATCAGCTACAGAAGTACCACTGAGCATAATTTCACACCTGAAATACATCCATGTCCTAGTTCAGAAGACAAAAATCTGACACAGTCCAATAGTAAATGCCAGGTTGTGCCCAAAACTGATGAAAATCATAACAGATTATCCATTAATAATTACCACAGTTCTAGCTCAAGGTGAAACTTTTCCAAGTCATTGCAGTTACTAGGCCAAAATCTTGGCCACCCTGGTAGGGGAAATATACTTCTACTTGCACTAGAAGCAAGTCTGGCATTTGATGCAAACTTGGTATGTGACTTCTGGACACATCAATACTGCAGGTCACCATAATCAGAGGAACAACACTACCCCATTAAACAGGACTGGTACAAAACAGAATATATCAATGTTTGGACAATATTTAAATACAGTAATAATAAATACAGTAACCAACAAAAGCACTTTAGGGCATGGCTGCCTTAAAGCATGCTGTGCGTAAGCGCACTCATTTCAAATAGACTACATAACAGTGACCTTTTTAAAGAAGGGATTTTTCCCTATGGTTGTCATAACCACAGATTTCAGCACAAAAGTATAAATGAAGAATTCAAGAATGAAATAAAGCAGAAATAGTAGACAATACAAATACTATTTACAACCTTCCTACAGAAAATGAACACAAAAGAGAACATATAAACACATTATATGACTACTTCTAGTTACTGACTTTCTGTAATGCTGTGTTTTACAATGCTGTTTCATAACAGAGATGTTAGCTAAAACACATCCTGGGATCTGTGTTTGTCAGATAAATGTTCCAGGATGTTATCACAGAACGGAGTATGGGTATTTCATACTGAGATAATATAATGAAGAAAACATGCAGAAGCTTGCAAAGGACACCACTGCAGCCTTTCCAACTAGAATCACAATTTATATGCATAAAGATTAATTTCTCATTCACCATTCAGTAAGTCCATCCCATACTTCATTCTTAACAGGGAAATACATCCTGGATAAATATTCATTCCTGATATTTTCTTGCTGATGTGTGTGTGATTAATGAACCAATAAAAATTCAGGAACGCTTCTGTTTAACAACCTCTTGAAATTACCTTGTCTTGATACGACAAAAATCTGTTACAAGAATAAAATGCTTTCTCAAAAAATTTACCTTAAATTGTCTTCATTAGAGAGCAGAAAAAATAAAATGGATGATGGAAGATGGAAATACCCAGTCACAAAAGCTGTTAGTACACTTCCTCCTCAAATCTGTTTTCAAACATTCAGTTGTTTCTAATGAGTTTATGGGCGGGACCAAAAACAATAACAAAAAACCCACCAGTACTGGCTTTATTAAATTCACCAATAATTTAGTCTACTAATCTTGTTTATTTCTGTGGGCACTCAAGTTAAGAATCAAGCCTAGGTCCTGCATTTTACTAAGATTTATCAGATACTGAAACAAATCCCAATAAGCAGGGATTCACAGCGATACTTAGCTCAGAAAACAGTGCAACTGTTTTCATAATGCCTTTACTATGTAGGAAACACTATAGTGAGAAACTAAATATGAAAGGAGATGTTCAATATGAACACTCATCTGAAAGAACCAGACGCCAGAATTTCAGGTACAGCTCTGAAAAAAGACAAAAATCCAATAGATTTAAGTGACAATTGCAGAGTTATAATATTCTTCACATTCCTCTCATGTAGTATTTGAAGATGCTCTTAGAGGGCCAAGATGATCTTTGTTATTATCTTCACCTATGACAAATATTTAGCTTATTTTAAAGACATTCACTTTGAAATCCAATGTTAGCATGTGTATTGTCAGCTAGCCTGGAAAAAGAGCCAAGTATGGTGTAAGAACCACTTTAAACTTTTAGCCCTTCAAGTGGCCTTAAACAGCAAAGTTAAGATGAAGCATGGCCAAACGTTTATGTTCAGCACTGTAGCCAATCTGTCAAAGAAGGACTTTCAGTTCTTGTTTTCTTACGGCTAACACTTATCACAACTGTGTCTTTTTACAGAATCACACAACATGCTGAGTTGGAAGGACTCACAAGGATCACAGAGTCCAACCCTTAGTCCATCCTCAAGCGTCACACCATGTGCCTGAGAGTATCATCCAATCAATTTTTGAACTCTGTCAGGCTTGGTGCTGTGACCACCTCCCTGGGGAGCCTGTTCCAGTGCTCAACCACCCTCTGGGGGAAGAACCTTTTTCTAATATCCAACCTAAACCCCCCCTGACACAACTTCAGGCCATTCCCTCGGGTCCTGTCACTGGTCACCAGAGAGAAGAGATCGGTGCTTGGCCCTCTTCTTCCCTTCACAAGGAAGTTGTAACTGCAATGAGGTCTCCCCTCAGCCTCCTCTTCTCCAGGCTGAACATACCAAGTGACCTCAGCCACTCTTCAAGCAGCTTCCTCTCAAGGCCCTTCACCATCTTTGCTGCCTTTCTTTGGACACTCTCTAATGGCTTAATATCTTTGTTATATTGTGGTGCCCAAAACTGCACACAATATTCAAGGTGAGGCTGCACCAGTGCAGAGCAGAGTGGGACAATCCCCTCCCTCGACCGGCTGGTGATGCCTTGCCTGATGCACCTCAGGGCACTGCTGACTCATATTCAACCTGCCATCCACCAGGACCCTCAGCATCTCATTCCCAGGTCTGTACAAACATCCCGGGGTGCCCCATTCCATGTACAGAATCAGGCACTTTCCCTTGTTGAACTTCATATGGTTGATGATTGTTCAGCTCTCTAATTTGTCCAGGTCTCTCTGCAGAGCCTCTCTGCCTTTGAGACAGTCAACAGCTCCTCCCAGTTTTGTGCCATCAACAAACTTGCTTAGTATCCCTTTCAGTCCCACATCCAAGTAATTTATGAAGATGCCGAAGAGCACAGGGACCAAGAATGAGCCCTGTGGAGCCCCACCAATGACAGGTAACCAGTCTGATGTCACCCTACTCACTGTCACACTCTGTGCTTGACCCATGAGCCAATTGCTCACCCACCTCATGATGAGTTTATCCAGCTGTGCTGGTCATTTTACGAAAAAGAGGAAAGGTTTCACTAGTAGTGACTTCAAGTTATTTTTATTTTCTGAAGAAGTCTAACCCATCACTTTACATTGATTTTTATTTTGAACACATTTTAGGCAATTGTTACCATATGCTGAAATTAAGGAGACAGGAAAACTTCTGAGAAAAACCAGACTGCCAATGCTTACCCCGTTATGCCACACAGCAACTTGGTCTTCTCCAGTTCAGCCTACATTCTGATGATACTACACAGGTATTACAACCACTGCAATGTAGTTTATAACCCTTCCATACATCTAGGACTTCTTATATGAAATACCTTAAGAGCTAGGGGCATCACACAGCCTTCTCCCTGATCTGCTGCTACACTTCCAGGAGGACTGAAAAAAACATCTTCACTTGTCTTTTTTCCTGTTAAAGCCTGCACTTTAAAACTACATTTTAAAATGGCTATTTATGTCAAAACCTAAACATACCTAACTGGGGGGAACAGGAGCAATTCATGCTTCTGTGAAAATGTTTTTAAGATTAAAGGTTTTTGTTATCTCCACATCACTGTCATTTTGTCTTCACATGAAAACTAAATATCCAAAACCACAAAAAGACTAAAGAGACAGTATTCTGAAATGAAACTTCAATTCTCCAGCACAGTTGTGTGATCTCACAGTTAAAACCAAACTACAATTATGCAGTAACTTATATGGCCACATAACTACATTACATTCATAATGCCAACTGTGATATTCCTTTTTCACATCTAAGTGCTTGGTATACATAATTTTAACTTGAAAACAATGGTAGATTCATGTTTAGTCCAATACTGTACATATTGTACATACTGTACACACTGCATAATCCCTGGAGCTAAATATGTCTTTGAGGGGGTGAGACAGAAAGGAAAACCCTAACGAGTTTGGAATAATAGCCTGCAATATTTTTCTAAAGCTCTACAGTGCAAATGAAGAAACAAAAGGTTAAAATTTCAGCTCTGAAATCTAGGGCACATGAAACCCCAGAATAAAGTATGTCCGAAATTCTTCACATCCACAAATCTCAAGAGGACAAAGGATACTAGTAGTCCTACCAAAAAACCCTAGGCATTCCCTCAGGTAAGCTGGAGAACTTTGCAAGGACCCCATTTTAGGAGGGACCACAGCTCTGCAGTGACAAGTTTTGCTGGCACTGCTGCATTGGTGGGGGTAACAGAAGAGTGAGGGGGCAAAATTAAGAAGTTTCAAACACAGCTGATACTCTTCTGTGAAGACTTAAGTCAACCATTAGTAAAACTACACTAACCAATCCACAAGTGAGGTGCAACAACACCCAGCAAGAGAGTTCTTCTGCAGCTATATATTTAGCAACTCCTCAACAGAATAAATTATAGGTTAGATAAAAGTCTTTCTGGTGATACTGTATTTTTATCAGGATTTCTTGCCATTATCTCAGTCAGAGATTTCCCTCACTATCAAGGTAAAAATCAAACAGGCTTTAGGCAGGAGTGATTTGGGACAGTTTGAGGAGTAAAGTTCCCTCTTAAAGATCCAAATATGATTGCTGCATTCCTTCTTCTCTATCTTGTATGGAACTGGAAGTGTTAACTGGTGTAAAAGCAGCAGAACCAAAAACAAGAAAACTGAATATTTGCTATGGGAGAGGCAGTTACTTTGTTTACTTAAATGCAGAGTTATCATCAATTCTATACACAACAACATAAAAAATGGACCAATGTTTTCAAATCTCTCATCAGTGATTTAAAATTTCTTCCACTGACTCGGACAAAGTAGGGTGGGACTTCACAAAGTACTTCTGAAGAAATCAGCTACTTGATAGTGAGGTCCCTCTCTATATGTGATGAATTTTAAAAAGTTGAAACCCAGAAAAAGATGGAAAATGTAAAATGCATTAAAAAAAACCATGAAAACAACAGATTTTGTTTTATTCTTTAGATTGCAATAACAGAGAGACAAACCAAGGTGGTGTTGCCTGGAAAGACATTACAGGTGACATCCTGACATCCTGATCTTAAGACGTGGTGAGGCCTGCCAGTCACTCACTATTGCTCTAGTTTACAACAGGCAACAACACTTGAAGGCCATCATGCAATGGACTGGAGGGTAGGAGTGTATGTGTGCACAACAAATTTCTCCCTTACACAAAACGTATTCCTCCATTAAATAATAGGTGTAAAAAGGCCTTCCCTTTGAAAAGAAAACTAGGAAAAAAAACAGAAATAAATTTAAACATCCATCAAGATGTTTAAATCTTGTGTTCAAGAATTACATCCGTCCGGCAGGCATACTGAAATTATCACCTATCCTGTGTTAATCTTTTTTTAATGTATTTTAATGCTCTAGCATCCATTTGCAGGCACATCAACTCAAACTTTAACCAAACTCATCATTTTCAGTTACAACTGCTTTTATCTGCATGTAGCTCAACAAATGTATGAGTCACAGGTATTGCTCTATTTCTCACTCCCTGTAGAAAGAACAGAGCTCCATCGTAAGGTTTTTTCCACTGCTATTTGGATCCTGTAATAACATTTTGTGCCAAGAAAAGGTTTTGCAATGAAAAGCGTGTGGGCTTTCAGAGATTAAATATTGACAGAATTATGCAATTTACTGTCTATTAGACAAATGAGAAGATTTAATTAAGAGACTTTGTCATTATGATGAAGTAATATTTTCCGTTTTCATATAATAATCACAGCAAAGCTAGAACACACATCTTTAAGTATGTTTATTACCTCAGAGTTAGCTTGCTCTGCCTGCAAGTGCTTGCACTCATCTTTCAGTTTTTCAGATTCTCTTTCACGTTCCAGAGTCATTTTATCCATCAGTGTCTGAACTTGGACCAGCTCCTTTTTCAGGACAGCCACATCTTCCACGCCAGGCCTTTGCAGCTGAAAAGTTGAATAGCAGGGAGCAACGTCATGTTGGCAGACGTGCTTCCAGTGTCAATGTCATTGAAGAGATAAAGACCTCCCCTCCCCACCAAAAAACAAAACCTCAGAGTACTTATGATTCCCAAAGGAAAACAGGATTTAAGGGCTAGTTTTTAGTTTTCGCCTGCTAAACTTTGTCCTTGTTCACTGATTTCAACCAAATGTGACAAATAGAAAAATGTCCCAATGATTAAATTTCTGTAATTTTTATGTATGTAGATGGCTAGATATAGGATCCTGCCCCATCTTTGAGAACTATTTCAGAAAATCACACGAACAGACAAAACAGAAGGACAGCAGAAGGAAATGTCTTGAAGATACTACCAGATATGCTTCATACCAAACCCACAGGTAAAATCTCTTGGTAATCACACCTAAAGCACCATAACATCCCTGAAAATTAAATGCTATGGTGGTAAAAAGAGATGGAAGGCAACCATGAGCACTGAAGAAAGCAGAGTAAATGAATGCTGGCACCTCTAGAAAAGGGAAGGTACAGAAAAAGGATAAGAATACAGAAGGAAAAGGAAAGACCAGAAACAACTGAACAGAGAGGAATGGATAGGTCCAGCATGTGGGTAGGACCCGGAGGCCCTTCAGAGTAGTCAGCTATAGGGAAGAAGAGGGATAAACAAGTCCTACTTTCCTCCAGAGTCTAAGCAGTAGATGAGTGGGAGAAACTAGGAACTTCCTTTCACTACTGCTTTAGAAGTGGCCCAACTTGCTGAGTCACTGGGATTGCTCCCTGGGGCCATGGCTGTATAAAAAGCCATCAGGAGCCAAAATCCTAGAATACACAGACATTGGTATTATCAGCCAAGCACAAAAAGGACAAGATTAACACAGGCATGATGATGACAGCTGCCAGTCTTTCAGCCACCATGCCACAAAACACCTGTCTGAGCACTTCTTACAAATGCAGCTGTCCAGGAACAGTCAGAGCAAAACATCTCATGGAAAAAGGGTAATGTAAAGATAGCTGTGGAAGTCAGCAATAACATGCTTCAAATACAGGCCTGCACAGCACATGTATAGGTGTAATACCCTGCAAAAATGCTAAAGGGCAGAGCATCAAACAAGCAGACTATAACAAAAAGAGTAAATTTTAATATATGTCAGAAACAACATATAGTTTCTCACTGGAAAAACACTGAAAATGTAGATTAGTGAAACAGATCAGAAACAATGGTGGTCTGAACTTTTTCAGCACACAAGCAGATGTCTCCACGTACAACAGAGTTTGACTGCTTTAAAACTGTGTTTGCTAGCATTTAAATATACCTTGATTTGAAAAGAACAAAAACATTAATGTGATGTGAATACCAGCTCTGTCTTTAAGTCTTCCACTGTACTTCTCTCTTTCTGCAGTTCTTGTCTCAGGTTTGTCACTTTCTGTTCTGCACCTTCTCGAAGGCTGATTTCTTCATCATACTTTGATTTAAGATCTAATAAGAAGGAAGTTGAATAAATGATCCCTTCTACAAGTTACACAAGTAAAGAACAGAATCAGATCTCATGTTAACATACTTACCCACAATTTCAGTAGCCAGTTGTGCCGCTTTTTGCTCAAATAAGTCTTTCATTTGCTTAATGTTAAAATTTTCTACTTGGATCTCTTCAAGTTGCCGTTCTAATGATTCTATTTCCATAAAAAGAACAGTATTATTTTCTGGAAGAGCTAGGACAATACAGTTCCTCAGGCCCATAAGTAACCACAACAGGTAAATACATAATCCAAAATCTCTTAAGATCCAATCAGTTTAGCAAAGTGAACGACTTTACTGAAGTAAAATATCTACAAGTATGATGTTGGAACCTGCCACTAGTTAAGTGCTCTGCAGGATTAAGTACATATTGGTTTTCATTGGTCACAAATAACCCTTCAGATCACTGCAATATGCTGCTGAATTCCAAGCCCCAAACTGTGAGTAAAAGCCTTAATTAGTCAAATAGTTTATGCACACACAGGAAAAATTTTATTCTGTGAGTGCTTCATGAAGAAAAATGTAAAGCAAAAATTATTGGTCTGCAAAACAAAAAAAAAGTCGTTTTCTTTGGTAGGGATGAGTAAGAAAAACACTAAATAAAACCACCCCTGACAAATGCTCTAGTTTAAATATCTGTTTGCCTGAATATATAATGATTAAAAAGGTGCTCAAAATTACTTCTTTCAGAGTCAGGAGAACTCCTCTCTTGCTTCTAGAAATTTCAAACCCTGAGCCTCTGGAATATTTACCCAGACTATTGCTTAAGATAGACAGTTCCTGATAGCTCTTAAAATGAACTTGTCTTCCCAGTAATTGTACCATTACAGCTTTCTAGCTGTTCAATTTACCAAAAAGTGCTCATTTACCTAAAAGCTACACCAAAAGAAATTCCAAAACAGTGCAGAAATTAATAAAATAAAATGTTAGCCACCTGCAGATGTAGCTGTTGTCAATCCATCAGACTTAGAATCCTTAAGAAAACAGAACAAATGCACTATTAGACAGTAAGAATAAAAACTACTACTTCCAGTGTTCATCAGATTTTTGGAAAAGACAGGGAAATAAAGAATTTTGTGCTCAAACACCGCACAGCAGTGTAAAAATACCTGATTTTAAACAGTTATATCTGGAAGACTGTAAAAGGCCAAGATGACTTTTCATTTCATATATCACTACACTATTAAGGTTTCCACTTGCAAGACTCCAGTAACAATCCCCTCCCACTCCCTTTCCTGAATATAGAAATCTGCCCTAAAAACAGAGGTTACAGACATCATTAACTACATTCTGAGAAGGCATTCTGTCAGAAAGCAGTTTGTAACTATCCAGTATCTAAGTAGCTCATAGTAATAAAAGAAGTGAGAACTTCCTTTAGGGCAAAACAGACCACAATTTGCCTTGCTTTGTTTATTGAGCTCATCTGGATACCACTGCCATTTTCCCAAAGTTCTTAAAAGACAGACTCCATCACCCTTTCTCATAAATGATGGAGCACCACATTCAATTTATTTTATTTAATAAACTGAGTTCTGAATAACCTAACAGAAAGAAAAGTCTGAACTGAACTTGTAGCGAGCAGTATGGAAGAATCACCACCTATTCTGACTTTGGTTTTTATATATATATACAGTTACATTGTGGAGAAATAACTAGCTTTGTTTTCAAGAACATGTCAATATTTAAATTACAGAACTAACTAAATCAGGCCACGTGCCTTACAAAAAAGGTATTAATCTTCAATGTCAATGCTGACGATAAACCTGCTTCAAGTATTTTAAAGCAATTACTTGCTGCCGCTGCCCCTGCAATTTCTCTAGTTCTTTCTTCAGCTCTTCTGAATACCATCTCTCCTCCTAGGGGAGGAAATAACAACAAAAACAAAAAAAGAAGATGGGGAGAGACAACTATAAATTTGGTTGCTTAAGACAGTGGAATACTTTGCAATTTGAAACAGAGCCAAGTGCAAGTAAAATATATTTCCAACCTTCAGTGAAGCTTGTAAGTCTTGGACTTCTTGTCGGAGCAGTGATACTTCATCTCTGAATAAATATATCCACAGAGTGGAGAAAATGAATACACAGTGATTATATTTTGTCAATTACATACAGGTTATAATGCGTGTTAAGTAACTGGACTGATAGTCATGTACTACATAAATAAATAGTTGTTTTTAGATTTTTTTTGAAACTTGGAACAAACCAGATTAATACCACTTTGCATATTACTTGAAAAATACTAAACTTATTAATTGGATAAGTAAAGAAATAGATAAGAAAAAGGTTTCATGAAAACAGAATGTAAATCTAAATCAGTGCATCAGCTTAATCATGTGAGATCAGAGTAACAAAGCTGTGCATTGGAACATTTAACTGTTTTGCGTGCCTTTTTACAAAAAGGACAGATTTATTTCCCTTGATTTTCCACATCACATAAAGAAATACTGCTAAGAGACAACATGCTATCTTACTCCTTCTAAAATATGCAGTTCCATAATTTTTCATCTACACAGCAATTTGGTATGCCCCACAGACACATTCACTTAATGGTCTGAAAATTCAAAGCCTTAGAATTTTAAACTCCCAAATTTCATGCTCAAGCCTCCAGCCACGCAAGAACACTTAGCTACAACTGTTACTAATTGATTCACACAGCACCCTTCAAAATCACAAGTCTCCTTACAGAATTGCGCAACTATACATACACAGAATGTGGCATTACTGAGATACAGCCACTCCAAATCTCAAATTCAGGGGTCATTAAAATAATGAAAAAATACTCTTTCTTATTGTTCACACAGTGGCAACACTGAAGAGTACACAGAATATGAGTGCAGGTGTCAGCGTCAACAGATTCTCTCGGTTTTATACCATACAATTTTATTGCTGCTGTGCTGCATTACCCCCTCCTCCACAGATGTTCTTTTAAGTTATCTCATACTTAGGAGGAAAAAAATACCAAAACACCAAAGCAAGCTATTCTTTAGCTAAACTGGTAACAGATAGATTCAATCTGTATTAGCCTATTAACCGCAAGTCAGGATCATCAAGTAGCAAGTGAAACACATGCAGCTGAACCAGTGGAGCAAGACCTCCAAGCAGACCAATTTTAATGACAAAACAAACATGGGATATTGGGAGATTTACTTTTTCCAGAGGAAAATTTTGTTATGTACACATTAGTCTGCCAGTGTGATACACTGACTGGAGGTTTGCAAATACAACTTTACTGAGGCAGGTGTAGCTGTAATCCAAAACCCATATACTGGTGGTGGGTGGAGAAGAGGGAGCAATTTTCTCACCAGTACATGTAAGTAAAGCACCTAATATACATAGCTAAGATTATAAACAATATCTCAGGCAGATGAAAAAGTTAACTGCATCAAAATTGGGCTGAATATATACCAGACTTGCAATACTAAAGCATTTAAGATACTCTGGTCTTTACAGTAAAGGGTTTGAGTTGTATAAAACTAGTTTGTAGTAGAGGGGAAGGAGGAGGGGAAAAGAAGGGAAAGAATTGGTAATGTAAGGACCCTTCTACAGTAGTTGCCTTGATATTTCCCAGAAAATTTTACTTGACGGTTTTAAGATGAAATCTAAATTCAGTTTAACTAACCAGTGGAAAATAAATGGGTGCAATTAGTGTAAAGGATCACTATAAACATTTTGCTTTTCTTCTGTCATCCAAGTCCTCACCAAACCTCCTTTTCTGCTAGGGCTCTTACAATCCCTTCCACCTCTCATCACATCTGAGCCTACCATTTGGCAAACCCTTACTACCTTTTCCTTATGTTCCACTCTGTTCCCTACTCGTAATGCCAGTACCTCCATCCTAGGACTGAGTACTGATGGCCTTGCTGAATTGCACTGGGGGGAGCTACATGATTTACTCTCAGCACTTAATCACAGTAGTTTATTCGTGAGTGGGAGGAAGAAGACACTATGCAATTAATAGTACCTAACTTTCCCTATCGACTAAATAAGAAATTTCACCTCCCAATGTTGGTCCTATGAATTACATGTATGCTTCACTCATTGAGAGCTAATGGAGTGGCTCCCTGCTGCAGGGTGCAATATTTCTTTAATATGGAATTCCAAGTCTTGGAAAACCATTTTTATGTTGAATGAGAGTTTTCTCAAGCAAGCATGCAATGAGAAGCATTAAAGAATGCCACAATAATACGAAAACATAGCTTGTGTTACACAACGGCTCTCACCAGATTCCCTTCACTCCGTTAAAACTCCCTGACCTTGTCCACTTTTTCAATTATGTGAGAGAAAACAAAACCACTTGTCCTTAAACTGTCAAGAGCCATGAAAAAAAAATTCACCAGCCAACATCTGGTTGACATTGGAAACTTGCAGGCATAAAAATAAGTATTTCATAAACTATATAAACAATATAGTTATGACCAATAATTCCCCCATGTGAATGCTATTATCCCACTAAAGTATCACCTCAGGTCTAAATTGTTTTACTCCAAAAAGGCTTAAACTGGAAAAAGAGGAAATATTCATTCTTGAATAAATGTGCACATTGAAAATCCAGTGACTCCACCAGTACCCTACGACTTTATCCTACATAAAGCCCTAATTTTGATTTCTTTTGTTGCAGCAGCTGACAGAGAAGGCAGCTACCCACATGGAAGGAGCCATCCATGCATGAAGACAAGACTTCTGCTAATGCTGCTCCTACTGGCTTGCCAGCTCTGGACAATACTGGGGAGATACAGATCTGCATTTGGATAACAACTGAAACATGTTATCTTCCACACTCTTTTATCACCAAAGAACCACCCTCTCTTCAGTTAGTTACATAAACATAGGCATTTCTTTCAATGTAATCATTTATCATTTTGGGTCTCATTTCTGCTGGTGACAAAACATTTGAACTGTCCATTTCCCAGCATCAGCAGAAGCCATAGGGTCATGTGGTGTGTACCTCTGTGTTGCTCACTCTGACTCTCCTTGTGTACAAACCAAGAGAGTCTGGGGGAGTGTGACAAAAAAGCACCATGGACTGCTATTTACAACAGTGTAAAACAAGCGCTGAACAGAAAAAGAACTAGCAGGAAGCAAATGGAAACCTATGTAAATTTTACCCCCAACCAACACAGGCAGACTCTCAGTAAAACGTTCCTAGAGAACGTTTCACATTATCAGTTCCTGCTACATACTGCTGCTCTCAAAAATGAAACAACCTGATATGCTTCCTAAGGATGTATTTAACCTTAGTTTTGACCAAACAATTAAATAAAATATATTAGAGAACATATCTGAAGATCAGCATGGAGTTTCTGAAACACAGAAGGAGAATTAGTGGCACAGACAGAAACTTCTCAGATTTGCAAATAACTAGGTAATAAGGGAACCTATTTATGCAAATACTGATGTTGTAATTACCCAGTAAGAATCCTAACTACTCAGGAACAAAATCAGGTTTCCTCTGTATCTTTAGGGTTGTCCTCCCCCACCCTCAAATGATCATATTTCAGCTCTATGTCAGAAATTAGAAGGAACCCACATTTTTATTGCCACGTTGTGAAAATCATTCTGGTGTGTAAGTTGCATTTTCAACTGCATCAGAAACAGGTGACTTAATATCAGAAACATGCATATCTGATTTTCATGTACTGTCAGATCAGTATCACACAACTAAGTTTCAAGCTGCTTTTTAATTTTAGTTGGAAATAGGACATACATTTAAATATTTGACTACATAAGTAAGTGTTCAAATTAAGACAGCCTTAGTGTAATTAGAAGCAGCTCAATACTGATACAAAAGCACATGCACAAATGAGTACTGTTTCACCTTTCTGGTGACAAATGACCTTCCCCTCCATGAGTTGAATCAATGCCAGAATTATGAACTGCTTCATAGTGCTTGAACAGCTCCTCAGCTGATCCATGAGACTTCATGCAGAGAGGACAAATAAAGCCCTGTTACAAAAAGGAAAAGAAAAACAAACAAACAAAAAAAAGAGATGTGACACAATTTTTTTCCACTTTTACACAACTGTAAATTTTGTTTGCACATCTAAAAAGTAGTAAATGAAATTGTTACAATTCATACTAATCCTTTCATGGTCTGATAACAGTTTTGGCAATTAAAAAGTTAGAAAATGCCTGTGAAAGTCATATTCCACTATTCAGCGAGGTCCTTTCCCAATAGCATTACATACTAGCACTAAAACCTTTTTTAAGAAAAATAAGAAGTCATTTCAGAAGGACTGCTCTGCAATTTCTTCTGTCCCAATGAAAGAATTTTCCATATCACTTTTCATAAAGTCACATTCTTCTTCCAAAGAGAAGGTAGGTAGCATTTGGAGTTTGGTCTTTAAAAAGGAGATATAAAAACTGACTCTAAAGCGCAGTTGTTCATACACCTATTACCACCACATTGAAGGTACTGATTTTAATATGGGCCAGAAGACTGAGTACCCTGCATATTAGTAAATGCAATCAGACAAATATCACCTCAAGAAAATAAAATTTCTACAGCCTTAAGAATTGGAAATCATCCATTTTCTTTCCAGCGTATATACTGCAAGCTTACCAGAGTGGAAATTTAGCAGACTGATGCCCTTTTTCTATCCATCAGCCCACAGACAAATGAAAACAGTATGTGTTATGTGCCTCTTTATGTATTTCTAAACTTTTGAGGAGTGTCCAAGCTGCCACTTATCAGAAGTACCTTCCACCTCATTTTTTACAACCTAATATACGTGGTGTTGACTGCTGGACTTTACACAGGTTCCTCGCTCATCTGGCTATCATCCCAACTCTGAGCCAAACTCCTATTTACACTTTAGCCCATACACAACATTGTAGCAACACTGAGAGATTCAGAGGGATAGGAAAAAATTCAGTCTCCTATTAAGGGCTCCTAGTTCCTAATTCCAAGCTGTCCAAAGAAAACCTCATCTAACTGTGTTCCCTGTTTCTTTGATTTTTTTTAAGCCACCATGTTTCTTTAATTCATTTCAAATATGCATTCGTATATTTATGTTATCCTTAAGTCCCTTATGCCATTACAAATTGTAGTGCTCTCCAAAGCTGAACCAAGGCTCTCCAGTATCAAAGACAAGACTACTCCTGCACGAATATCACACTTCACTTAACCTAGGCTCCCATACGATTTATTAAGGACATATGAAGTGTTTTGATGCTCCTTTTCTGCTCTTAACTTTGTATTTTGATGTTAGTAGACAAGCCACAAACTTTAGATATTAGCACAAAGTGAACATACAGAATGTGTATGTTGATAACCCAAACAGCTTATTTTCTTAACATTCATAGTGTTTTGTTTCACTAGTCACTAAGAAGTCAACAACCAAACACTTACAGGGATTTAAGCTGGGGAAACTATCATGTTCAGCTACTCAAACATGGCTGGAGCTCTGAACAGGGCCTTCATAACTGGTATTATTTATTTAGTGTTTCAGAAAAAAATTACTAAATGCAGTTTGCTTGTCAAGTCTACCACATGTGATACTGAAGACTGATTCTGGCACAACTAGACCAAACAAAACAGTATCCTTCTTTCTAAGCAGGCAACAGGCATTTATCCTTAACAACCATTTATTTATTTGCAGAGTTGATCAGCACAGTTTCACTCCACATTAAACCAAGTAACTCATATACAGATATATGTGGCAACATGGCTACAGAGAATAGCCATTCTCAGTAATGTTTATCTGATAGAATTAGCATAGAATGCCAGAGACAATAACTCTTAAGTGAAAGAACCAGAGGGAGTTTCCTGGCATACATTAATGGCAATGAACCATAGGAATCACAAACTAAGAGACTGGGGTTTTTTCCCTACTAGGTGAGTCAGAAATCAGGCAGTCAGAAAACAATCAGTGTCATAAAATAACACTTCAAGAGCATCCTTTTGGAATGAAACACTACCAAGCAGTTCTCAGTGTCATGTTTAGTTTCCCACTGATGCGATGTCTGCTATTCACAGAGAAAAGCAAATGTTCCTCATAGCATCAGTAAGTGTATCTAGAAAGAACGAGTGTAAAAAATTGCTCTGGCCTCTCGTTCCTTTTGCCCTTTCTTTCTTTTCATTTAAACAGCAAAATCTGTTTCTTTGCTTGGGGCTTTATTGTGTGGTTTTATTGTGGTCGGGGTTTATTCTGTGGAAAAAGGAGCCCTGGAGAAGAGGAAAGAATAGATTACATGTGCAATTAGCCCAAGGGGACAGCAATCATTTGTCTCAATTCTTAGGCAAAGCCAGAAAAGATTTCTTAGGCAGGCAGATCTGAAGGCAAGGTCCACCAGGACAAGGAGCCAGAGGCAGGGCAGACCTCTGGGAACATGCAGCAGTTGTGAGCCTGCAGGGCAGATGGGAGCTCTATGGGGAAGCAGGCACGCTCTCATGGGCGGAGAGGGAAGCATAGACAAAGCCTCCTCCTCTGGATGGTAGAAACTGCCTTCCTCTCACACAGGCAAGGGTAAAGACTGCCTCACCCACCCCTCCCTGCCTCTGCACCAACACTGCTGTGATCATCATCAGCAACTGGAGCCTGAGACACTTACATATAGATGCATTCCAACTGCTCATTTTTTACCCAGAGCTTTAACAAAATGGTCTTTGTAAAGCCAATACGAAATCTTGTCTTAAATAATTGATGAGTGAAAGCACAGATTACTTTTCTTGAAGTTCTTTTTTCACATATTAAAACTGGAGTTTTCTGGCAGAAAAACGACACCTCTTGAAGGATAGTCCCATGGGCAAAGCAGTTTTTACAGGATGGAATTCAGATGTGCTCATGTCATTGGAATCTAAGAAATAAGGCACCCTGTGTAAGTTTTAAAGTCACAGTCAAAGCCACTGAGTTTCCTTAGTATTTTCTTGCAATACCTGGTGACAGTGTAATCAGTCCCAGTTTCACACTGCGTAGAGTTGAACAAATCCCATTTAGGCTGCTATGATTGCTGCTGATCTAGAGCTCTGTAGAGAGCCATACAGCACAAAACACAAACAGAGCTTCTGCAAAATCCTGAATTTTTATTCTAGCAATCACATCATGTGTCAAGCTTAAAGAACCATGGATCTTCACTGTTTTCCACTGAAAAGTCAATTTTATTACACAAATGCTCTTCTTGGAAAATATTTAAGTACTTTGGTGAACAATAAATAAATAAATAAGAACAACCCACTCCCAAACCCCACACCACAGAATTTCAGTATAATTACAGATACTTCTACCATATGGACAACATTCATAATTATACTACCATATACATCTTATAGGACAGCCTAGCCTCAACCACAATGCACTTCAGCATGCTTGGCATTCACATGACTAGGCTTGAAGTTTAAATAGATTTGAGTAATTAAGTTTCACCATTGACCTTCCAGAAATACCAGGCAAGCACTCAAGGCTGCAGCCTGCCTCCAGTGAGCTGCATGAACAAAGAGCCAGTAGCAGTGATCTAAGCCCAGAGCTGTAATACCTTCCAGCCACGACCTATGTTTGCCCATCTCTCAGACTCCAGACTTGTATTAGCAAGTCTCATGCACTGTATTGGTACAAGAAGCTGTATGATCTGAACAAAGTTCAGCATGTTTAAAAATCTGAAAGTAAGCTCACCAGTCATGGTTTTTTTTTCCTCCACAATCTTCCCCAATACAAGGTTCACATCTTCACCAGCATTTAAATATTAAGTTTAAGCTAAAACTCAGATATTCTTGTTAGACAGTGATTTAAAGGCTGAAAGATTTTACATGACAGAAGGTTAGAAACTCTATATACTTTGGGCCAGAGGGCAGAAACATACTGATATTTCAGAGCTGAAAGATGTATCAAGTAGCTTCTAGATTTTATTTCCCAAATATACATCAAAGCAATTAACTGAACCTTCAGGAAGTTCTCAGAGGCAGACTAAACTGTCTGCCTAGACAGCAAGAACAAGACCACTTCTGAGAATTTATTTCAGAAGGCTTACATATTGATTTTAAAAAAAAGGGATGTTTTAAGTTAAAGAATAAATAAATTAGATAGCTCTCTCTACATATTGCTAAAAGGACAATTGGCATTTTTACATGTCTTTCACCACAAAAGCCCTTTCTTCTGTTCTTACATAAACAGTAAGATGACAGTGGCTTCCTCAGATAGTATCTCAATTTAATCATCACATAAATAGGTAAAAATGTCTTCTAGTCCATTTCAATTTTACAAGTAAGTATTTGCATTTCTGAGCAAAGAGAACAGAGGTGTACTGCTGCAGTTTATTTTATATCAGACTGCAGAACTGACGTCTTCCTGGAAAAGAAGGTGGATTCCTCCTGAGAAGAATAGAACCATCATAATTTCTAGTTCAGCTCTCTCGTGGTTTTATTGCCATTCATGAGTGAGACTACAAAAAAAATTCTGTCACAACCTACAAGGCTAGAGTTTTGTCATGAATTAGAAATTGCAATCCAGTGGATTCTCTATTTCTTAAAGAAAAGTCACATCACATGGCCAAGTCATATTAAATCAGTATCTCTAACTCCTCATTCTCTTAATACTAATCAGATGTTGTAGGAAGTTAATGTACTAATGTCAGTCAATTAATGATTTTTGTTCCTGTGCAAAACAGGCAAGTAGTGTTGAGGTGAAAATAGCAAGCAAAACCTAATTTGAGAAGGAACTGAAAAAGAATAAAATATCAGCATTAGAGCATTGACATGATGTTCTGCAAAAAGACAATTTGCAACATTCCACAGACATCCATAAAAACAGAAGAATCAATCATCTGCAACTACAATAAGAAAAAAGTAGGGAAAAACACCACAAAGAATGAGGTCCTTTTAAAGACAAACATAAAAAAACCCTCACATTTTTGTACAACTAGTAGGTCAGTTTACACTCTTGGCAATTCTGTTGTGAAAAGCCTATTCAGAAAACATCAGGGTCATTTCTTAGCCAAGAAATACATACTTACTAAACATATGGAAAGTTATGAAGACTACCCTAAAGAATCGTTTTAAAATTGCCTTAGATTTAGCCTAGTGGCAGGTAAGAAAACATATACTAAACTGCTATATTCTAAACACTGCAGGGGTGCCATACAGTGGTTGTTTCGAATGCCTCAGATAAAAACAGGACAGGAAGTCTCAGACTATGCCTCTATAACTGACTGACGGTAGATGTCCTGAATGTCCAACAGAGACTTTCAGGAAATGCTGGATGTGGTTTGGAAACACATCATTCCTTTAGAAAAAAGAAAACAAAACAGAAGCCTCTACACAGCTTTTGTTAGTGACACCACTGTATACTTCAAAGTTCGGGAACAATGTTTGGGAATTTGGTGTTGTGTATGACTTTTATACAACATTTGTTTGGTTGAGTTGGCTATACAGAGACAGACACTTGTCAACATTTTGATGGTTATTCCTGCAGCTGAACAAGCCTTTTGTCTTTCAAAGTAAGGCTTCAATGATGACTGAGGGGCAGGGAAAAGTACTGCACTGACATTTTCACCAGTTGTACTGCACTGACATTTTCACCAGTTATCACGTTTCAATCCCTAGGTTTGAAAAATGGGGGCTGCACAGAGAGCTGTTTAAGCAGATGACCATAAATCAGGCTGTAGGTAAGTGGCAAGAAACCTCTCCTACAACAGGACACTGCAGGTGTGAATGTCTGTGATTGAAACACAAGACCAGCTCGCACTGCATGGAGGACAGAGAGCAGGAAGGGCAAGAAGAAGAGAGGGGCAAATGATCTGACTTAAAATTTTCATCAGCAGGGAGGGTGTTATCAGCGGAAAACAGGTTAGCACAGAAAGGAGAAAAAAATTAAAGCAAAGTAGTAATGCTTTTATTAACCAAGTAACAATTTCTCAGATCGCACAAACTGTGACCAAACCCTGTCTTGCAACACATCCTACCTCCTTGCTTGAGAATGCACTGGCAAAAAAACTGAACTCACAAGCCTCTCCAGCATTGTTTCCAACAAAACGTATTTGAACTTTTCCCAGTAGTATCCACAAGCAATAAAGCTAAACACCAGTTTAAATAAGCCAAACCCAGAAACACTTGAAGTCAGCTACATAAGATGACACTGACAACCTTACGGCATTGTTATAATGCTGTCCCAGGAATGGCAAAGATCGAATGAGGGGTGATAACCTGACTGTGTTGCTGTTTCAATGTGTTCACTACAAATGCAAACTCTTATTTTCCATCAGCAAACAATCAGCTTCTCAGTAGTCAAGTATTTGAAAGTTTTCATACCAGTATTGACAATAGCGATTAACATAACTCCCCACTTCTGCAATGCTTCCAGGCATGCTGACATGAAAAAAGATCAAACTGAAAAAAACCCATATATACTTGCTTTCTTTGTTTCTCCCCTCTTACAGATATTTACTGAACAACTGTACAAAGAAACATAGCTTCAGTGACAGGAGAGAGCAACATCTAGAAACAACTGAATTTGTATTTCATGTGCCACACTCAATACACAGGTTTTATCAAGTTAAGAAGTTGTAATCAGCTGTTGACAAGTGAAGAGTACTGATCAGCAACTGATGGGAAAAACAAAAACTCAGAGTGGCCAAGAACTCGACAGTCATCTCCATAAAATTATGCTATGCACAACCAACTTAAATAAAACAGTAGCTTCTTCAGGGAATCAAACCACCTCTGATGGCTCCACAATGTACTGACACCATTGCATAAGGAATGCCACAGCTTATTCAAGTACACCACTGGCACTGTGACCAGATATAAAGAAAATAAAAAGCTGATTTGACCACAACAGAGCACTACAGATGATCTCTACTTCAACAAGAGGCAGTGCAACAAGAGTCAATCAAAAGCCATACTCCAGCTGTCCTGTCTCTGAGGAGGTCCCACACCACTCCAGGAGAGCAGCACAGACCAGTTTTAGCACAGATTCTCCTCACTTTAACAGATGACATTTGATCCTTTATATGACATCTCAATTCCTAGAATAATCAATGTATTGATGGCTTTCATAATCTTTGAGAATAACATCCCACAATTTGAAGTTTTCCCTTCAAAAATATACAAATATAGTGCAAATATACATCAGGTATAGTGAAGGAAAAAAGCACTACTGAGTAAATGCATACAACAACAAACAATAAAATGACACTACACACAGCCTACGATAAACACTTAGATTTCAAAACTCAACAAAAGTAACATTAGCAGAAAAAATGCAAAATTTCATCTCCATACAAATCCATTTAGTACACGGCAAGCTCCCTGCCCCCAAAAGACAAATCTACTCTCAGAAGGTTCACAGCATAAAAATATCAGATACCCCTGTGCAGCTGGAGGCTGTTAACTTACAAAATTTAAATTCTTCCAGTTGTGGAGCGTAAAACCACACACTTCGTTTTAATTGTGCGGTTTTACGCTCCACAACTGGAAGATTTTAGAAATGCACAACAATTCATGTCTATTAACTGAAATAAACTTTGCATCTTCTTTCAGGGCATAAAAAAATTCCAGTAAGATTATGTATTAAAATTTGCTTTTATAATTATTTTTCTAATGTTCCTGCAATATATAAGCTCTTCAACATGTTCAAGAAGAGAAGCTTCTGAGATTTTATGTTCCTATCCTCTGTTCTATCTTATACTCAATGTACCTATCTTGCACTAGAAATCTGCTTTAACAAAAAGTTAGCTTGTTAAGAGCTAACATTTCTTTTCACAAAGGATGTACAATATCCAGTATTATGTTTATCATGATACTGAATCGGATGTGAAGTAAATTAAAAAAGGAAGCAGTTTTATTTACAGAAAAATCAAGCAAAAGCTGTTTAAAAGAAGAAAAAAAAAAGCATATATCAGTAACTGCAAGTCTTCCAACACTGCAAATGTCTTATGTAACAGACATTTGCAAACCAGAAAGCTAGATGGTTTTGCTGCATGTATACTTTGAAACCGTGCATAAGAGATCAAATCATGTTTAAGAAAGGAATCAAAAGAAGCAATTTGAAAAGCTGACACCCAAGCCATGAGAAAATATATAGGTTCATTTAAAGCAGTCCATTACCAAAGCTATTGAAACAAAATAAACAAGACCCACACTAACAGCTGGGAGGTCACGAAGCTCCTGTCTTCCTTCTGTCCCAGTGTGCTCACTCTGGTAATGTTCACACAGATCACTGGGAGTTACACACACTTTCATACATAGCGGACAGATGAAGCCCTGTGAAATGTATATGTGTTTTTAAGAGATCAATAAAGACACCAAAAAAAATGCACGTCTGGAATCAATAGTTCAAATTCTTATGCTGAAAGGTCTCTATTATAATCACCAAAAGCAAAGTCTGTTTTCCTTTCAGAAACATACCTTTTGCAAATCACATAATACCACTGAGAAAGCAAGAAGGAACAGTTGTTAAGGGCATAAAAATGAACATTTCTAAAACATGCCTTAAAAGGTAGCAACATGTTGCATATTACTATGTGTTTTCTAGACGTTCTTGGTACCCTCTTCATGTGACAGAGGAATAAGCTGCATAAGAAATCGTGAATGGAGCATTACAAGCCACATATCACATCCATGATGAGGTTTCCTGTAAGGGTGTTCAGATGTTTCACAGAGAGAGGCAAGAGTGGTGTGGTGAGATTGCAGAAATACCTCAATAAATTAATAAGCAAGTTTGCAACAGCAGCAGATGAGGCTGAGGCAAACCTGCCTAGCTAACACAGCCACATTACACTAAGGAAAGCATAATCTCACTAGCAGACTCACTGCAAGCATGGAATATTTAGCAATCCTGTACTGCAGACAGAGTTGCACTGGGACCTAAGCCAGGTAGGAGAGACTCAAATGTTTCCTCCCTGGGCAGACTCCATAGTTCATAAAAGACATATCTACACTTCATTAGGGGTCTATGTGAGACCTGAAGTGGTGACGTGGCCGCAGACAGGATTTAAACAAATTTTCACGTCTTCTTGAGCATTTGACAGTTTGAATTCAGACTTCCCCACTCCTTGTGTTTCACACTACACAATTGTCAAAAATCAGGATTTATTTCAACGAGGCTTGAGGAGGTAGGAAACATACGAATCTGCACAGATTTAATAATTATTCTCCATTTGAATCTTGAAGCCATACAAATTAGAAAATCCAAACAAGAAACTGAAATGAAAACAAGTTAATGGACTTCTGACTACATGATACTGGAAAACCAGGTGGGAACATCATGATGAAACAAAGAGCAAACTCTGCAGAGACCAACTATGGTGTTCCTGAAGAGAATCCCCAAGAGAGACAATACCTCATGCCAGCTGCACAGGAAAAGGAAGACTAACAGAAAGATTCAATTTGCGTGCTGTAATGCAAGAATTTGAGGAGAGTAAAAACCATCACCAGGTTCAGAGTTCAGTTTCAAACAGCCTTTGAAATTCTGTGCTAACACCCAACTTGTAAGTAATGCAACAAACAGTGGCATTATTGACAATCAAATATGGTATACATCCGTATCAACCAAGAGTGACAAAGCAGCCTTTGGTCTGACCCAATTTTGTCTCAGTAGCAAGAAAAGCCAACAGGGCAATAGCACAGGCCCAGCACCACTTTGAAAGCTCGTCCCATGTCAAGAAAATACTGCTGCATTAGTACTGACGCACCTTCTGACACCCATAAGCTGCACAGTCAGCGATCTTGCACTCATGATAATAGTACTGTAAAATTTTAGCCCAACTTTGGAAAGAAGCAACTATCTCATTGCACATTTTTATGCCTTAATTAACTAAAATAGTATTAAGATTTTAGTCTGCAATTAAAGAATATTTGCTTGCTTCGGGGATGGCTAAATACGCAAACAAAACTCAAAAACGCGACACGTACAACATGCAGCAAAATGTTAAGGGATATTTGATTACATTGACTGCAATAAGGCTTCAAGAAAAAAGAAATAAGCAGATGCATAGACAGAAGGCAATCAGGATTTTAAACAGAACAGTGAAAGTTTCTCTTATCTCTTATCACAGCCCACACAGAACTATCTGAATAGTCACAGTCTTCATTCAGTGTAAGAAAGGGCACTTTGCTCTCTTTAATGCTCTACTAGGAGTAATTAACCTTGCACTGTGGTTGTATGCTAAGCTCAAAACATTTTCAAGATAGGTCATCAGGCTACATTAGCACAAAGTAGCTTCAACAGCCAGCGAAGTCAGTTTGCATTTTTCAGAGTTAATATTTGACAACACTGTAAATCCAAAGACATTATACTGTGGGATTTAAGCATGAATAACAATGTATTCTGCTTATTAAGTATGGCATACAGCAAATAAAAAAATGATAGGACTTACAAGTGGCAGATTTATACACCAACACCAAACAAAGCCCAACATGTTTGATACTTCATAAGAAGGACAAAGATTCCAGTACACATTACAGCTTAGCAGAAGCAAGGTAAAAATGGAGTTGAAGCATGATAAAATGTTAAGCCTTGTTTTTTTCAGCTCTCATAAAAGCATTACTGACAAGAAGCCTTAAGCTTCTCTATCATTGTTTGCAATTTAATAATTCATCTCTAGAACTACATAAAGGATTGCTTGTGACCACTTCAATTGATAAGCCTAATTAATAGTTACATACAAATATGGTCTAGCCTTCCTTTTTTATTTAAATAACAAAATTTTTAGATGATACTTGCAAGTACTTATTTAGTAGAGCTCTTATTTAGGAAGGGCATCAAGTGTTACTCCTAACAGCTTCACGTATCAGAGAACCAGCAGCCAGGGTTTAAAACGCCAGTCCCATTATGGTGCACAGTACCTCAGAGGAGCCTTCATTGTTCACATCAACAGCATTTCCAGGTGTGGCAGATGAATCTGAATCTGAGCTCTGAGACCCACCTCTACCTGGAGTCTGAAATAGATGGAGAAGAGAAACATTAGTGTCTACTTTTTAATATTTAATAAATATTTTAAAAAGGATCATACCGATCCTACACAAAGGCCTCTCGTCTACTTGCTGGAATAGAGAAGTATTTTCTCTCCACAAGATTAATGAAGCAAACAAGCTGACAAGCAATTATATAATTTTAAGCACAACACTTCAACAGAAGCTTTTACCCAAGACTCTCCATACATAAAAGAACAAGCAGACAACAGAAGCAAAGGCCAGGTTTTGAAATCACTTCCTCTAATGAATGCTCAACACAAACCAAAAAATTTCGCTACTCTGCCCTTGTATCACTCTCACTGATGTTAAATTAGGTCTCTATCCTATAGGAAAACACTACAAATTGTAATCTAAGAAGTTTCAGAAGTACTAAACTAGTATCACGTTACTTTTTTGATAACTTGTCTACAATCTGAACAAGCCTTCAAATATTTGAAAGACAGGAAACTAAAGTGTGAGGACCCTGCTGATTCAACAAGCACACAAGCAGATACACTGCCTTGATTTGGAAAAAAATAACAATAATAATTCTCTGAGGTAAAGTTAAAATCTGTTAATCAGTAAGAAAACCTATGAAGACATTCTCCTTTAAACCTCTGGCAGCAACAGAGGCCTCTCTGCTGAAAAGGTCACTGGCCTCATGTCAGACACCAAACCAAACGGGAGCCAGCAGTGAGCCCTGGCAGCAGAAAGGGATACCAGAACCCTCTACTGTGTTACCAGGAGCCCAGCCAACCAACCAAGGGAAGTGATCATCCCCCACTGGCCACTATCCGTCGGACCACACCAAGATATTGCACCTGGTTTTGGCTCTCCCAGGCCAAGGAGGACATTGATAAACCAGACTGAGCCCTGCAAAAGGCCACCAAGACATCTGGGGATGGAGCATTTGCCCCATGAGAGAGGCTGAGGTTTGGGAGGGCCAAACAGCAACCAGACCACGACCTTTGGAGGAAGTCATCAAAAAGATGGAAGCCAGGCTAGTCCAAGCAGCACACAGTGGGAGGACCAGACACAGATGAAATGAGAGGTTCCCAATGGATGTAAAAAACAGATTTTCCAGCATGAGGCCAGGCCTGAGCAGCCTGTTCCTGACCTCAGAGCTGGTCCTGGTCACAGCAGGAGCTCAGACTACACAGCTCCAGAACTCCCTTCCTGTCCAAATTGTTTGTGGTCTATGAAGTGCTGCTCACAAAAACACACATCCTGCAGGAAAGCTTGGAAATACAAGTTTAGTAACTCCATTAATGAAGATGTGGATTGTGTGCACTGACAATCAGAATAATATCTAAAACAACTGGTAAGGTGCAGCCAACTTTCCCAGTAAGATAGGTAATTTAGAATATTGCATCTAACGTTATAAACCATTTTCTTCAGTTTATATAGTTCAGAAGTTCCTTTCCATGCAATCCATAAACCACAACCACGTAACTGAGTGTTAAGGCTCACTTGTGAATCCACTGTGTGCAAGAATCCAAAGATGTATACACACGTGTCTACATAAGGGAAAATGAGATCAAATGTCAAAGCTTTTTTCAATAAAGGAGATGAACTTTCACGATATAAATTTCTTATGGAGACAAACTTTAAAAATGGCTTTAGAAATCTGAAAAATCAAAAGCCTATTTTATGGCAGTTCACTATGGTGGCTGTTCGGTTCTAGAAAGCAAGAAAACTTGCACCCCTATCAGTCCCAGCACCAACATGCACAAGTAGAAATACGATGTTTTCAAATGGACAGAGTCAGCATTAACAGATATACATGTCTTTACTGATGCTTTACAATGGAAGCCTTTTGTTTCACTCTTGATCTCCAAAAACTGAAGAATGTACCAGCAAGTAGCCTTGGACAGAGAGACAAGAAAGCAGAGGGACAATCTGAACAAAACCCAATAGCCTGGGAAATGGCAATAAGAGATGGTCCAGTTACCTCTTTAGACAGGCGGCATATACCTCCACTTTTGCAATACCTAAGCATATGCTTTCAGCACACCTAATGAATCGTTTCATCCCAAAACCAATAATCTTCTATGTGAATTAAACACAATATTTTTTCACTTTGTACCTCCTTACATAACACTACCATACATTGTTAATCCCCTATCCCATTTCATACCAGAGCTGACTGCATTTTGTAATGAGATTCGCATATTAAGTTCTGCGACAAATTCAAGATTATTACAACCTTCAGGATGCAAAGTCTTATATTAAAAGCCCAGAGTTATTACTAGATGGTTGATTCATGTATTTGCTTTATGAAACACTCAGACATGTTATAATCACATTAATAGGCACTGTACAGCATGTCTGATTGCATGCATTATATGACAGAAATTATTACACAGTACACATAACATCCTTTTAACCTTAAAAAAACCCAATGTGCACTCTTTAAAAGAGAAAGCATAATTCCAAGCTAGATTTAGAAAGCTTAGTACAACAGGTAGCATTTTCTGGTGAGTGCCATGTGCAGGAAAGAAGAGATAATTAAGTAACTTCCAAGTTACAGTCCATAGCATCCACTTGCAAAGTATACAGAGTAGTAAGAAAAATAAAATATGAAATTGGAAGGATGTAATGGAAGCCTAGACCAAAAATCCAATAAACTTATCTTTGAAGGCTGCAATGTAATTTAAACATTCTTCACCATCCAAATAAAGAATGGGGGATTGGAAATGGGTTTTTTAATTGATCATCACATCATCAAATCGTTCACACACAAGGTTAAGCTATGCTCACATACTACTGTTGTATCATGTTCCATTAAAAAAAAAATCACAACACACTGAACAACTTGGACTTTGTAATCTAAGGACAGACTCAGAATGACACTCGTCATTCAGGTGGCCTATACAGGGGAGAAAATTTCCATACAGACTTCTGTAGTATGTACTTTTACAAAATTAACATTTGGTCCTTGAAGGCATATCTGAAGTTGAAAGACTGATGCAAAATTAGTCTTCGATCCCGCATATTTCTCTCTCAGTTGTCCAAGTTATATTTGTTTACTTTGCAGAGAAACATGTTTCTACTACTAGCATTGTAGTTGTACAAGTAATATGCTAAACTTCATAATGCCATTCTCTGCATTTTCTCAAATTGCAAGCTAATATAAAGAAACATCATTAACAGCAAAAAGGATGATAACGATTGCAGCTTGCTTTCTGAAAAGAAACAGAAAATTATGTAATGAAGTAGTTAATGCTTTAAAATGAGAGTATAAATATGTATCATTTTTGCATATTCATTTATCTGTCTATAGCTACATTCCTTTCAGTTATGATACCCTTTTCAGCAGTTTTAAATTCAGAATAAATTAAAACTTCTGAAAAAATATATAAAGCCTTGAGAAAACGTGAATAAATACAGATTTAGACAGTTCTCTCAGTGGAGATTTAAATACTAGATAAGGGTACCCTTACAACCATAGAAAGATCCTGAAGCAACAAGCAAGACACAAGAACAACAAGGCCAAAGCCTTTGTTATCAAAAAAATTAGTGCTAGAGAATACCTTGCAATACAGAACAGAAACACCATTCACTTCTAAAGAAGCGTGATGCTATTCTATTACTCCGTAAAATGAAATTACTCCGACTTCATAGGGCATAAAGCCTTTCCCATCATGCCAACAGTTTAACACAAGCAGACCTTGTGCCCAGGAAGAGGCACACATGCTCCTTTTGATTCCTCAGGAGAGGGCACAACCACAGCTGCAGCTAAGTATCCATCCAAGTAAATATGCTATCTAGCTAGCCCTGCAATTAAAAATGTAAAAGGAAAATTATAGGTAAGGCATGAGATCCAACTCATCCCAGACAAGCAAATATATCTGTTCCTGACCTTGAAGTAAGAGGAAAGGTGACCATACTACCTGAGCTACAGAACACCTGCAAATTCCTGTTCTCCCCCTGAACCCCAAGATATCAGACCAAGAACTCTAGCACTAACTGGAAACAGACAGCAAAAGAAACTTACCACTCAAACACAGCAGTCACCAACAGTTTTAGTCATATAGTTAAACACAAATAACAAAGACAAAAACTAATGTAAATAGTAGTTACACTGGCCCAATAGATGAGTTCTTCACTAAAAAAACATGAGCAATGGGAAGAAGGCTCAGAAGGAGGTCAAAGGAATCAATTTTCCATCAGCTGAAAATAAATGCCTCCCCATTGCAAATATAAGAAGTGAGCTCTGCTTTAACAGGCCAGAGGCAACAGCCACTGGCCTGCCAGTAGATGAGCAACAGAGAAAGGACACAATGCCCAAAAAGGGCATTCAGAGTTGAACACAAAAAAGAAAAGACAGCTCTCCAAGGAATCCGCTGACAAAAATCAAACTATCTGAGCAGGAAAATTGTGTCTCAGACATTCCACACAGATCTGGGAAACTCCACACAGGCCTTTTGGGAGAGACCACCTTTTCCTAGATCAGCATGAAAACAAGAAATGGCAAGAATTAATGAAAGGGCGGTCTGGGATGCAAACATACAAAACAGATGTCACACTGAGATGTCACACTGAAAATATATATGAAAGTTAGGAACAGTTTGTAGGGAAAGGACCTAAAATGAGGATCTAGTTGAGGACAGCATGGAGGTACTAACTTCAAAAACTAAGTGAACAATGCTCAGTATGTAATACTTTCTCTTTTGAAAATACGTCATTCAAATTCACTGTGAAGATACTTTCAAAAACCGAAATTACAACTGTGGAATAAAAAAAAGGTGATCCAGGTACAGGAGTATAAAAAAGAAAAAGAGGAAACATCTGATGTTTCAAAACTTCAGGAATCAGAATTTCAAATAAGTAACTGAAACTATAAACCATATATATGTAGCTGTTACTTTCCTTCCTAGCAGCTTGTCAGCCAGCTGAGATACAACAAAAAGGAATATAATAAAGAATTCCTTTTCGAAAAAACTTTCATAACTCTCATAACTCGTTATATCACCAGTAGCTCTCTGGTTACAAAGGATGCCATTACCTACAGTCAAATAATAAACCAAAGAGAAATATACAAAACTATATTTCAGTGACTGAGGGGAGTTCTGACAGCTATACTAATGATGTTCAAGGAAAGGGTCAAGAGGAGGTTCCTTAGCCTTCAGATTATGACATGAGACACATGAAAGATTTGAATAACTATGTTCTTTATGAAAATATCTGACAGCAACCAGAGGTTCAAGAGCCCAGCAGAAGTATTTTTCAGTTTGCCAACCAGACTGTAAGTATGTATGAGGTTGTGCTTGCAATCACTACTTATACAAAATGCCTACAGCCCCTTTTAATACGAGGTGGATTTTTAAACACATATTTATTTTCACCAAGTAAAAGATTAACACCTTTAAAAATCTTGGCATTTCCCTATTTAGGTTTTGGGTAGGAAAACGTCTATTTCACTTTTGTTGACAATTAGCTCTGTTGCAGTCCTGTAATTTTCAGGAGTAACTGCAGAAGTTATTTGTTCAAACTTTTCAGAAAAGATGTTAGTTTCTAACACGCAAAAACTTTCACACTGACTTTATTAGATTTTTTATAGGAAGCGTTAAGCTGAATTTATACTTAAGGGCAAATATCTGTTGGCACTGTATCAAGTTTTTCCTCTCTCATGGAAGCTTTCCTCGATGGCCTGGTATTTCTCATAATCAATAAACACCCACTTAACTACTGCCAATATTTAGTTAGGTTCACACCAAGTTTCTGTGCTTATTAGCAAGGCTTCTCATCAAACTTCAGGAAGTTCTTGTAAACACGAAGCTCGATAGACCAAGACCTTCATCTGCCCACAATCTATGACAGAAAAAAATCTGAGGTACGCCTTACACTGAAAAAGTTGGCAGAATGCTTACTTTATTCCCTCATGTTAACTCTCATTCTTGTAGCAACGCTTCCTCGCATGGTGCGTAAGGAAAGCATGCCAGCCTTTCCAATGCAACACCCCTTCACAGAGGTGCTACCCATAGAGCACGCTTTGGAAGCAACACTAGACAAAACGGGGAGAACAGCTGGTTCCCCCTCTACCCGTGAGCGCTTCCTGCATGACACGGACACCGCTCGCTTGCGGAGCGGGATGTGGAGCGCTGCTGCTGCCGCCAGCGTGACTCAACCCTTTTCGGCGCATCCCCGAGCCGGGCGCGGCGGAGCGGGGAGCCCTGCCCTGCGCCCGCCCCTGCCGGCGCTGCCACGGCCCGGGGACCTGGGGGGGCGAGAAGCGTTTCATAAACCAGTGCCACAACCTGGCTTTCCACGCCAGGCAGAGCTGCCGGAAAAGCCGGTTCCTAAAAGAGGGGAGACAGGCGGGCAGTGGCTGCCGGGCTGGCTCTCGGCGTTACGAGCCCGCTCTGCCGGGCCCCGCGGCTGCTCTGCCCGGGCTGGGCTTCCCCCGACGCTGCCCCGTGCGCGGCCGCGGCGGCGGGCATGGAGCGGGCGGGAACGCGGCCGCGCTGCGGGA
>WBMV01006691.1:11705-26174 GCA_013396655.1 Campylorhamphus procurvoides
ACACAGCCTTTCCACTGGCATCACTCCTTTGGCCTTGTAGGGACAGCACTGAACCCACACATCCCTGCTCCTACACAACTTCCCTTGGGAACGGGATCCCAGCTCCAAGCATAGTGGACACAGCCAGCAGACACACTATTCCACTGGGATCACTCCTTCACCTTTCTAAGGACAGTGTTGAACCCACACATCCCTGCTCCTACACAACTTCCCTTGGGAATGGGATCCCAGCTCCAACCACAGTTGACACAGCCAGCACACACAACCTTTCCACTGGCATCACTCCTTTGGCCTTGTAGGGACAGCACTGAACCCACACATCCCTGCTCCTACACAACTTCCCTTGGGAACGGGATCCCAGCTCCAAGCATAGTGGACACAGCCAGCAGACACACTATTCCACTGGGATCACTCCTTCACCTTTCTAAGGACAGTGTTGAACCCACACATCCCTGCTCCTACACAACTTCCCTTGGGAATGGGATCCCAGCTCCAAGCACAGTTGACACAGCCAGCACACACAACCTTTCCACTGGCATCACTCCTTTGGCCTTGTAGGGACAGCACTGAACCCACCCAGCCCGGCTCCTACACAACTTCCCTTGGGAACAGGATCCCAGCTGACTTCCCCCAGAGCACCCACAGCCACTTGACTCTGTTTTCCACCTCCTCCTCCCACGGCTCCCCCTCCTGGGAGCTCAGGAACACTCACGAGCCCGTCCGTGGGGGCAGGCTCTTGTGCACCACGCCCCTGCTGCCCTCCACGAAGGCGCTGGGGGGTTTGTGGTACACCGAGGCCAGCGTGCCGATGTAGCAGATGAGCTCGTCCAGCAGCGTGGGCTCGATCAGGTCGGTCTCCTCCGAGATCAGGGGCTTCTCGGCCAGCACCACCTCCTTGGCGGCCACGGGGTCCGTGGACAGCAGGCGCCAGTAGATGTAGCCCCGGTCCCGCAGGTCGGGGTTGTCCGAGTCCTGCGGGGGGGACGGGGGTTAGTGCTGAACTCACTGGGAAGCTGTTACTACAGAGCTACTCACAGCTAGTGCAGCTGCTACAGAGTTACTGCAGCTACTACAGAGCTACTCAGAGCAACTGCAGCTGCTACAGAGCTACTCAGAGCTCCAGCAGCTACGACAGAGCTACTCAGAGCAACTGCAATTACTATAGTTACTGCAGCTACTACAGAGCTCCAGTAGCTGCTACACAGCTACTCAGAGCTCCAGCAGCTACTACAGAGCTACTCGGAGCAACTGCAGCTACTACAGAGTTACTGCAGCTACTACAGAGCTACTCGGAGCAACTGCAGCTACTACAGAGTTACTGCAGCTACTACAGAGCTACTCGGAGCAACTGCAGCTACTACAGAGTTACTGCAGCTACTACAGAGCTACTCGGAGCAACTGCAGCTACTACAGAGTTACTGCAGCTACTACAGAGCTACTCGGAGCAACTGCAGCTACTACAGAGTTACTGCAGCTACTACAGAGCTACTCGGAGCAACTGCAGCTACTACAGAGTTACTGCAGCTACTACAGAGCTACTCGGAGCAACTGCAGCTACTACAGAGTTACTGCAGCTACTACAGAGCTACTCGGAGCAACTGCAGCTACTACAGAGTTACTGCAGCTACTACAGAGCTACTCGGAGCAACTGCAGCTACTACAGAGTTACTGCAGCTACTACAGAGCTACTCGGAGCAACTGCAGCTACTACAGAGTTACTGCAGCTACTACAGAGCTACTCGGAGCAACTGCAGCTACTACAGAGTTACTGCAGCTACTACAGAGCTACTCGGAGCAACTGCAGCTACTACAGAGTTACTGCAGCTACTACAGAGCTACTCNACAGCCAGCAGACACACTATTCCACTGGGATCACTCCTTCACCTTTCTAAGGACAGTGTTGAACCCACACATCCCTGCTCCTACACAACTTCCCTTGGGAATGGGATCCCAGCTCCAAGCACAGTTGACACAGCCAGCACACACGACCTTTCCACTGGCATCACTCCTTTGGCCTTGTAGGGACAGCACTGAACCCACCCAGCCCGGCTCCTACACAACTTCCCTTGGGAACAGGATCCCAGCTGACTTCCCCCAGAGCACCCACAGCCACTTGACTCTGTTTTCCACCTCCTCCTCCCACGGCTCCCCCTCCTGGGAGCTCAGGAACACTCACGAGCCCGTCCGTGGGGGCAGGCTCTTGTGCACCACGCCCCTGCTGCCCTCCACGAAGGCGCTGGGGGGTTTGTGGTACACCGAGGCCAGCGTGCCGATGTAGCAGATGAGCTCATCCAGCAGCGTGGGCTCGATCAGGTCGGTCTCCTCCGAGATCAGGGGCTTCTCGGCCAGCACCACCTCCTTGGCGGCCACGGGGTCCGTGGACAGCAGGCGCCAGTAGATGTAGCCCCGGTCCCGCAGGTCGGGGTTGTCCGAGTCCTGCGGGGGGGACGGGGGTTAGTGCTGAACTCACTGGGAAGCTGTTACTACAGAGCTACTCACAGCTAGTGCAGCTGCTACAGAGTTACTGCAGCTACTACAGAGCTACTCAGAGCAACTGCAGCTGCTACAGAGCTACTCAGAGCTCCAGCAGCTACGACAGAGCTACTCAGAGCAACTGCAGTTACTATAGTTACTGCAGCTACTACAGAGCTCCAGTAGCTGCTACACAGCTACTCAGAGCTCCAGCAGCTACTACAGAGCTACTCGGAGCAACTGCAGCTACTACAGAGTTACTGCAGCTACTACAGAGCTACTCGGAGCAACTGCAGCTACTACAGAGTTACTGCAGCTACTACAGAGCTACTCAGAGCAACTGCAGCTACTACAGAGTTACTGCAGCTACTACAGAGCTACTCAGAGCAACTGCAGCTACTACAAAGCTCCAACAGCTACTACAGAGCTACTCAGAGCAACTGCAGCTACTACAAAGCTCCAACAGCTACTACAGAGCTACTCAGAGCTACTGCAGCTACTAGAGTTACTGCAGCTACTACAGAGCTCCAGCAGCTACTACAGAGCTACTCAGAGCTACTGCAGCTACTACAGAGCTACTCAGAGCACCTGAAGCTACTACAGAGATACTGCAGCAACTCCAGAGCTACTCAGAGCTCCTTGGCCCCATTTCAGTCTTGCTGGGAAGGAACATGGGGATAGAAGTTGAAGAGGCTACACCAGCCTGGGCTGGGAAACAGCACCAGGAGCATCCTGGGCCAAGGAAGTGTCTGTGCCCTCCAGGACTTCAAGTAGCAGCATTCCCAGAGGAACTTGGGACAAGGGATGGAGGGGCAGGACAAGGGGAATGGCTTCCCACTGCCAGAGGGAAGGGATAGATAGAATATTGGGAAGGAATCCTCCCTGTGAGGGTGGGGTGGCCCTGGCACAGGTTGGGCAGAGAAGCTGTGGCTGCCCCTGGATCCCTGGAAGTGTCCAAGACCAGGTTGGACAGGGCTTGGAGCACCCTGGGCTAGTGGAAGGTGTCCCTGTGGGCTGGAACAAGACCTTTAAGGTCTCTTCCAACCCAACCCATTCCATAACTCTGAATTAAGCTCCAATTACCAAGCCACTCCCACCTCCCCAGGGGCTGGGAAGCCCATGGGAAGCTCCCTGAGGAGTCACCCACCTGTGTGGCCAGGCTGAGCACCTGCTGCACCAGCTCCTGTGTCTCCGTGGGCTTCTTCAGGAACAGCTTCACGATGGCCGTCAGCAGCTGGAGCTGAACCTGGGGTGGACACACAGGGCGAGGGATAGACACACAGACACATCAGGAACAAATGGATCTGCCCCATAGGAGCTGCCAGGACCTACCCACAACCTGCCTTTCAGGGGACCAAAGAGGTGGTGGCCACATCAGTGGTGGTGACACGAGTCAGAGCACCTCCTGGGGCTCCCTGGCAGGTGTGCAACCCCTTTGCAGCCCAATTCCACACCCTCAGAGACAGGGTGGACCCTGACATTACAGGATAAGATCTTTGGAGCAGGTTCCACAGTCCCACAGGGAACAGGCCAGAGCATCCTCCGACTTCCACGTGGATGAACAGCAGGAATTCCCCCTGACAGCCCCTTCAGACCTCTCAGGGAGTCGGAATTCCTGGCTTTGTTGTTTTGTTCTTACAGACTTTGCCCTGTGCACTGGCCCTTAGTTTCATGGTGTTTTGATGGAAACCCTCCAAAATTCCACAGGCAAACCCACTGGCTATTGCAGCCAGGGCAGGCACAGCTCCCTCTGCTCATTCCAGCTGTCTGACTCTGTTTTCCAGCTCCAAAGGGCTGATCCCGTGCTGGCACAGCGGAATGACCAGGTGACCTCTTGGTCCCCCCCAACCATGAAGGGCAGAAGGTGCCTGGGACACCACCGTGGTGGCATTTTGTAGAATCATGGAATAGTTTGGCTTGGGAGGGACCTTAAAGCACATCCAGTTCCACCCCTAGGCTGCTCCAAGTACTGGGTCACATCCTGTACCCAGAGGTGCTGTGGGACACGGCAGCTCCAAACAGCTGGAATAGCAACACCTTTACACACCTTCAGAGCAGATTATTCTGCTCCAATTAGCAGAGGCCTTGTCACAGTGCCCCCCTCACCCAGCCAGTCCAGCTGGCAGCCAGACCCCCCACCTGGGTGCTCTCATCATGGAATCCCTCCAGGAAGCTCTCCAGCAGCTCGTCGGCGTTGTCGATGCGCTCTGCGTACTCCCCCACGATCCAGATCATGGCAGCCCGCGCCTCGGGCTCGTCCAGGGAGTCCAGGTTCTCACACAGGGTGGCAATGACACTCTCATACCTTCCCCAGGAGAAGAGGACACAAAGTGTTCACCAAAAGCAGGAAACCCGAATCCTATACAGTCCTAACCCCAAACCACAGCCCGTCACCCTCAGCAGAACCAGGACTAGGCCAAGGGTACCTTGACTGGGGTTGTCCCCTCTCCCCAGGGCTGTGGCAGTGCCCACACTGATCCCAGAGCACATTCCCTGGCCTGGGTTGGCCCCTCAGCCCCACTGGTCTGATCTGCTTCTGTCCATCGGCTACTCCTGCAGAGCTCCTGCTCATTACCAATTCAGGTCATTAGTATTTATTACCACTACCAGGCCCCGACTTCCTGATTACAGACTTGCCTATTCATCCTGGCTCAGCTGGAACATTCCCTCCCCTCTCCTCCTGCTGCCCTTGTTCCAGCACCAGGAGCTGGATTAAGAGCCAGACAGTTTCTGCTGACACAAGGAACCTCCACACCCCTGGCAGCTCCTCTTCATTTGGGCCCCTGGATCTGGGACTGCCATCATGGAGTGTTCCTGGGGCTGGGGACAAGTCTCCTGCGTCCAGCTTCAAGCCTGTGTTGCAGGGAGGCTCCAGGGGCTTCATCCCACCAGAAGGGAGCAGCAGCCCATCCCTCACCCACACTGGGGTCCTTGTGGGCACCCCCAGCCCAGAGGGGCAGGAAGGGCTTGTCCAGGACCACGCACTTGTTGGGGTACTTGCGGAAGATGTCTCTGATGACAACGATGGCCTCCTGCACCACGTAGTTGACCTTGGTCTGGATGAGGTCCAGGAGGGTGCTGACACAGCGCTCGGCTGATTGCTGCCGGAGGGACTCGGTCACACGGGCAGTGATTCCCTTCCAGTCCCACCCAAAGCCTCCAGTGCCTTCCCACACCTCCTTATCCCTGCCACACCCCTCCCAAACCCAACCTGGAGCATGAGGGACACAGGAGTGTGGTCTCCTCTTTGCATCCAGGTCTGGCTCTCTCTTCATGCCTCCTCTCTCCTCATGGGAAGCATTCCAGCCTTGCAGAGACACCCTACCAGTGAGGCTTTTAATAATCCCCTTTGGCAAATTACCTCCACAGGGAAGCAAAGCCTCCAAGGAGCCCCTCAGGAGGGGATCTGTGCCCTCCCAGCCCTTTGGGAAGGGATTGGATCCTTCTCAGTCCCTCTGGAAGGGACTGGATCCCTCTCAGCCCTTTGGGAAGGGATTGGCCCCTGCCCAGAACCTCAGGAAGTGATGAGCTCCCTCCCAGACTCTCAGGAAGGGACTGGCTCCCTCTCAGTCCCTCTGGAAAGGACTGGCTCCCTCTCAGCCCCTTGGGAAGGGATTGGATCCTTCCCAGCCCCTCAGGAAGGGACTGGCTCCCTCTCAGTCCCTCTGGAAAGGACTGGCTCCCTCTCAGCCCTTCAGGAAGGGATTGGATCCTTCCCAGCCCCTCAGGAAGGAATCTGTGCCCTCCCAGCCCAGGGGAAGGGACTGGATCCCACCCACAACCTCAGGAAGGGACGAGCTCCCTGCCAGTCTCTTGGGAAGGGACCAGCTCCCTCCCACCCCCCACCATGGTCCCCAACAAGGCCCAGGCATCATCCACTTCAGTGCCACACCAGGCAGAGCTGCCAGGTCTGCAAGGGAGCACAGAACAGGCAGGGACCCCAAAACAGGCAAAGGGTAAGGGGGTAAAAGACCCTCCTGACATCCCTGTGCAACAACCACAGCTCCCAGGCTAAGATGCCCACCATGCACCTTGCCCAACCACAGGTGCCCCAGCCCTCACCTCCACCTTGATGGCACAGCGGCCGATGGCTCGCACCGCCTTCCTCACGAAATCCACATCCACCTCCGTGGCATATTCCTTGAGCTCTGCCAGCACCTGAGGGAGGGGACAACGCAGTGAGGGCCTGGCAGCAGGGAAAAGCCACCAGGAAGGCAGGGCAGTGACCCAGCTGGAGCAGACTGGGTGGTACAGCTGATCCCAGCTGCATTCCACAAAGCTGGGACCAGGGTTTGGATCCCCCTTGGGGCCCACCCCCAGCCCCTGACCTGAGCTATGTTGGCCTGGGAGGCCAAGCGGATCATGATGTCCAGTTTCTCCAGTTTGACGTAGATGGGGTCGTTGTACTTCACAAAGAACACCTTCATCTCGTGCTTCAGGATCTCAGGCCTGGGGACAGCAGGAGGCAGCGGTCAGGGGGGACACACACTCACCTCAGCCACAATGCCAAGGTTTTGGAGGCCCAGTCAATGCCAAGGGATGTAAAACACCATGATTGTCCCCACAGGATTCCATCCCATGGAGATACACTGGGAAAACCCAGAGAGTGAGCAGCTCCAAGCCAGGAGGACAAGGCTCCTTGGCCACAAGCACATGGTTCTGGGGTCCCATTCCAAGCAAGGAATCCAAGACACCATAATTATCCCCCCAGGATTCTTGGCTCCCCTTTGCAGGGCACAGAGCACAACCTTGCTGCAAACACAGGACAGATTTGAGGCAACGGGGGACGTTTGTCCTGCCAAGGCTGAAAGGGACATTTTGGAAGGAGCAGGGACACAAATCCAGAGCCCAGGGCTAGACTGGACCTTTTTCACCAGCTCATCCTCTAAACTGGGCAAGAGCTAGGCCAGGTCCAGCTCCAAGGAGCCAACCTGCCTGCCACATTCCTGCTCCCAGGGACACTAATTGCTTTCCACTGCTCCCAGAAATTGCTGCTATTTTTAACCGACAACCACGGCGCCGACGGGAGGAGGACAAACCACCTGACTGGGCTGTGGCTGCAGAGCAGGGCTCTCCAGCTGGACAGTTCTGCTCCAGGCACACCTGTGGGGCCTTGGACACCTCCTGCCCACCGGAATTTTAGATCAGCACAGGGACAAAAGGACTCTCAGCACTTACTCAAGGAGGACAAAATCCGACGGCACAGAAATCCCTCTCTAGACACGGAAAGGCCAAACCAAAGTCTCTCAGCTTTTGGCTTTGCCATACTTTGCTCCCCCAAATAAGGAAGGAATTAAACTAAGCTCCTCCTGGAGCTTGACTCCCTGCTCATTCCCTCACCTCAAGGCCAGGCAGGACCAGGCTTGGAGCAACCTGGTCTAGTGGAAGGTGACCCTGCTCACAGCAGGGGTGGAATGGCATGAGCTTTAAGGCCCCTTCCAACCCAAACCATTCTGTGCTCAGCCCTTGGATTTTAAACAACAGAGAAGAAAAAACCCACATGCTGGGTTGTGACACTGCTGCAATCAGGGGGACTGAGGGACTGGGAAGCAGCAGCTGTGGGAAAGAGGGAAAGCTGGAGCCAGGCCATGCCTGGACACCCACCTTTTCTGCACGATGAGGTTGATGTTGCGGAGAGCCACGTACTGGAGCTCGGGCTCTGCGGAGAGCAGGGTGACCAGAGGTGGGGCCAGCTTCTTCAGGAGCGTGCCATAATAATCCAGGTCCTTGGAAAGCATCTCCATGAACTTCATCAGCACCTTCACGGCCGAGAGCACCACGGCAGAGTTGGCGTGGGACAGACGTGGCGTCACCCGCTCGCAGATGCTGCCAGGGCAAGGAGAAGGGAAAGGGGGTGATCCCAGCCCTTCCTCCTGCTTAAAAGCTGCTGCCAGTGTGGATGCAGGACAAGAAATTCCCAGGAAAGCTGAGCAGTGCTTGGGAGCTTCCCAAGAGATGCTGAACCAGCTCCTGAACGCCCTGATGAAGGTTATTCCCCAGCCCTGCAAAAACCTCTCGCAGTGACCTCGTTTTGGAGCTCCCCAGGGCCTGTTGGCCCCTGCAGCCACATTTTAAGCTGATCAAGAAGCACAGTCCCTGTGCCAGCATGGGGACAAGACCAGGGTAGGCTCCAGATGGCCGTGCCCAAGGCACAGGGGCTGGCAGATGCCTGCTGTCCCCCCTCCTGCAGCAGGATTCCAAGGGGCAGGAGGATGGAGACGCTGCTCAGAGGAGATGGGGCAGTGCCAGGTGCTTTGGTCAATACCTGCCCATCCCTACCCCTTTCCAGCCCTGCTCCTTGGCACCACAGCAGCAGCCAGAGCCTCCCTCACCTCTGGGCTTCCCGGTCATCCTTGGGCATGTAGTTTGCCAGGCAGTCCAGGATGAAGATCTGGCCCCACTCAGTGCACTCGTTGAGGGCTGTGAGCAGCTTGTTGATGGACTGGGGGTTGAGGTCCAGGAGGTTGCTGCTGGGGTGGGACTCGGCTATTTCCGACAGAGCCGCCACTGCGTTGGCCACCACCTGCCAGAGGGGACAGGGCAGGGGTTAGGTGACACCAGGGTGGTCCCAGGAGGTGCAGGGGGATGAGCTGCTTCCTCAGTATCACCCCTCACATCCCACCGACATCTGGGCACCAGCTTCTCCTCCCACCAGCAGATCAGCAGATGAGCCATCCCCATCCCGCTCCCACCGCCCACACCACATCTCCAACGGTTCCCATGTGTTCCTCAGGAATCAGCCTTGGCCCTGGTCCCAGCTCCCCTGAGGAGCCCTAGCCCTCCCTGCACAGCTCCTGGAGGAGGAAAGGCTGGGGGGAGAGAAACCCTGGGGAAAGCTGGGCTTAAAGTTCCTCATGCCTGGGGAAAGGCAGGGAAGCCAAAGCCCAACTCCAGCCACTGGCTGTGTGGGATCAGAGGCAAAAGCCACTGGCTGTGTGGGATCAGAGGCAAAAGCCACTGGCTGTGTGGGATCAGAGCCAAACCTCTGCTCCAAGCAGTCTCCTTCCCACTGGGAACAGACTAACACACAGCCAAGGCATGGGAGAAGCCCTCTGTCCAGAAGACAGGGCTCTAGGGCAGGGAGCTCAGCCTGCATCCCTGAGAAGCAACAAGTCCCCACAAGTGCTCTGGTAACACCAAAAAGAAAATCTAGGAGGGAGTTCAGATGTGAAGATGAAGGGAGAAGCAACAAGTCCCCAGAAGCGCTCTGGTAACACCAAAAAGAAAATCTAGGAGGGAGTTCAGATGTGAAGATGAAGGGAGAAGCAACAAGTCCCCAGAAGCGCTCTGGTAACACCAAAAAGAAAGCCTGGAAGGGAGTTGGGATGTGAAGATAAAAGGAGAAGCAACAAGTCCCCCCAAGCGCTCTGGTAACACCAAGAAAGCCTGGAAGGGAGTTGAGATGTGAAGATAAAGGGAGAGCATTCCCATGGAGAGTGGAGAAGGCAAAGAAGGATCACCATGGGGTTGGAGTCGGAGATGAGATCCTTCAGGGTGTCCAGGAAGCCCTGGTCCTCCACCAGCTGGGCGTTGATGTCGTGCAGCTTGGCCACGCAGACGGCGGCCGTCTTGCGCACGTAGGGGTCCTCGTCCTTGAGGCACTTGCGCAGGGGCTCGCACAGGTACTCCGTGATTTTATCCACACGGATGCAGCCCATGGTGCGCACAGCCAGGGCCCGGATCAGCGGGTTGGGGTCCTCACAGTCCTGCAGGGAGGAGAGGGGTGGTTTGGTGCCCTGGGCTCCTCGAGTCGCAGGTAGCACTGGTGGCTTCAGGACCTCCAGGCTGATTTGGGTTCCTCAAGCGGGGAGGTTTTAAGACTCGAGAAAAGTCACCCAAGAGAAGTTGGACTTCTTGTTCTGCACCCACAGAGTTCTAACACCATCACCTCCCTGCCAACATCCCCAGGAACGTGATGTCCTCATCACTTCACCAAGCACCAAAACCCAGCTGACACCTGAGCTGGGAAATGCATCTATTTGGTTTATTCTGTGGGGTTTTTCCTGCCTAAAAAGCCCAAATTCCCTCTAACGCCCACCAAGCGTGTTCACAAAGTGATTTGGCAACATCTTGGCTCCTGACAAACTCTTCAGCTCCCAGCTCCAAGAGGCAGATCACGAGGGCTGTCTCAGCACAGCAGCTCACATGACAGCAGCTCCACCACGAGAGCTGCCCACAGCCCTGACAGAGCGACTGGCACAGGATGGCTGCCAAAAAACGGGTTTCTGCATTACTGAACAAATGTAATCAGTTACCAAGAACTAGGAGAGCTCCTCCTCCTGGAGGGAGAGGCTTTGGAAAGATGCCCACGCTCCCTTTGCAGATCAGTGCAGTGACCTGGCACATGGTGGGGTGAGCTGAGCCCGGAGCTTCGGGACACGCACCCTCCGCCCTCACCTTCACAAAGGTGTTCACTGCCATGATGGCCATGTCTGGCTGGCTCTTGGCATAGTTCATCAGGTAGAGGTAGACCAGCTTCTTCAGCTCCAGGTTGTCTGTCTGCATGCAGTTCACCACGTCCGGGAAGAGAGCGCTGGAACACAGAGCACCTGGTGAAGGCAGGACACGGCCACGCTCCTGTGGGATCCCCCTTCCCACGGCCAACCCGATCCTGAAGCCAGGAGAAACACAGGCTCCCTGCTCTGGAGCCAGGCTGGGAGAGCTGGAGGTGTTCACCTGGAGAAGAGAGGCCTCCAGGGAGACCTGAGAGCCCCTTGCAGTGCCTAAAGGGGCTCCAGGAGAGCTGGAGAGGGACTTGGGACAGGGGATGGAGGGACAGGACAAGGGGAATGGTTTCCCACTGCCAGAGGGCAGGGTTAGGTGGGATATTGGGAAGGAATTCTTGGCTGAGGGTGGTGAGGCCCTGGAATGCATTTCCCAGAGGATGCCTCATCCCTGGGAGTGTCCAAGGCCAGGTTGGATGGGGCTTGGAGCAACCTGAACTAGTGGAAGGTGTCCCTGCCCATGGCAGGGGGTGGAACGAGACAAATTTTAAGGACCCTTCCCACCCAGCCCTTTCCAGGATTCTACAATTCCATGACCTGAGCCCACCCTGCAGCAGATGTGGCTGCACTGCCCATTCCCAGTGGATTTTATTTCATGGATCTGTATGAAGACCAACCCAAGGCAGCCTCTGATGGACCAAAACTGAGCTCTCCATATGGCTCTGCTGTATCCCAGCTCCACTGCACATCCACCACCCCAGCAGAAAGTGCTGGACAACACTCTTAGGCACATGGTGTGACTTTTGGGGTGCCCTGTGCAGGACCAGGAGCTCCATGACCCTTGTGGGCCCCTTCCAACTCAGGAAATTCCACGATTCCATGCACTACCACAGGATGGTGCCAAAAGGAAGAGCCCCACTCCCTGGGATGAGTCCTGAGCACAAGGATGCTCTGCTGGGATGGAGCTGGAGCTTCCCCAGCCCAAACACCCTGGATGGAGCTGTGGGGGGCCAGAGATGCTTCATTCAAAGACAGACCAATTAAAGATACAGACAGACCAATTAAACCACCTCAGAGATGCAATTAAGATCACAGGGCTAACACAGGGGTTATCCCACCCTGACAGATGTCCCTTGGCTCCCAGAAGCTTCTCTGTCACTGCAGGCCCAGCCATCCCTGACAGGATCAAGGCCAGGGCACCCTTAAATCCTGTGAAGTGCTGGCAGAGCTGCCACCCACCTTGGCTGCTCTCACCCCAGGGCTAAACCAGGCTTTTCTGGCACCTCCTGGGGCGCAGTGAACTTAGGAACCTGCTCTCCTGCAGCCTAAAATAAGCCCAAACCCAAAAAAAGGGCTGACACAGCCATACAATCACAGATTTGGGTTTGGGTGGGAAGGGACATTAAAGCTCAACTCATTCCACCCCCTGCCATGGGCAGGGACACCTTCCACTAGACCAGGCTGCTCCAAGCCCCATCCAACCTGGCCTGGGACACTTCCAGGGATCCAGGGGCAGCCACAGCTTCTCTGCCCAACCTGTGCCAGGGCCTGCCCACCCTCACAGGAAGGATTCCCTCCCAGCATCCAGCCTAAATCTCTTCTCTTTCAGTTTAAAGCTGCTCCCCCTTGCCCTGTCACCATGTGCCTGTGTAAAAAGCTGCTCTCCTTGTTTTAATAACCCCCTTCCAAGTCCTGCAAGGCCATATCCATGTGATCTTCTCCATGGTGGTCCCAAGACAGACCTGCTGCTGCTTCTCTGGGAGCCAGGGACGCACCAGCTCTCCCATCACTGAGCCCAGAGCATGTTTTCCCTTCATTTCCTCTCCAATGCACTGTGAAAACCAAAGTGCTGAGGCTGCCCAGGGTGTGCAGGGACAGGTCTGTGCAGGGACAGGGCACGGAGGGGCCACGTGCTGCTCATTGATATGGATACAGGGAAGAAGGAACAGCAGCTGCCCAAGCTTTTGGACTGGAGTGGCTGCAAAAGGCAGCAACACAGACCCACTGCCACAACATCCAGGGGTCTCTGCTTGTTTATAGTAACAGGTGAGGGAAGAGGGAATAATCCCAACAAACTTATCTGGCAGCCAGAGCAATCCTCTTTTAGCCAGATTACAACCAAAGCCAGGGGAGCTCCCGCCTGCCAGGCGGCCACGTGGACACAAAGTGCCCTCCAGGAGGTAGAGCTGCAGCCTGGAGGGTGCTCAGGCCTCTCCCGAGGGGAAAACCAGCTGCAAAATCCCTTGGGAAAAAAGGAGAACCCGAAACCATCCAGGTTTGGACCTGAGGGAATGGCTGGAGCTGTGCCAGAGCAGGGTTAGGTTGGATATCAGGGAAAGATTCTTCCCCAGAGGGTGGTGGGCACTGACCAGGCTCCCCAGGGCAGTGGGCACAGCCCCAAGGCTGCCAGAGCTCCAGGAGGGTTTGGATGATCCTCTGGGGCACAGGGTGGGATTGCTGGGGTGTCTGTGCAGGGCCAAGAGTTGGACTCCATGATAAAAGTGGGTCCCTTCCCACTCAGGGCATTCCATGATCCTGTGGAATCACACACCTGACGTCCTTGCCCACCGTCATGGACGCGATCACCTTCTTCACAGCCTCCTTCTTCTTCTCCTTCTTGTCGCTGTTCAGCTCAGCCTTCAGCTCAAATATCTCCCCTGGAAAAAGGGGAAAAGTGGGAGCTCAGGGCTTGGGGAAGGGGCACCCAACCCTCTGCTGGTGAGGGAGGGTGGGCACAGCTCCCACCCGCTGTGTGCCAGGGCTGCTTTGACTTCCCCAATGCCTTGCTGTGGGCTGGGGCTGCTCTGGGGGCTCAGCTCTCACCCATGGAAAGGGACACAGCCCCTGAGGGATGGGGGATGATGCAGGAGGGACCAGCACTCCACAGGCACAGAGGGTTATCCAGGGGGTATTTCTGGCTATAGGGAGGTTATCCTGGCACACAGCCAAGCTCCAGCTTTGGGAGGCCCTACCCTTGCAACACGATGGCACAGCAGGCACATTTTGGGCACTGTTCCTCCAGCCCATGTGAGGGATGGTGGTTCCCAAACCCTGCTCTCTGCCTGTGGCAGCAATTCCCAGCCCAGCACCTCCAGACCCAGCCAAGGACACCCATTTCCTGCCCTCCTGAAGCCTCCTGAGCTCCTTATTCCCTCCCAGGCTGGCAGATTGAGGAGGGAGCTGCCACATGGCTTCTCTCCACATTAATTCCTTGGTCTGGAAAGTGCTTAAGGCCCTGAGTGCTGCCCAGGGGAGCTCTTGAGCTGCTAAAGCCGCTCACCAGCTGCCACCAGCCCTGTCAGGGGGCTGCTGACAAGGTGTCCTGGCCCCAAAATATCCCAGAAGCTGCTCTGGCTGTGTCAGGGAGGAGCAGGGTGGGGGGTCAGCCACAGCACCCCCATGGGAGCTTCCCACCACAGGGACAGCCCTCCCCACCTGGTTTATAGAGGTGTGAGAAGCACCTGGTGATTTGGGGATAAACTGTGACATTCCCACTCCTCTTACCTTTCTTGGTGGTGGTGAAGTACTTGGAGTCCGTCATGGTGGTCCCAGC
>WBMV01006691.1:37046-58592 GCA_013396655.1 Campylorhamphus procurvoides
TGCGGGACCTGCGCGCACAGCTGGAGGGCACGGCGGCCCGCAGCACGCTGCAGGCGGAGGAGTGGTTCCGCGGTGAGTGTGCGGGGATGGGATGGGGGCGCGGGGACCGCCCGCACTCAGCTCCCTGGGCAGTGGGCGCAGGGAGGGTGTTGGGGTGTTCGCAACGCCCCATTTAAGAGGTGCTTTGGGAGGGTGTTAGGGGACCCCCCGCTCCAGGGAGAACCCTATAGGTGCGGGAAAACCAGGAGGGTATTAGGGGACCCCCCCGCTCCAGGGAGAGCTCTATGGGTGCGGAAAAACCAGGAGGGTGTTGGGGCGCTCCCACTCCAGGAAGGTGCAGAGACACACCCCCCATATATACTGTGCTCCAGGAGGGTTTTGGGGGACTCTCATCCCGGGGGGCTGCAGAGACCTCCTCCCATACATAGTGCATTTTGGGAGGGCGTTGGGGTGCCCCCAGCCCAGGGAGGTGCAGGGACCCCCCCAGATATTGCGGTTCAGGAGCTCATTAGGGTACCGCCACCTTGGGAGTGCAGGAACCCCCATATGTCCAGCGCTCCGGGAGGGCATTGGGGTACCCCCACCCCACCCAGCAGCCCCCCAGTGTCTGTGGGTGCGCTGCCCCCCCAGTCCCGCCCCNCGCAGTGCGTTTCGACGGGGGTGTCAGCATCACTGCCCCGGCACCCCGCAAGGTTTTGGGGTGCCCCCCCCGATGCTGCAGAGTGTCCTGTCGGCTGGGGCGAGGCCAGGGCGCTTTGCAGTGCGGGGTGAGGCGGGAGGCACCGCATCCCTAATGCGGGCGAGAGGAACAGGGAGTGGTCCTTGTGGGGAGGGGGCACTACGGTGTGGGGGCTCAGCACCCCCAGGCTCAGCACCCAGGGGCGCGCAGGGCGGGTCCAGCACCGCGGACAGCGGCGGGTCCAGCACCGCGGGCAGCGGCAGCGCCGACCCACGGGCGGGGGCTGTCCCTGCAGCCGTAGGATCCGTGTCCCACCCTTCCTGCCCCCTTTTCCCGTCTCTCNTTCCGGTCGCCCCCCCCGCCCCGTCCCCCGGGGTGTCCGCAGGGCGCTGCGGCAAAGCCCCCCCGCCCCGGCCCGGGTGCATGACGGGGTGGGGATGCGCGGGGTCGGGAGGGCTGTGGCACAGCAGAGAGGGGTGGTCTGCACGGGGGGATGTCCAGCATGGTGGAGACCCCCACCCAGCTGGTCCTGCCCCTCCACCTCCCGGCACAGAGGGAGGGGTGGGGAAGGCGGCGAGCCCTGCAGAGGACACGCACCAGGGAGGGGGGAGGGGAAGGGTCTGAGGCCCCCCGAGGAGGGCAGGCTGCAGCCCCCCGCCCTCCAGCCCTGCAGCTCCCCCTGCCCCTTGCAGTGAGGCTGGACAAGCTGTCGGAGGTGGCCAAGGTGAACACGGATGCCATGCGAGTGGCCCAGGAGGAGATCAGCGAGTACCGCCGGCAGCTCCAGGCCAAGACCACCGAGCTGGAAGCCCTCAAAGGGACCCAGGAGTCACTGGAGAGGCAGAGGCAGGACTCGGAGGAGCGTCACCATGCAGATGTCCTGTCCTACCAGGTAACCTGGCACAGGGATCCTCTGCCAGGGCGGCACCATCTGGCTGCCAGAGGAGCAGCCACTCGTGTTTTGGCTTCAGAGATGGCCATGAGCTGTGGGAAATGCTCAGGGTGGTGGCTGGGCCTTCCCCAGCCCCCAGGGATCAGGTCCCCAGAGCTTGAGGTGGTGTCCAGGCTGTTGTGTCCCTCGTGTACCTGGTGTTGGTCACAAATGCCACAGAAGCGTGTCCAGGGTCCAGGCCATGTCCTGGGAAGTGAGGGCTGCACTGGGTGGTGGCCTTGGGCTGAAACACTGATGGTCCATCTCCATCAGCCTCAGCCTGGGATTTTGTGCTCACTGGACTTTCCCAAGTGCTAAAAACATTCCCACAGCTTGTCCTTGCTGGTGGGAATGCTGGGAGTGGGCCAGGGGCTCAGCTGGAATGCAGTGCAGGGCTCCTGCCAGGCCCCCCAAAGGATCTGGACATTCTTCCTGTGCATCTGCAGAGCCCTCTATGAGGGCACCCCAGTGCTGGAGACCAGGGACAGTTTAGGGTGCTCTGTGTCCACCTGCTCCTGGGGACTGTCCCCCCACCCCCGTGTGGTTCTGTCTGCCAACAGGAAACCATCCAGCAGCTGGACAGCGAGCTGAGGAACACCAAGTGGGAGATGGCAGCTCAGCTCCGGGAATACCAGGATCTGCTCAACGTCAAGATGGCCCTGGACATTGAAATCGCTGCCTACAGGTACAGGGTGGGCAGGGGGAGGTGGGGGGTCCCAGCCAGGTCTGCTCAAGGTCCCTCCTTAACACCTGGGCTCTTCTTGGTGAGGAGGAGACCACCCATCCTCTAACACCAATGTCCAGCTGGAGTGTGGAGGGAAGGGTGAGGAAACCTGCTCAGCCCGGGATGTAGGAGCAGGAGGGTCATTCAGAACAGGGCAAGGAGGGAGGTGGAGCTGCAGGACACAGCTGGCAGCTCCTGCTCATGGGAGGAGATGAGAAACCACCACTGACTGCCCTACTCTGCTCTCTTCCTGGCAGAAAGCTCTTGGAAGGGGAGGAATATCGACTCGAGACTGGCATTGGGATGCTCTCCTACCCCGAGGTGGTCCCCAAGCCTCCCAGCATCACCACCAGCATCAAAGTGAAGAGTGAGGAGAAGATCAAGGTGGTGGAAAAATCTGAGAAGGAGACAGTGATTGTAGAGGAGCAGACAGAGGAAATCCAGGTGACCGAGGAGGTCACGGAGGAGGAGGAGGCTGAGAAAGAGGCTGAAGAGGAGAAAGCTGAAGAGGGTGAAGAAGAGGCCAAGACTCCTGCAGAAGAGGAGGCCAAGTCCCCTGAGAAACCTGAGTCTCCCTCAAAGGAGGAGGCCAAGACCCCAGCAGTCAGGTCCCCTGAAAAGCCCCCGACACCCTCCAAGGAGGGGGCCAAGACCCCTGTTGTGAAGGCCCCAGAAAAGCCTGCAACCCCCTCAAAGGAGGAGGCCAAGTCCCCTGAGAAACCTGAGTCCCCCTCAAAGGAGGAGGCCAAGACCCCAGCGGTCAAGTCCCCTGAAAAGCCCCCGACACCCTCCAAGGAGGGGGCCAAGACCCCTGTTGTGAAGTCCCCAGAAAAACCTGCAACCCCCTCAAAGGAGGAGGCCAAGAGCCCAGCTGTGAAGTCTCCTGAGAAACCCCCAATGCCCTCAAAGGAAGAAGCCAAGAGCCCAGTTGTCAAATCCCCTGAAAAGCCACCAACCCCCTCAAAGGAGGAGGCCAAGACCCCAACAGTGAAGTCCCCAGAGAAACCTGCACCCCCCTCAAAGGATGAGGCCAAGACCCCGACTGTGAAGTCACCAGAGAAGGTCAAATCTCCTGTGAAGGAGGAGGCCAAATCTCCACAGAAGGAGGTGGCCCCAGCCAAGGAGCCAACCCCTGCCCCTCCGAAGGAGTCGAAAGCCCCCGTGAAGGAGGAGCAGCCCAAGGAGGTAAAAGCTCCTTCCAAGGAGGAGGCAAAGAAGGAGGAGGCTCCCAAGAAGGACGTCCAAGCCAAGGCAGAGGAGAAACCCAAAGAGAAGCCGGCTGCTGTGCCAGAACCTCCAGCTCCACAGGTGAAGGAGACCACCAAGCCGGGCCCCAAACCCGCTGAAGAAGAAAAAGCTGAGAAGGAGACTCCACCAAAACCTCAGCAGGTTGGCAAGGCAGCCGCCAAGGAGGCTGAGAAGCCAAAAGCTGAGGAGAAGGCGGAGGAGCCCAGGAAGGAGAAGGCGGAGGAGCCCAGGAAGGAGAAGGCAGAAGAACCTAAGAAGGAAAAGGTAGAGGAACCCAAGAAGAAGGTGGAGGAACCCAAAGCTCCAGCAAAACCCAAAGATGAGCCCAAAGCCAGCAAGGACGCCCCCAAGGCCGAGGCCCCCTCCAGCAAGGAGGGCACAGCCGCAGAGCCGGCACCCGCTGCAGGGAAGAAGTGAGTGGAGAGTGCTGGGTGTCCACGGGCACCTCCGGGCACGGGAGCTGCTCCGCTGCCCCTGACGGCCGGGCCCGGGCTGGGACCCCCAGGCCAGGCTTCCCCTTAGCAATAGGCCCTGAGAGAGCCGCAGCCCCCGCGGCGGGCGACGCTTCCCTCGCAGAACGTGATCCTCGCCGAGCGCCACATTTAACACTTGAATTATAACCCAGGAGAAGAGGGGGCACCCCAGGGGGCACCCCCAGCCCTTCTCCTCTNTCCCCCTAAAGATGAGGCCAAACCCCCTGCTGTCAAATCCCCCGAAAAAGCCCCGACCCCCTCAAAGGAGGAGGCCAAGACCCCGACTGTGAAGTCACCAGAGAAGGTCAAATCTCCTGTGAAGGAGGAGGCCAAATCTCCACAGAAGGAGGTGGCCCCAGCCAAGGAGACAACCCCTGCCCCTCCGAAGGAGTCGAAAGCCCCCGTGAAGGAGGAGCAGCCCAAGGAGGTAAAAGCTCCTTCCAAGGAGGAGGCAAAGAAGGAGGAGGCTCCCAAGAAGGACGTCCAAGCCAAGGCAGAGGAGAAACCCAAAGAGAAGCCGGCTGCTGTGCCAGAACCTCCAGCTCCACAGGTGAAGGAGACCACCAAGCCGGGCCCCAAACCCGCTGAAGAAGAAAAAGCTGAGAAGGAGACTCCACCAAAACCTCAGCAGGTTGGCAAGGCAGCCGCCAAGGAGGCTGAGAAGCCAAAAGCTGAGGAGAAGGCGGAGGAGCCCAGGAAGGAGAAGGCGGAGGAGCCCAGGAAGGAGAAGGCAGAAGAACCTAAGAAGGAAAAGGTAGAGGAACCCAAGAAGAAGGTGGAGGAACCCAAAGCTCCAGCAAAACCCAAAGATGAGCCCAAAGCCAGCAAGGACGCCCCCAAGGCCGAGGCCCCCTCCAGCAAGGAGGGCACAGCCGCAGAGCCGGCACCCGCTGCAGGGAAGAAGTGAGTGGAGAGTGCTGGGTGTCCACGGGCACCTCCGGGCACGGGAGCTGCTCCGCTGCCCCTGACGGCCGGGCCCGGGCTGGGACCCCCAGGCCAGGCTTCCCCTTAGCAATAGGCCCTGAGAGAGCCGCAGCCCCCGCGGCGGGCGACGCTTCCCTCGCAGAACGTGATCCTCGCCGAGCGCCACATTTAACACTTGAATTATAACCCAGGAGAAGAGGGGGCACCCCAGGGGGCACCCCCAGCCCTTCTCCTCTAAGTGCATTTATTTAATGTATGTGCAATGGATGGATGAGTGCAATGCAGAGCTGTAGCTGCTTGGGGGGGGGCTGGCGGGGTCCTGCCCTGCCCTGGTGGGGGGAGTGTCCCCTGGAGCAGCGGTGGGAGAGGCTGGGAGCTGCAGGAATGCTCACAGACACACACGGTGCACCAGGAACCTCAGCCCACTGATACTTGCTTACTGTGCAATAACCAAATAAAAGTGCTTACGGAGACATCCTGGCTCTGCTGGTCTGTCCTGGGCAGGGGGAGAGGGAAAGGAGGTGGGAATGGGGGCTGGGATCTGTCACTCTGAGCTGGGGGGTGACAAGGGGTTTTCTAGAGGGGAAAACACACCCCAGAGCAGGCACAGAGGACCCTATGTCCTGCGGATGGAAACAAGGCCAGGCCCCCCATGCTTTCCAAAGGATTTCAGTGGGGGTTTTTCCTTTCTTTCTTTTATAAAGAGTGGCTCCCAAGGGACTGGGAGGGCCTGGATTAACCCAAGGGCTGCGGCACTGCAGCACTGCGCTGAGGGCAGGGGCTGTGGGGGAGCAGGAGAGGGGCTGTCACCTTTCTGGGGGACAAACCTCTCCCAGGGAGAGCCTAGGGGGCAGGAGGGGCAACGACCTTGGCAGTGGACATGGAGAGCCCCAGCTCTGGCAGCCTGGATGTGGCACAGGACCCACACACGAGGAGGGGACACACCCCAACTCTGGTGCCAGCTGGGGCAAGCTGGGGTGCTGGGATACCCCAACCCTCATCCTGCCTCTCCCAGGACCCTGCTCTGCTCCCCTCCAAGCCCAGGAAGCAGCAGAGCCCCCCCAGCTGCAGGGATTGTGCCGAGTGGGCCGGGAGCCAGCGCTGGCAAGGACAGGCTGGGGCTGCAGTGCGGGCTCCGGAAAAGGGCTATTTTTAGCCATCTCAGTTTTAGCCATCTCAGCTCCTCAGTCCCTGAGGTGGGGAAGGAGGGAGGGCAGGAGTCAGGCAGCATCCCAGGAAAAGCTGCCAGAGCCCAGGGATGGGACACAGGCTTTGCTGCAGCCCTCACAGGTCCCCCAGCCCAGCCCTCTGCACAGACAGGGCACACGCGCCTTTTCCTTCGGTTCTGTTTAATCCCTTTGGCTACAAAACAAACACCAAAATCTTGGAAAAGGAGCTGAAATGGTGGGGTGGGGACACTCCTCCTGCAGAGGGGACAAGACCCATCCCAGGAGGATGCCCAGGGGTGCTCAGCGGTGGCTGAAGAACCCCTGGGGGTAGTTGAACTTGAAGGGCTTCAGGCGCAGGGGACCCCTGGAAATGGAGAATAGAGAGAGGTTGTGACCCACAGGGCTCAGGAACCCCACAGCACCCCCAGGAAGGGCCTAACTGTGGGGGCAGATCCACACAGGACAGGCTTCAAGGCTGGCACCAGGGGCCAGCAGTGCCACCAGGGTGTCCCTGGCACCCTCACCCACCTGACCAGGCGCAGGCACATCTTCTCCTGGGGGAACTCCTTGGGCCCCTCCACGCTGGGGTCGTGGGGCTCTGTCTCCAGGTACACGTCCAGCACCATGCACAGTCGCTGCAGCTGGTTGGTGAGGAGCTGGTAGCCCGGTTTGGGCCCCCACAGCTCCTTGTAGTGCACATTGACCTCGCTCTCCATGGCCTGCAACAGGCATTAGGTTGGCACAGGCTTGGATCTTTGCTCTGTACTCCCAGAACCTGCTGCTGCACCCACAGGCCCACCAGCTCATCCCAATATCCCCTGTATTATGGACACAGAGGCACTAGGGACACCCCCCAAAGAGCCAGGGGTGCTCCAGCTCCTCTGCCCCCACCCCACATTACCCGGATGTTGTCGTCGTTGCTGCTGTTCCGCTCGCCCTTCCAGTTCAGGCACAGGCTGAAGACGGGTGGAAGTGTGGAATAACCAGGATTCAGGACCACAGCTGCCTGGAGCTTGGCTGAGCAGGGAGGAGGTGTCACCCCCAGGAAGGGGAAGGTGGAGAAGCCCAAGGAGAAGATAGAGGAGTCCCAGAAAGAAAAGGTGGAGAAGCTCCAGAAAGAGAAGGTGGAGGAGCCCCAGGAAGGAGAAGGTGGAGGAACTCAAGAAGGAGGTTGAGGAACCCAAGAAGGAGGAGGAGACCAAGAAGATAGAGGAGTCCCATAAAGAGAAAGTGGAAGAGCCCCACAAGGAGAAGGAGCCCAAGCAGAAGGCAGAGGACCCCCGGAAAGAGAAGATGGAGGAGCCCAAGAAGGTGGAGGAGCCCAAGAAGGAGAAGGTGAAGGAGCCCACAACTAAAGCAAAACCCAAAGATGAGCCCAAAACCAATCAGGACCCCCCCAAGGCCGAGGTTCCCTCCAGTAAGGAGGGCACCCAGAGCCAGCACCCATCACAGTGAAGGGAGTGGAGAGCCTCAGGGCCTCCAGCTGGGGAGATTTTCCACGCAGACCCCCAGAAGCTGCCCTGGTGTGGGGAGTGGGAATTCCCAGGGGAAGGAAATGCACTCACCTGTTCCCCTCTCTATCAGGGCCATGTAGTAGAGGTGAGTGTCCTCAGCCAAGCCGGCCTCTATCACATCCTTGGTGTAGGGCAGCTCCTGAGAGGAGACAAAGAGGAATGAGAGGCTGCCTGTGCCATGTGGGAGCTGGAAGGAAGATGGAAGTAGTTCAGCCTCATGTTTGGCACCTACAGCATAGTCCTCGTAGGGAATGGCTGTCCACTTCACCAGGCGGGACACGATCTTGGTCGGGAAGAGCTGCTGGCACTCGCTGGACACCGGCACGACACCGTGCTCTGGGAGCAACGACAAGGCCACCTGAGCAGGGCAGGGCTGGGGACACAGCTGTGCCACGTGTCACGTGCTGTGCCACCGTCCTGGCACTGTCCTGCAGCAGGGGTGCTCCCAAACCAGCATCTGGGATGTTGTTATCCTTCAGCACCTCCACCGGGTGGCCGAAAAGAGCAGTGGAGGTCTGGGCTGTGATCCCACTGGATCCCTGGGCTGAGATCCCACTGGATCCTGAGCTGTGATCCCACTGGATCCTGAGCTGCAATCCCACTGGATCTTGGGCTTTGATCCCACTGGATCCTGAGCTGTGAACCCACTGGATCCTGGGCTGTGATTCCATTGGATCCCAAGCTGTGATCCCTCTGGATCCCTGGGCTGAGATCCCATTGGATCCCTGGGCTGTGATCCCACTGGATTCCTGGGCTGAGACCCCATTGGATCCCTGGGCTGCAATGCCACTGGATCCTGGGCTGTGATCCCACTGGATCCTGAGCTGTGACCCCACTGNCTGGATCCCTGGGCTGAGATCCCATTGGATCCCTGGGCTGTGATCCCACTGGATTCTGAGCTGTGATCCCACTGGATCCCAAGCTGTGGTCCCACCGGATCCCGAGCTGTGATCCCACTGGATTCTGAGCTGTAATCCCACTGGATCCCGAGCTGTAATCCCACTGGATCCCTGGGCTGCTCAGCAGGCCCATGACATGCAGGGTGTGCAGTTCACCTCCCACCACAGTCTGAATCGCTTCCCAGGGCTGGGATGGCCATTCCCAGTGGGCTGCTGGGCATTGAGAGGGGCACAGCCTTCCCCTACCATCCAAAACAGAGCAATTCCCTCATCCCTGCTACCCTCAAGGACAAGGGAAGGACTGGAAAAGCTGCAGGTGGCACCTTCAACCATTAAAGGTGACACCAGCCAGTTATCCTCTGCACGAGGACATTGTCACTGCACCCCTATCCCCAGGGATGGGTGGGGAGCCCAGCAGGACCCTGCCACTGCCCCAGTGTTCCCACGGAGCCCAGCAGGACCCAACCACTGCCCCAGTGTCCCCTGGGAGCCCAGCAGGACCCTGCCACTGTCCCAGTGACCCCAGCAGGACCCTGCCACTGCCCCAGTGTCCCCAGGGAGCCCAACAGGACCCAGCCACTGTCCCAGTGTCCCCAGGGAGCCCAGCACTGACCGAGGGAGGCAAACTGCTTGTGCAGGGCCAGGCGGGACTGGAGGCGGCTCCGCAGCAGCTTCACTGTCAGCTCCATGTGGCTGGCACTCAATGAATTGTCTGCAGCCACCGTGTGCTGTGGGCAGGAGGGATGGCACTGTCACACCAGCCTGTGGGCCCCACTGGGACCCCACATGCCAGGAGCCACCCTGCCATGGGGACTGGCACCCGCTGGGTCGCTCAGTGTCACTGACAGGGTCACAGTTGTGACATCAACCGTGCCTGTGTGGCCCCACATACAGATCCACCCCACTGTGGTGGTTTGGGAGCAGCTGGTGCCTGCAGCTCTAAGGGGACAAGGCAGGACACAAGTGTCCCCACAGGGTCCCCAAAGCTCAGCTCAGTTGTGTGGGAGAAGGGAGGGGGTGCCATGCCTGAGGCTGGTCCTTGGGGAAGTGCAGACCACCCAGCTTCTGCACCCAGACGTAAGGGTGCCCCAGCTCTGTCACGTAGTTGCTCAAGGTCACGATGCTGTGGGGACAAGAAAGAAGGGTCACATCACCCCAGAGCATCCCCTGCCCCTGTCCCACCACCCCCCAGCCTGTGAGCAGGGGCTGCTTCCTCCTGCTCCTCACCCTGCCCTGTGAACCAACTGGCAGGACACCAATTTCCCAGCTTCCAAACCCTCCCTTCCAAACCAAGCCAGGGAGGGACATGCCATGCTGGGAGTGGGGCACTCACCCCAATCTCCCCCACTCACCCCACTTTATCAAACTGGAACTGGTTGGCCGGGTTGGGTGTTTTCCTCCCATGGTCTCCTGGGTAGAGGCAGTTGAGGAGGGTGTCTGGGGACAGCAGGTCCCTGGCAAGAGGAGAGGAGAGGTCAATCAGAAGCAGCCTGGGCTCCATTTCTCTCTGGGGTGGCCACTAACAGCCCCAAACCCAGGGAAGGGGATTATGAGCTCCACAAGTTCAAGACCAGAATGGCTTTTGCCCAGTTCCTCTCCAAAAGATGTCTCCACCCTGGCTGGGAAGAAGATGGGGATCACAGGCTACCAACTTCCCAGGAAGCTGCTCCCTCCAGTGCAATAAAACTGTCTGACTGTATTCCCAAGCCTGCCCAAGCACAATGGGCTGTAGGATTTGGGGTCTGGCTCAAGGCACAGCCTCCCTGCTGTGGGGTAACACAGCCAAGGGCAGCTGGAGGGAACTTGAGCAGCTGTCACTGAGGGTTTGGGGTCTCTACAGTGAAAAGGGAACCCCAACAGGATGGGGAGGCTGCACATGGGACAGGCTGGGAGGCAGCACCTGCTTCCAGGGAAGCACAGACCAGCCTCTCCCACCTCCCTCTTCCTCAGGCACCTCCTCCTGTCCCAGGGAGAGCCACTGGAGAGCTGGCAGCTGATGGGAGCTCCCTGGGCAGGCTCCCACAGCTGCCACTTCAGCTATTCCTCAGGCAAATCAGGCTCCAAAGCACTCTGGGGAGCACAGGCAGAGGCAGCTGCATCTCTGGAGCTCAGGACAAGGTGACCTGCAGAGCAGGCAGGTGATGGAGCTGCCAGGCACAGGCTGTGGGAGGGAGGCTGAATGTGACAGCAGGAGAGGCTGTTCCCAGCTCCTGACAGCTCTGCCAAAGGTTCCCAAACTCCCTGCTTCTGGTTTGTCATGGCAGAGGAAGAGGAGGAGGGTGCCTGAGCTTTGCAGGGATCCCTGGCCCTGTGGAGCCTTGGGGGCACTCCCCAATGAGCTCTGGGTGTGCAGGGCTCCTGGATCCCATGGGACCCCTGTCCAATGAGTTCTGGGTGTGCAGGGCTCCTGGATCCCATGGGATCCCTGCCCAATGAGCTCCAGGCTCAGTGCCTGCCGGACTCTCCTTACCCAGCACTGATGGCCGTGGTCATCTCCATGGCCGTGGTCACCTTGGCCTTCACCGTCATGATGTTGAGGTTCATCAGGTAGTGGAAGGTCAGGTGCAGCACGTTCTCATCTGCACCAGAGAAGGGGCAGCATTGGTGGCTGCTCCAGCTCAGAGTGCTCTGCAGAGCAGGACACCTCCCACCTCTGCTGGGACAGCAGCAATGGGGCAGAGAGGTGGGGTGGGAGCTACTGGATGCACTGGAACCCCAACACAATCCCACTAGTGTTTCCCCAAGTGGTGTCTGCCAGGCCTAAGACCCCTCAAGACGAGAAAAGCTCCCAACTAGATGGAGGAGCTCCAGAGGAAGGTGACCCCACTGGTGTGGTGGGGAGAGGAGCTCAGGGAGGCAGAGCTGATAAACCACCCTGTCCAATCTCTGTGGAAGGCCACGCTCAGGAAAACTCCTCCACACCCTCAGCTCTCCCCAGGGACCCCAAGGTGCTGCTGGGCTGTCCCTGTCCTGCTGTCACACCCCAGACCCCTCACCTTTGCATTTCAGGTCGATGGTGACAGACAAGGGGTGTCTCTTCAGCATCTCCTTGCGCTTATCATCCAGCTGCACACCCAGGGTGGGCCTGCGCCGCTTCTGGGGGCAGAAACAGCTCTCAGAGCCTTCTCCTGCTCCTCCCCAATCCATGGAGCACACCTTCCCATCCCACTGCTCTTTCCTCGTTATTCCCCCAACCCACCAGTCCCACAGCCACAGAGCTGCCCTGGGGATGGAGGGGAATAGGAAACCCTCACCCAGCTCCAGTTCTTGTTATCCCTTCAGCTCCCAGGAGCATTGCCACCCCTGGGAGACAAAGCCAAGGACCTGCTGGCCCCAAAAGCTCTCCCACTGCAAGGGCAGATCCTACAGTCACAGAACCATTCAGATTGAAAAAGCCCTCTGAGGTCATCACATCCAACCCTTCCCCAGCACTGCCAAGGCCACCACTGACCATATCCCCAAGTGTCACATCCACACAGCTTTTAAATCCTTCCAGGGATGGAGACTCCACCACTGCTCTGGGCAGCTGTGCCAGGGCTGGACAGCCCTCTCCATGAAGGAATTTTCCCAAAATCTGACCTGCCCCTCCCCTGTCCCAGCCTGAGCCCGTTCCCTCTCCTCCTGTCCCTGTTCCCTGGGAGCAGAGCCCGACCCCCCCCAGGTCCCCCCTCCTGTCAGGGAGTTGCAGAGCCAGAAGGTCCCCCCTGAGCCTCCTTTTCTCCAGGCTGAGCCCCCCCAGCTCCCTCAGCTGCTTCTGCTGCTCCAGCCCCTTCCCCAGCTCCGTTCCCTTCCTGCCGGAGCCCTTCCCTTTACTCTTCCCCCAGGAACAGCCCAATACACCCAGTGCTCAGCCAAGTGCTGGGAGTGGACCCCTCAGGCTTTGATGCTGGGGGCAACCAGCACCTCCAGCCTTTCCCCAGCATCCAGCAGGAATTATCTGCAGGATGAACATTCCTTGAAGGAGTGTTGAACAAGCCCTGGTGCAGAGAATGGACACAGATGCCTCCCTGTTGGACACCAGCTCCCTGCCCTCAGGCTATTTATACAAAGTGGAGCAGCTCCGTTTGGAGCTGCTGGGAGGGATGTGAGTGTGGTGGGACCCGGGTGGAGCAGGTTTGTATCCTGGCTCTCCTGCATTTAGGACAGAAATTGGAAATGGCACCTTCCTCATCCCAAGAAAGGTCTGGATTTAACATCAGTGCACCTCCACACACACTCACAGCATGCAGGGACCAGTTCCCAGCCCCACCCAGGCCCAGCTCTCCCAGTACCTCCCAGGTTATGGTGCTGGGAGAGGACCCAGATGGGACAGAGCTGTCCCTTACCGTGGTCTGCTCCTCCTCTGCGTCGGAATCGCTCTCGTCATCTGCACAGAGAGAGGGGTGTAAGCAGGGACCACCCAGAGCTCAGTTCTCCCTCCACCAGCAGGACCACCAGCCCCTTCCCCAAGGGATGCTCCCCCAGACATCCCTCTCCCCACATAAGCAGGGTCTCAGGAGCTGCAGACACACAGGAACAAGTCCCTCAGTCAGCACCCCAACTCACCCTGTGAGTCCTCAGGTGGCTTGTACAGGGCCTTGGCTTCCTCCACGCTCCCTTCAATGGCCACCACCAGCTTCTTATCTGCAGAGGACACAGGAAAACTGAGCTAGAAATCCCACTTTTGCTGGGAAAGGCAGTTAGCAGAGCAGCTCTGCCCCCAAAATTCCTGCTTTCCAGCAGAAAAAATCTCCAACAAAGTGTCAGTGAGAAGAGCAGTTGTCTGGAAGGTTCTGTGGGGCCACCACAGGGCTGGATGTCCTGGGCAGGATGGGGTCAGAGGAAGGAAAATGCTGGGTGTTGAGGTCTTACCCTGGAAACCATTAAGGCCAAATCCTTATCAGGAGCCAGGAGGGATTGGGGTCTGGCTGGCACAAGCAGGGAGTGAGAAAGCACATCATCATGGCTGTAGATGTGCATTAGCAGGGCCATGGTGTGGCCAAGTGCCACAGTGCCCTCCTTATCAGGAGCCAGGAGGGATTGGGGTCTGGCTGGCACAAGCAGGGAGTGAGAAAGCACATCATCATGGCTGTAGATGTGCATTAGCAGGGCCATGGTGTGGCCAAGTGCCACAGTGCCCTCCCATGTTCCTCTGGAACCTGCCCTGCTCCCAGAGTGGCAGAAGAGCAGGGACACCACATCCCTCTCCACACAGACAGCCCAGTGGGATTCCTGACCCCTTCCAGGAAATCTCTCCTGACTCAGAAAGCTCCAGAAAGCCCCTCAAAATACAAAGTTGCCTGAGGGGGTGAAAGCTTCCAGATGACCTGAGGGAAGAGCCAAGGGAAAGGCACCACCTGCCCTGGAGTCCCCATTAATGACGGGTGGCACGAGGCAGCACCCACCCCAAAGGGTGACAGCTCTGGGGTGGCTGTGACAGCACTGAGCCAGCTCACAGGCTGCAGGGACATCCCTGCTGACCTTGGGAAGGGGGGAAGGTGGGGGCAGTGAGCTTCCCAAGCAGTTCTTCCAGCGAGGCAGCTGAACAAACAAGGTTTCAAATGCTGCTGCCTCATTGCACCAGCCACAGGGCCCCTCGGTGCTCCGGGCTCAGCAGAATCCGACAGCAGATGGATGGAAAGACCAACATAGAGTGGTGATTCCTGCAAGCAGGAGTGAAATCTGGCCTGTGGGGGGTGGGCAGTAGATCCCAAATCCCCCTCCAAGGGCCCTGCTCCCCTCTGTGCTCACCACAGGCCTGTCCGTAGGCGCTGGCTTGGACAAAGAGGACGTAGAGAGGCGGTGGGAGGTGCCGGGCGGTCTCGTACTGCTTGTGTGCCTGGTCAAAGGGCATGAAGAGGTACTCCTGGACAGGCAGGGAGGCCTGGGAATGACAGGGACAGCCTTTAGCACTGGGCAGGACAGTGCTCAGTCCTCCACTGCTCATCCTCCTCATCCCTCAGAGCCAGCGCTGGGTTAAACACCATGGGCACGGAGATCCCCAGGGAAGGGCTGGCCTGGCCTTGGCTGGGAAAGTTTTGGATCTGAAAATAACCCAGTTCCTTCTCCTGTCCTTCCCTCCCATGGCAATTGCAGGGGGCTGGAACAGCGTGGGGCTCCCCAGGGAAAGGCCCATTTAGCAGCTCCTCCAGCTCTGCAGGAATTGCCGCATAAACAAGGAGACTCCAGAGGGGTCTGGGCACGAGGTGGATCTGCTCCTCACCCTCTGGGGATGAAACAACTCCCAACCCAACTCAGCCCAGGCACTGCCCTTGGGAGCACGACCTCAGCTCAGCCCCCAGGCCCTTGTCCCCTCCTGCAGAGCTCAGGTACCTGCATGATGCTGTTGAGCCGGGGCTGGAGGCTGCTCAGATATTCCTTCTTCACCTCAATCTCCTTCAGGATCTTCTCCTTGCTGGTCAGGCATTCCTTGTACTTCTCTGCCAGCCTGTGGGTGGGAATTCTGTTACTGCCACACACAACAGCTGCAGAACCTGCCAGGATCCACCTGGGGGACAGGTCCCAACACTCCTGGCCTGACACAGGAATCAGGAGAGCTCAGACACAGGACAAACAAATTGCTCCTAATGCCAAGGGCAACTGGAGGCAGGAAAGAACTGATTTAAGATGGAAAACAGAGTGGGAGACAAAGGGGAAGCTCAGCCTCATGCTGTGCTTCGAGAAGGGGAAGCAAGTGGATCTTCCCTCAGGAGATCTGCTCCCACAGCAGCAGCCACAACCCCACCAAACTCCCAAAGAGGTTTTTCCACACCATATCACGTCACTTAGTCAAGGCCTAACACAGAAAACCCAGGAAAAGGGAAGCCCACCAGGATGCTCCAAGCCCTGTGATTAGGGAGAACATGTTAAATCTCCTTATTGCAGATGACTGCAAGACCTTTCCCAGCAGGAGCAGGGAAGCTGGGAATGAGAGTGAGCTGTTCAGGACAAGCCCCCTCTGAGGGGGAACAGACATGACATTGCAGCACTTGGAAACTTCTGTTTCCAAGCAAAACTGTATTTGTGGGGGTCAACACACACCCCAAGAGGCTCATACACAGGTTTTGAAGTCCAGTCTTCACACACTTCCCCAAAATAGCTACTGAAATCCCTGCACACCCTCCAGAGGCCCCTTGCAGAAGACTCCAAAGCCAATCCATGGGGTTGCACAGCTCAAAACACCCAGGTAAGTTGTGGATGGATGTGAATGATCCCAGCACTGGACCTGCCCAAAGCACCACTGGCAGCTGCTCCTGAGCAGCTGAACAGGCCATGTCCCACCTCAGCAGTGCTGGCAGGTGCACAGTGGCATTCCCTGGACACCATGGCATGAGGACTGGGAATTCCAAGGCATCTCAGCAATTTAACTGTGGGTCTCCATGAGGTTTGACATGATCATCTTTAATCAGAACCCTCAGAGATCTCCAGCTGAATGCTCACTGCACGTGCTGCAGGCAGAGCTGGCTGGAGGATCCCAGGAAAACGAAGCCAGGTTTGATGGGAATGGTCTGGAAGAGGGGAAGCACGAGGGGCTGGAGTCACCCAGCACCTCTCACTAGTCTGCTCTGTTGAGCTGCCCTCAGGCAGCACCACCCACAGGTTCCAACTGAACTTTCCAGAAGGTTGGTCCTGGACACTGCCTGCCTGTTATCCAAACACAGGAATGCTGTGTCATGTTTACTTTTCCCTCAGGGCAAGAGTCAGGAGGCAGCTGAGCCCCTGGGCAGTGGTGGCAGGGTGGATGGTTGGCAGCTGCACATGGTGGCACGGAATGGCAGCAGCTTCAGCAGTGCCAGGCCAGGTTGGGCTCCTTCTGCTCCTTGCACACAGAACAGGGATCATCAGGAACCAAAAGAAAACTCCCTAACCCATGGAATAAGGATCCCAGCAAGCCCAGCCCCACACAGAGGGAATTTCTCAATCAAACAATGGATGTGTCATTTGTGCCACACCAACCCAAGGCAGATGGACCTTCAGCCCCCATGTTTGCTCTCCCAGCAGCTCTGGATGCCTGCCCAGACCCCTGGAGCAGGGACAGGGAGCAGGGACATGGAGCAGGGACACCCAGCAGCTCCAGGTGCCTGCCCAGATCCCTGGGGCAGGGACAGGGAGCAGGGACACCACTGACCCACCTCTTGCGCTGCTCCAGCTCCCAGTCCAGGCGGGCCAGGGTCTGCTGGTGGGGCTCTGCCAGGGTGATGGCAGGGCGGCTGATTTCAGGGGGGGCCTCCCTGTAGAACTCCTCCAGGCTCACCAGCTCGATCTCCTCATGCTTGGACCTGTGAGGACAGGTGGATGAGGTCAGGGAAAATGTGGGAAGTGCTGCAGCACAGCCAAACTCAACGTGTCCCACAGGAGAGTGTTCCCCTGTGCTTCCTGCCCTCCCTACACAAACCACTCCCAGCAGTGAGCTGAATCTGTGCTCTCCTCCACTGTTTGAGCCTGAAGGGGCTCCAGGAGAGCTGGAGAGGGACTTGGGACAAGGTGTGGAGGGACAGGACACAGGGAATGGCTTCCCACTGCCAGAGGGCAGGTTAGATGGGATATGGGGAAGAAATTCTCCCCTGGGAGGGTGGGCAGGCCCTGGCACAGGTTGGGCAGAGAAGATGAGGCTGCCCCAGCCCTGCAAGCGTTCAAGGCCAGGCTGGACGGGGCTTGGAGCACCCTGGGCTGGTGGGAGGTGTCCCTGCCCATGGAAGGGGGGTGGAATGAGATGAGCTTTAAGGTCCCTTCCCACCCCAACCATTCCATGGATCTGTGGCACCCGGAGCACCCATTCTCTTTCCGGGGAGAGGGGAGCTCAGGCAATGTGTCAACAGCACCCAAATGCTGGAAGCCTCCACACATCCCAGACACTCCCTCTGCTCTCTGGCCACACTCACTTGAACTCCAGGCACTTGGTGATCTCTTTCTGCAGGTGCATCACCTCATACAGCAGGTTCTGGAGCTGCAGGTGATACGCATCCACCTTCTGCTTGGCCTGGAACATGGACACATCCAGAGTAGGGATGGAGCTGCTGCCTTGCTCCCAGGAAAGACACCCCACTCACCACACCACCCTGGGACAGCAGGTTTCAGGCTATGCAACCATTTTTTGGGAGAAGAATGACATTTTTAAGGGCTGGTGAAGCAAAGATTGTGACATCAGACGGATACTGCTCCTTCCAGTAGATTTCAAAGCCAAGGCACAGGACAGGCACGTGGACTGAGTCCCCTCTCCAAGAACTCTGGAGCTTCCAGAGCAATAATACATCCATTTACACACCAGATTCTTGAGATGGAGCTTTCTGACCTTCCCTTATATCCAGGACAGCCCTTCTTCACTAATCATTACAATTACAGCTCCCCTGCACCCAGCAGGAGTTCTTTAGGATGGGAGTCTCCCAATAAACCTCCAACTCAACCCCCACAGCCTGGCTGGTGGGTAACTCCCCACACCACGTGTATCCCTACACAGAACAGGCAGGAAGAGCACCATCTCCCCCCTAAATCCCAGCCTGAATTCCTCTCCCCCAGCCCCCTTTACCTCGTGGGTCTGGTCCCTCCCTTTCTTGAGCCGGATGTGAGCCAGGCGGTTGAGCTTCTTCAGGGTCATGAAGTGGACACAGCTCTGAACGCGCCGCTCGTCGATCTCCAAGGCCTGGGGGGTGGCACAGGGGGGTTGGAGGCAGGAGGGATGGCTGGCACCAGGGAATTCTTGCAGGTCCTGGCACAAAAGGGGCTCCACACCATGCTAAGGGAGTCACATTTCTGTCATTGGGGCTTCCAAGGGAGCCTCCTGCTGCCAGACCACAGGGAACCCGCTGGAAATGGCCGGGAAGGGAGTCCAGGCTCCTCAAAAATCTCTCAGCAGCAGGAACAAAGGTGGTTGAGCCTGAGGCACCAGAGGTGTCCCAGGACTCTGGGACAAGGGCTCAATTCCCTGCTTCTGCTCCAGCAGCCTGGGACAAGGGAGACTGTTCCATTTCCAGGGCTCAATCCCTGCCCCAGGCATCCAGGATAAGGGAAACTGCTCCCTTTCCAGGGCTCAATCCCTGCTCCAGCAGCCTGGGACAAGGGAAGATGTTCAATTTCCAGGGCTCAATTCCTCCCCCAGGAACATGTGACAGGGGAAGCTGTTTCCTCTCCCTGACTCTCCCCAGGAGACATCACTACTCCTGCTCCCATTTCTCTGGGATTAACAGGAAAACCCCGAAGGCCAGACCTGTTACACCACATGCCAAAGCCTCTCCTTACATTTTCCTTGATCCCCTGGCTCTTCAGCTCCTGGATCTCTGCCATGAGCCTCTGGAGCTCCTGGCAGGTCTCCCTGTAGAGCTCGTAGTCCTTGATGGGGTCACGCAGATCCACCTCACACTCCTCGCTGTAGTACCTGGCATCCTGCAAAGGTACAAACCACCTTCCATGGATCATTCCTCCTGCCTGGAATGGGCTCTGGGGCACAAGGGGCAGCTCCTGGATGTGCCTGTGGATCCCATTGCTTTACACTCAGGGAGGACTCAGTGCCAACAATCCCACACACAACCCACCAGTCACTAAAACACCTGGGAAGTCCAGGCTGGTTTTTATCAGTTATTATAAATTTGAATTGACACAGTGGAACTTTGGGGTGTCTGTGCAGGGTCAGAGATTGGACTTGATGATCCTTGTGGGTCCCTTCCAGCTCAGGAGATTCCATGATCTACAGGACCACAGAGGATAAACCAGGGAGGTGATTCCTCCTCCACCCCTGATCCCCACCCTGGCTGACCCCATGTCCTTCTGCTGCTCATGGAGGGTCTGAGGGCACCATGAAGAACCTCAAGGGATGTTCCAAACTTGTGCTCACTCCAGAGGAGCATTTGTGTCTCCTGAAGGAGATGGAAGTGGTTTCAGGAATTCACAGTGGGAGTTTCAGAGGCTCTGGGAACAGTCTCACAAGTCATGGAATCCCAGAAGGGTTTGGGTTGGAAGGGACCTTAAAGCTCATCTCATTCCATCTCCTGCCATGGGCAGGGACACCTTCCACTATCTCAGGCTGCTCCAAGCCCCATCCAACCTGACACTTCCAGAGATGGGGCAGCCACAGCTTCTCTGGGCAACCTGCAGGGAAAATTGCGGCCAGCCTGGCACAGGAGTGGGCAGAGTCCTGATCCGTGTGCAGGCAGACCCCTGATCCCTATGCAGGCCATACCTGGTCAGTGTCGCCCTTGCCCCGTTTCCCCTCCAGTGGCACATCCGAGCGGATCACCTTGGGCTTCCTCTTCTTGCTGGACTCTGAGGACATGGTGGGGCCAGCAGGGCTGCAGAGAGGCACATGGGGAGTCAGTGGGGGCACAAAATCACTCAGGATCAGGGCTGTCCTGGGCTCTGCAGGGTCCCAGGTCAGCCCCTCCCACTCCTGGGGCTTCTCCCACCAGCTCCACCCAAGCCTGGCTCTCAGTCCCACCAGCACAGTGGGCACAGGGGTCTCTGTTCCCTCACAGCCCTCCCAGACCCTCAACACACCAGGCATGGGGGTCTCTGCTCCCCCACACCCCCAGCACACCAGGCATGGGGGTCTCCACTCCTCCAAACCCCCTCAACACCTGGGACCCTCCAGATCCCCTGAAAGAGAGAGATGCCTTTATTTCAGATAGTTTAGGAATGTACAGGGCTCTGGCCCTTGTAGAAAGTTGCATTTTCATCATTTTAGTTGATTTTTAATATTGTCAAATGAAGATCAGAGAATAGCAGGGGTAGTGCACCTGGGAGAAATTACTTTACAAAAGTCATACACCTCACAGAACATAGTCCATTGAGATTGTTTCTGCTAAGCAGTAAACTCAATAGAGGATTGTTTAAGCCAAGAACAACCTAGATTTATATTAACCAATGAAAAACAAAGGTGTCTTAGTAGGAGCTGGAACAATCAGATAAGAGGTTATAAGTCAGCAAGAATTAATTCCACATGCCAGGAAACCTGGCAGGGTGAGGAAGGCTCCGTGACAAGGAAGATGCAAAGAGCCCCCCAATGCCCCTCCCCCACATTCTTCTCCTGAGAAAGGGGACACCAGATGGCAATCCTGCTCCAGGAAAGAACAGCGAGAAGAAACTTGAAGACACACAAAGGGGAGGGCAAATCTTTGTGTGGAGCTTTTAAAAGTTACCCTGTATAAATACCCCAAAAGATTGGAACACACATGGTGAATATTTCCCCACGCTCCCAGCCAGCTGAATAAAAGGAATGTCTCATTCAATAATCCTATCATGGGGTTTGATTCTTTGGGTCACTTGGCACCCTCTGTCTGGCTGTAAAACCCTCCTGGTGGTGGGGACACTCAAAGGGCACCCCCTGGAATATTTCTCCAGTGAGCCTCCCTCAGCCAACAGGATCTTTTGGGAGCAGATCAGGACATTTCCTGGCCTCAGGGCATAAATTAGATAAACTGGATATTTGAATTAGATAGGCAGGGTTTAACAAGCCTGAAAAACCTAGGGCACTTAACAAGGAAAGGTGAGAAGTTCAACAGAAAGGAAGATGAAGGAACAACCACCTGAGGGATGAAAGCAGAGAAAAGACCACCCAAAGATGATGCCAAGAGAAAAATCTGGAAAACTCTGCCCAAGTTCCACCTAACTACGATTAATGCATGTTCAGTTGTAACCATGAAATGTATAAAACAGGCTGTTTTGCACGGATGATTTGAAGCAAATGTGACCAGTGTGAAGTGGTTTGTATCCTACAGTTGTCAATAAATATCTCGCTGTTAAAAGATACGTTGTCTCTAAGCAGTGACTCTTTAATTCCGAGGTTGTTTTCTGACATCCCCCTCCAGACCAGCACACCAGGCACACAACCCTCCCCTCCTCTGGAGCCTCCCCAGCCCCCCCTCACCACCCGCGGGGGATCCTTCTCTCTTCTGCAGCCCCCCCAGTGCACCAGCCCCCCTCAGACCCCCAGCACTGCGGGCCCGGGGGGATCTGCCCCTCCAGAGCCCCCCAGACCTCCAACACACCGAGCCTGGGCAGGGGGTTCTGCTTCTCC
>WBMV01006700.1:10669-40280 GCA_013396655.1 Campylorhamphus procurvoides
GCACAGGAAAGTCAGCAAAGGAATCGCCAAGGACCGAGCTCAGGCCTCTCGTGGACCAACAAATGTGATCTCGTCTGTGGGGAGGTCTCCAGCTCGCCATTCCTGCACCAGACTTGGTGTTTTTCCCTGCCCTGGGGTCTCCAAGTGATCTTTTCTGCCCCTCTTGTGAGAGGAGGGGAAAAATTAAATGGAAGGATTTGTCCATTTGATAAACACGACTCGACTTGGAGGTGTTTGCAAACTGTACCCCTGCTGTGCCCCCAGCCCCTCTGCCCAGGACCTGCCCCATCCCCACGGCCACACCTGGCTCAAAACAGCAGGAAAAGGGCAGCTGGGCTGGGGATTTGGGCCTGTTCCAAGTCACCTGCTTCAACACTGCTCTGTGGTTCCCAGCCCTGTGAACAGGATGGGCAGGAGAGGAGCTGGGTGAGGAGTTTGTGGTACCAAATAGTTGTTCATAAATCAGTTTACAATGGGGGTGGCACCCTGGGGTCTGTCCGTGTTCCCTGAACCTCCTGGGGCATGAGCTGGGGGGAAGTTCTGCTCCCCAACCTGCTCCCAGTTCACTCCTGGGATCTTAAACTGGTGCAGCTGAGAGCTGTGGGAAACAGGTACGTGTTCCCCAGATGATGGGGAAGGGAGGGAATCCTGTGAAACAGGGAAAAGCGTGGCTGGAATTGCACAGGGGGAGCCTGAGGGTGCTGAGGGGAGGGCCGAGCCCTCATCCCCCACTGGTCTCTTCCCCCTCTGCTCTGCTGCAGTGTGGGATCATCCTGGGAGCTGTGCTGCTGATCTTCTGCTCGTGGATGACCCACCAGTCCTGCATGTTCCTCGTGAAGTCGGCCAACCTCAGCAAGCGCAGGACCTACCCCGGCCTCGGTGAGATCCCAGCCCTCCCTGCTGGTTGTCACCCCTCCAGCGTGACCTTGGCCTCGGAATTTACATTTTCACACTCGTGCTGTTGGAACAGCCAATGTTTTCCTGCTGCAGTTCCCAGTTTCCCCCATTCCCCTTCCTCGGGGCAGTGCCGGGGTTGGATCCTGCTCCCGACAGCGCAGCTCATGGTGCTGAGTTGTTTTGGCTCCTCGGGGCAGGGGAGGAGATGCAGCAGTGCCCGATCCAAACCCCAGCTCCCAGGAGCCGTCTGGGATCAATTAATTGTGGGTCTGGGCACGAGTTCCCCGCCCGGCACTGCTGGGACAGCGGGTGCTGCCAGCCAGGAGCCTGGCACGGAGCTGGGCTGCCTGGGGCCGAGCTGGGAGCTCCTTTGTGGCTCAGCAGAGAGGAAACAGCACGAGCTTCCAAGGGGCTGGGAAAACAAAAACATCTGGAAGGTCCCTGGGTGGGTTTTGGCAGAGCATGGCTGCCCTTGGAGCTCGGGGCTGGCGCCGGGATTGGCCTTTGCTTGTGGCCTCTCTTGGAATTCTGACTGCCCTGGGGCGCAGGAGGAGGTGGTGGGGTTCCAGTCCTCCCTCTTGGCATGTGAAACAGTGGAAGAGTCGTCTTTTCCTAGTTTTCCCTTATTTCCCTGCGGGAAGAGGGAGCTGGCTGGTGCTGCCCTGATACAAGGGTGCTGACAGGTGGGTCTGCTCCTCCCTCCCAGGGCCCGAGGTGCTGCTCCTGGGAAACACATCCTGGCTTCTGCCGAGTTGTGTCTGCTGCAAACAGAGAAGCTGGAGCAGCCTTGCGGTGTGGGGGTTGTTGTGATGCTGGAGGGAAGGGGAAGCCTCCGGAGCCCCATTCCAGCTGCCGGTGCCTCCCCCACAACACGCCTTTGTGTGCTGCTTCCCGGAGTACAGAGAGTCCCCTCCACCTTGGAGTGTGTCCCAGGAAAAGGGATCCTCTGCACACTCCGGAGCCAAGGGGCTGGTATACACAGAGGGCCAGTAATGCTTCCCAGCTTCCTCCTGGCATGAGGGGGCTGGCAGCAGTGCCTGTGCCCACTCCCCATGCCCTGGGAGAGCAGCCATGGGCAGGGACAGCCCCGGGAGCGCTCCCACACCGCATCCCAATGCTCTGGGGTCGGGCAGCTCCACACAGACCCCCTTTGTCCCTGCAGGCTGGGCCCAGGGACATCTGCAGGCTCTCCTGGCAGCCCCACAGCCAATGCCGTGGGAGGATTTGGCAGCACTGAGCCAGGCAGGAGAGCTGTGCACATTTCTCTTCGGGCAGGCACTGCCTTCTGGAAGGACACCGGGAGCGTTGGCACAGAGGGCTGGGGTGGGTCATCTCTGCTGGAGGGAGGGGCCATGAGCAGGTGGGTGGGCAAGTGTAGCACCTGGGGGCTTGTTCTCAGTGAACATCAGTTCGAAGCAGCCCAGGAGATGGGCTGGTTCAGCATCACCAGTGGCTGTGTCCATATCCAGGGGCACCTGGCTGTGTGTGCCGGAGCTGTCAGCACCACCGACCCTCCCAGAGCTCAGCCTGTCAATGACCCGTCTCCAGGAGGGATATTTCCCTCTTCTTCATTCCTCTCCCTCCTCCCAGACCCTTTGTCTGTGGGACTGACCCCCCCAGGGCTGTTGCCTTTTCCCTCACGGCTGTGAATTCCCAGAGGAGGCCGGAGCGGCTGTTCCCGGTGCCCGGGCACTGTGCCTGGTGGCAGCTGTCCCACCACTCTGGCACCGAGCCAGCAGCTATTTCGGGTGCTCCCCCACATCCCTGCTCTGGGCTGTGGGTCCCTGCCGTGCCTTTTGCTCATTCTGTGGGAGAACATCTCGTTTCCTGAATTTTTAGCTCGAGCAGAGTCCAAGGAAATCAAGAGTTGAAGTTAATATTTAAAATAGCAGAAGAAGCTTCCAGAAAGGATCCGAGCTTGTTTGCTGGCGGGTTCCAGGAATGCTGGGCTGTGTCTTGAGGGAAGGCAGAGGGGACTCCAGGGTGGTGGGTTCATGCTGGACCTCGGCTGACCAATTTGGGCACTGTGGTCTGGGCTTGGAGCTCTCCATTCCCATTCTGCCCAGTGAGATCTAAAAATAGAAGCGGAGTTTTCTTGGCATTGTCTTTTTAAGAGAAAACCCTATGATTTAAGGACTACTGAGCATTTTCTGCTCCAGCCCAAGGATGGGAGGGGGGGAAAAGCAAAGCCTTGGCAGCAGCCCTTTGGTGTGGGTTGGGAGCACTGGGTATTCTGGGAATGGGATTGAACGTTCTGGGCACCAGCTCAGCTCTCCCAGCCAGCGATGTCAGGCGGCCCAGTTTGAGGGGGAAGATAAAAATAAAAAGGGGAGTTGGATTGGAATTCTGCACCACTTCAACTTTTGCCACACAGAATCTTGTACAGGAATATTTTCTCTCCCATTGCCTTTAATGGCTGCCATGTGTGACTGCTGCTTCACACCACTTCTGGTTTTAAATAGAAAAAAAAGAACCTGCTTGCTGGCTTCTCCTCATCTTTGTTCCTGTCTTATGTGGTTTTCAGTTTCCAGAGGGAATGGCTGAAAAAGAAAGTGGGAGGGTGAAACAAACAGTCCCAAAACACCAGCAGTGGGGCCCTGCTGCCCTGCCCTGTGCCACTATTAGTGTGTGACTATGAACTGACCTGTGTGTCCTGTTCCGAGCCTTTCTTTGACTAACTTCCACTTTTTTTTTCCCTTTTACACCAGCATTTCATGCCTATGGAAAAGCAGGAAAAATGCTGGTGGAAACAAGGTAAATCTGCTGCTTATTCAGAGCGTGACCAGTTTGGGTTCCTTTGGTGGAAACTCCTGCTCTGAGCCTCATCCTCCTGCCTTCCCCTCCTGCCTCCTGTGGTCCCTGCAGCCCTCCTGCCTCCTGAATTTAACAGGACCCTGAGTTAGATCCCCTAAGCACAGCTCAAGGGTGTCACCTGCAGTGTATCCATCCATTCCCAAGCACCTTCGAGGCAGTGGGAGCACAGAAGGTGGGGATGGGCCTGTCTCCTGCTCTGCTGTGAAATCCCAGCCATGTCACTGTTCTCCAGGGGTGACATCCCTGCTGGGAGTGCTGTGAATGAGTGGGAGGGAGTGTGTTTGGTTCCTTGTGTCCATGGGTCTGCTCTGCTCCTGCTCTCTGTGCCTTCCATGAGGGGGAATCCTGTCCCCATTTCAGGGCAGACTCTGGCTCCTCCCATGACCCCAGTACAGCAGAAGCTCCCCACAAATCTCAGGTGATGGGACATCCTCACAGCCCTGCTTTTTCCAGCAGGGATTCTTTTCCAGGCATCCTGAGCCCAGGCCAGGCAGTGGTGGTGGCTCCTTCCCTCACCCCAGCTGCAAACTGCTGCACAGCACTAAAAATACACAGAATATTCCTCAGATGTTACTTGTCCATGCATGCAGTGGCTGTAATTGCTACATGGATGTTCTATAATTGGAACTGGGAATGAAAGTGGTCCAGGAGTGGGAGGAGAAGCAGTTCATGGACAATCTTTTCATTAAAGTGTGGTCCATTGTGTGGAGAGACATTGGAGAGCCCATTGGATATCGAGACTCTCATGGCAGGGCCCTGCTGTGGGGTGTGGGCTCTAAGAGCCTCCTGCTGATTCTTTTAGAGGTTTTTCCAAGAATTGAAGGAGTTCTTGCCATCTCCAAGATTGGTTTTTGGAGTTGTTTTTTTTTGCCCATGGCTCCAAACAAAAGTTAAAGCAGTACATGAGTTCCTTCTCTGAGGTGTTTAGTGTGGATGGTGGTTCTCTGATGGTTGTTCTGCTGGGATTGAGTGCACAAGGGTTGTCTGCCCTTCCTGAGGCTGAGGATGGAAGTGTGGTCCCCCTAACCCCTCCCTGTTTGTGTTTGCAGCATGATTGGGCTGATGCTGGGCACTTGCATCGCTTTCTACGTCGTCATCGGTGATTTGGGCTCCAACTTCTTTGCACGGCTGCTCGGATTCCAGGTGAATAGATCCCCCCTGAAGTGTGCTCAGTGCCCCACTGGGGTCCCAACGGGGCTCTGTGGGGTCCCCTCATAGAGAGCTTTGTGGGAAACGTGGAGCTGTGGAGCCTTTGGCTCTAGGACGTCCTGGAAGCCCAGACATATGGTGAACAATCAGCTGTAAAACTCCACTAAGGCATTTCCATCAAAGGAATTCTTTTTCATTCTGGAGCAGATTCCTGGGGGAGATGATGCTTCCTGCCTTAATTCCTGTCCCAGTGGGTAGTGGCAGGCAATTCCTCTGCAGTTCAGGAGGGGTTTTTATCCTGTCCCTGGCTGTTTTGGTGGCCAAAGTCATTGTGTTCCTGCCTCTTCAGCTGTGTGATGAGTCTGGTGCAGGCTCAGGATGCTCAGAGGCAAGAGGTGCTCCTTATGGGCATGGCTCAGAGCCGGTACAAGAGCCCTGCAGGGAAGCAGAAGGGCATTTGGGAAGCAGAAGGATTTTTGGTGGAGCTGTTATCTGCACTGCCTGATGCTCCTAAGCTCAGATTAAGGGACTGTGAAGTTAAAAAAGACACGATGAGGCTGCAGCCAAATTAGGTATTAAATATTTCCAAGCATTTCCGAGTGTTCTGCTTTAATAAATACCAGTGTGAGGCTTTGATTAATTTTCTGGATCGGAGTTTTCAAGACTTCAATCTCTCGTCTCCCCAGCTAAGTTTAGTTTTTATTTAATTGCATGAAAATACCCAAATAGCTTGTGCTGGATTAGTATTTAACCCCCCCAAACACCCCCCAAATTCTTCCACCTCAGACCTGTCACACACTGCAGAGCAACAGTGGCACCCAGTGACTGTCTCAGCTCATCACAGACAGAGCCCAAGGCATGTTGACTTCACAGGATCAGATCTTTAAAGACCTCCAGACACAGAATTTCATGTTTTAATATTGTTCTTTGCTCTGGAAAAATGAGCCATGTCAGGGTTTGCTTGTTTGGTGGATGTTTTGAGTGTGCTCCAGGTCTTTATGCAGGTCCCTTTTCCAGATGTCGGGCAGTTTCCGGATCGTCCTGCTCTTCGCTGTCTCCCTGTGCATCGTCCTTCCCCTGAGCCTCCAGAGGAACATGATGGCCTCCATCCAGTCCTTCAGTGCCATGGCTCTCATCTTCTACACTGTCTTCATGTTCGTGGTGGGTATGGACACAGCCAGTCCTGTTCTCCCCTTGTGTTAACCCAGGTGTTCCTGCTGGGAAAACCTTCAGGGGCAGGCCTTGAGTTTAAAGTGTCCCCCCTGATAATTAGTGCTGGGAATAACGAGGGATCTGGGTCCTGTGCTCCTGAGCTGGTGGGAATGGAGAAGTTTGTTTATTAGACACCAGCACTTCTGTTTCTTCAGCTCCATAAACTCTGGTTTGGCACTTGATGTGCACTTGTTCTTAGAGATTTCTAGAAAATACATATTTTTATGTTCTCCCTGAGCTGGACAGACTTTTGACCATTTTGATGCTTGTAAGAAATCCACAACATTCATGAGAATTGGCTTCACCAAAACATCATCTCTGGGGATTAGAACCGCCATCCAGGAATATTGTAAACAGGCATTCAGACATATTTCCCTTCTGCTTCCTGTGCAACCCAACTCCTGCCAATTCCTGTGTCTGTGGCAGAGGAGCTCCCTGGCCTTGGCTCTCCCATTTTCTGGGAAGTTTACCCTTCTCTTTGGTGAGCTGGTGTTATTAAATGCCTCTGTAGCAGCAAGTGGGATCCTGTTTTGAGATTCTTTGTCTCTGCTGAGCAGGATTGTCTAAGGTCAATGTCGTTTCCCATTTGGATTTAAAATACATTTGAAAATGTGCAAAAGAGGCTGCTTTAAACAATAATTCTCACAGTTAAATGTGTCGAATTCTCCCACCCTGGTGTGTGCTGTGATGTCTGATGGCATCAAGCAAGGGGGAATGTCATAGATCCTTTAAAATCCTCCCTGGGATCCTTGGTGGCCCCTGGAGCTCCGTGGGTGGGATGGGGAGCTGGGGAATTTCCCTCAGGGAGGTGGGGCTGTGGTGGGCAGTGTCAGCTGCTCCTGGCAGAGCTGCCACACACTGCCTGTCATCCCAGCCCTGGTATTCCTGCTGCCATGGAGCTGTTTGGGGCTGGATCCTCACCCCTGCTCTCTCCCTTGGCTGCAGGTTGTGCTGTCATCTTTCAAGCATGGGCTCTTCAGTGGGCAGTGGCTGCAGCGAGTGAGTTACACGCGCTGGGAGGGCATTTTCCGCTGCATCCCCATCTTTGGAATGTCTTTTGCCTGTCAGTCGTAAGTACCTGCCATTCCCACCCCTGGCAGTTGTTCCCACAGTGAGTTTCTGTGAGGGCAGAGGGTCAGGAGGATCTGCAAAGGATAGATACCATCTGGTTTGGTGTTTTATTTTCATCAGAGTATTTTACAGCCCGCTGAAGTTCAGGCTCTCAATTCAGTCGTGACCCTTTTGTTACTGAGATGGGGAGGGAGTTACATTTCACCTGGGAGTTATTGTACTTGAGCAACACGAGCCTGTGTGGGACAAACAGCTCCTCACTGTGACACACAGAGCTGGTGCAGCTGCACGAGGGATGAAATTCCCCTGGTTCTTTATGGGAGTGATGTAGTGCCAGGAAAGGCAGCAGGGCTGGGTCACCCCATGGCTGCAGGGTCCCTTCTGGGCTAGTGAGCACTGGAGGCTGCTCTGCTTCCCCACATTTCTTGGATTGCCCTCAGAAGATGGCACAGTTGTTGGCTTTGGAGGTTTGTTCCTGTATTCCCAGTTCCCTGTTTTTAGTGGCATTTGGAAGAGGGTGAGGCCAGACCAGGCTGCTTCCAGTTAGTTCCCTGTTTTCAACGAGGGTTTGTGCTGACAGGTGGAAGAAGGTGAGGGCAGACCAGGCTGTTCCATGTTTCCTGCAGCATTCCCTGCTGCACTGAAATGGCACATGAGGACTACATGCCTGGCCAGAATCGTGACAGCTCCAAATGGTGTAAATCCAGCCCTGGACACAGGAAGGACTGGCCTCCTTTGGAAGGACCATCCTCCTTTGGAAGCCTGGCAGAGCTGGGCTTCCCCCCTGTAGCTCCAGCAAACGGGTCTCATGCCAACACTAAATGAATGTGACAGATAAAATTTGCTCAGGCTGCTGTGTTTACACCCACTCCAAGATCCAAATCATCATTTTCCACTTACTGGCTCTCTTGGCAGCTCAGATCCTACCCCGGCTCCAGGCTTGCTGTTTAATGTCTCCATCACAACTGGCAAAGAGAATTGTGTTCTCTTACAGCTTTACCTTGTTAACAAATCCCTTTTCTTTCTGTCCGTATGGTATCCATGCAGTAATACCCAGCAGGATTTTCCCGGGAGTTGGAAATGCAGGGAAATGGTTTGGTCTGGACCAGGGTGTGTGGACCTAAATATAGGCTCCATGGCAGCATTTATGTGGCAAACCCAACCTTATGCTGGTTGTTTTTTTCCAAGCATCAGGAAAATACACTGTCCTCAGCCCAGGCAATGCTTTTATATACATTATATGTCTGGGATTTTTTAATTTCTTTTTATGTTCTTTCTTTCTTTCTCTCCTCTATATATTCTGCTTCTCTCTTTATATTTTATTTCTGTATGTATTCTCAGCTATGTAAATTGAATTTGGCTAACCTCTGAATCACCTTTTTAACCATCCCACACACTGCAGAGCCTCCCTGCTTTCCTCTTTTTTCCTTCGCAAGCCTGGATGTTTGGCTGGACCCTTCCCCTCAGAGGGCAGGAGTTCAGGACATAGTTAATGTAATGGCTGTGGTGAGGGCAGGGAGGAATCCCGAGTGGAGAGGCTCCTGGGAAGCTGATCTCCTTGCTCCCAGGGAGGAAGGCCAAGAGGAAGACTGCCAGGAAAGCTGTCCTTGCTCCCTGCTGGTAACTGCGGCCTTGACAGGTCCTGGAGCCAACGTGCTCAGCCTCCTTTGTGCAGACCCGTTGGACCTTCAGGGGTTAAGGGGTGAAGGTCCTGCTTGTGCTCAGCCTGACACGCTTCCTGGGAATGGCTTGGTGCCCACTGGAGCAGGGGATACCCCTTCCCATCTCCCTGCAGGCTCCCCGCCCTTCTCCCCAGAGTTCCTTCAGTAGCACGGAGCCAGGATGTAGCCACTTGAATTAAAGCAACAAGAGGTTAATGAGTTGCTAAAATATGCACCTGATGTCAAAGGTCAAAGAGGACATTCCTTCACGAGGCTCTAAATACCCCAAATCCCGGAGCTGAAGCAGGACAGGCACTGCGTTCAGTGTTGTTTGTTTAACTTTTCCTTTAGACAGGGGGATGCTCCAACCTTCTTCCCGCTCCTCCTCTGTAAACACTGTGTTGCTTTAATTATCAGCACGGAGAGCTCCAAGAACAATAATCTCCGGCGCTCGGCCTGGCCCGGAGCCACCCTCGTTCCCGGGAACAAACGGTCATTCATTTTGCAGCCCTTTTTGAACCCCACTGTTTACATCACACGTTTCGCTCCACGTGGTGGGGTGGGGAGAGCAGGAATATTTTTGCAACACTTAAAAGTTATGAGTGTTCTGAAATCTCTTGGCATTAGCAGTATAAATTGTGGAATTGCAGCGGGTGTTTATGCTCCAGAGGGGGAAGGTGTCAGGGATTCGTTGCTGCTGGGCTGAGGCAGAGAACGGGCTGGAAATGGGGATTTTCTCTCTTTTTCTGCAGTTTTCCTTAAGTAATTTACCCTTTTCTACAGTCAGGTCTTGCCTACCTATGACAGCTTGGATGAGCCGTCAGTGAAAATCATGAGCTCCATATTTGCTTCTTCCCTAAACGTGGTCACCACCTTTTACATCACGGTAGGAACTTCCCCTTCTCTTCCTTTGCCAGAAATCTGGAGGGGCCACAGGGACAAGGATTTATCTGCAGCTGGGGCTGGTTTCTGCTTATCTGTATTTATTCTGACAGATAAGTCATTGTTCTGAAAGCAGAGTTATCTGAGAGGTGATGAACCCAATGGCAGAGGGGGCACGTTTTCCCTGGGTGGAGGCAGAGTGGAGGCCCAGCTCTTACCAGGCCCAGCCTGGAGCTGGGGATGCTGCCCAGAGTTTGGGAGAATGTTTTTCAGCCTGTTGAGAAGGAAGTTATGCCTCATAAGGCAGCGGTTAATGAAACTGGGTTAATAATTCCTGAGGAGAGCTTTGGCCCATGAGCCAGGCTGCTGTCCCTCAGAGTGGGACAGTCCATGGGCCTGGCAGTGAGGAGAGTGTGTCCTCCAGGAAACCGCCCATGTTTGGTGAGAAACTCACTTTTGGGCAGCTACCACTATTGATGAACCAGCTGTCCCAGCTTTTGGGATGCCGGGGCTGCTGTGGGAGGTGACCCACAGTCCCACATGGCTGCTCCAACAGGACATCACCGTCCTCCACCTTCCACAAGGAGCACGTGTGAAGTGCTCTGCAGTCCAGCCCACCCTCTCCCCTCCCCAGGTGGGCTTCTTTGGCTATGTGAGTTACACCGAAGCCATTGCTGGGAACGTCCTCATGAACTTCCCTTCCAACCTGGTGACGGAGATGATTCGAGTGGGATTCATGATGTCGGTGGCAGTGGGGTTCCCCATGATGATCCTGCCCTGCAGACAGGCACTGAACACCCTGCTCTTTGAGCAGCAGGTAAGATCCCTGTGTGACCAGGGCTGCCTTAGTGTGGAACTTGCTTTTTGAAGGGCTTTTTGTGACCCTTTGACCTCTGACTGGCTTCAAACTTGTCTCAGCTCCATGAGACTCCAGTGACAACTGAATGTGTCAGGTACTTGCTATCCAAAGGGTAAAACCCCAACTCCCATAAAATCCTCAGTCCCCTGGGTGTGGTGACCATGCAGCAGGGGCCTGTGGCCTTTTTTAAATCCTACCCCTCAGAATGGTTAATCCTTGGGACTTGGAGGTTCACATCCTCTGCAGAGGAATTCCACAGGCAGAAGGGCAGGAGTTCCCACTCTGCAGCCCACATCCCATGGCTGCTGCTCTCTGTTCCGCTGGGGATTCCAGCTCTGGCACAGACGTGTTACACAGCTCAGAGCCGAGGTGGTTCTCCCCCTCAGAAAGAGGGAGAAATGTGCTTTTGGAAGCAGCGGAGCCTCCTCATTTCCTGCTGCTCCAGCTGCCGTCCTTTTGCTGGCCAACTCACTTTGCATTGAGCTCCAGCTCCTGTTCCCGGCCTCGGAGCCCAGCCCAGCCTCATTTCTTGTTGCTTCCATGTGTGCCTGCTCATTCCTGCTCCATTATTCCCGCCCAGCACCTTTGTCAGCAGCCCTGTCCCCTCGGGGTTCGGATGTCCCCTTCCTGCAGCGCCTCCCGGGCCACGGTGCCGGCCCGGAGCGGAGGCGGGCGGTGGGATGTGGGATACAGCCCTCTCCCACACATTCCACCTTTCCCAGGGCCAGCTCCTCAGCCAGCCTTTGTGACTGTAGCTGGTCTGTCTGCTGGAGACTGTGAGTCCCTTGTGGCGGTGGCGTGTTCTCCTCTGTGCATTGTGCGGCGCGGAACGCGCCGATGGGATTCAGCAAATACAGTAAGAGATTGTGGGAATGTTCTGAGGCCTTTGTGTATCCGCATAAATAGAAACCTCTTAGGGCAGGAAATAAAACTTGAGCAATTTATAGCTCTAAATCCTGCCACTTCTGCCTGTGAGAAGCCCCCAGCTCTTTTCTCACGTCGGGAGGGCCCGAGGCTGGGGGCAGACAGTTGGTGAGAGCCAGCGGGTGCAGGGGAGGAAGCGCTGGAAACACTTGGGAGTGCTTTGGATCTTGCCTGGGCTCAGCTCGTTGCTCCTTGGGCTTGAAGGTGTCGCTTTGCCTTCCTCTCCATCTGTGCAGCAGCAGAGCCGGGACCTGCTGGGCCTGCAGAGCACGCTGGGGCCTCTGCCTTCCACACCTCCCACTTGGAGTGTGGGGATGGGATGGGGTGGGAAGCAGAGGGCCTCTGGAAAGCCTCCAGCAGCGCCCATCCTCCCCTGCCATCTCCCTGGCCTGTCATCCTCCCAGTTGGAGGAGCTGTTCCTGTGCTGTAGTATGGTGGGAACAGCCCTGCTCCCCCAGGTGTTGGGAGACACCTCCCTAGCAAAGCCAGAGCTCTTTCCCCTGTGACTGTTCTCCCTCCTGCTGCTCATATGTGCTCCCTCTTGCTGCTCTTGGCCTTGGGTTGCTCTCCGAGTCCCTGCACAGGGACTGGGGCACAGCTGTGTGGGGTCATGTTTGGGCTGGGCTGGAAACAACAGCTGTGGCCCCGTGTCCCCTCAGCCCTGTTTTGGAGGTTCAAATGCACCTTAAAACTGCTCAGCCATGTCTGACTGCCCCCAGTATTCACCTCTGTGGGGAGCGGAGTGTGGGGGTGATGGAGCTCTGGGGTCTGCTGTGGGATTGCTGAGGAAGTGCTGAGGGGCTGTGGGCTGTGATGCAGGAACTAAACTCCTTGTCCCCCTGCCACCCCTTTCTCCCAGCAGAAGGATGGCACCTTTGCTGCTGGGGGTTACATGCCCCCGCTCCGGTTCAAAGCCCTGACGTTGGCTGTTGTGTTTGGAACCATGGTCGGAGGCATCATGATCCCAAATGGTGAGTGAGGAGCTGGGGACAAGGGCTGGCTGTTTTCTTTGCTCCGTGTTCTTTGCTTTGCTGGCTGGGGTGACCAGACTCACAGCCCATCCTGCCCTGGGGCTCCAACAGCCGCCCTGTGCTGCTGCTCTGGCACTTCTGGAAGAGACCTTTGCTGACTTCTCCTCTTCTTTGCCAGTGGAAACAGTCCTGGGCCTGACAGGTGCGACCATGGGAAGCCTCATTTGTTTCATCTGCCCAGCTCTTATTTACAAGAAGATCCACAAGAATGCACTTTGTTCACAGGTCAGTGCTGATGCTGCTTGACATTCCCCTAAGCCCTCTGCAGAGCCTGGGAATGTGGTTCGTTTGGCTGCAGCAGGGAATCTGCTGGGCACCTCCTCCAGCCTCCCCTCCAGTCTGCCCAGTACAGGTGGGAGCTGTTCTGGTCGAGTGTCCATCCCTTAGAGAGCAGAGGCAGTGGCAGAGGTGGTAGCCCAGTGCATGGCTTGGAACACCAACTCTTTGTGTTCCTCCAGCAGCAAGTGAAACATTAGTTTGGTGCATAAAATGCTGCTTCCAGTCCTCCTTCTGGTGGGATTCAGGTTCTGGATCCTCAGAGCAGGAAATCCAGGCAGCCTGTAAAACCTTAAAGCCTCACATCCCGACCTGCCTGGGCTGGGTAAAACAAACAGGGCTTCTCCACAATGTGGTTCCTGCTGCCGACCCTCAGCCTTCTGCTTTCAACCAAAGTAATCATAAAAAGGAACACACACATAGAGGTGTTGCTTCACGAATGGATTTTCTAAGGGATTGGGGTTGTTCAGAGACTGTTAGAAGTTTAACTTTTCCTTCTGCTCCAGTTTGAATTGGCCTCCTCGGGGACTGAAACAAAGTGGCTTTTTGCTGGGCTTGATCTCTCTGCTCCTGCAAGTGCTATGGTCTGAAATTAACAGGTTTTGGGTTTTTTTTTCTAACAATAACTTAATCCACTACCTTTTCGCAGGCCTCTGTCCCAGCATTGCCAGTGAGGACAGTGCTGGGCTGCCCAAGGTTGTGGGCAAAGTGCAGAGTCAGCAGGGGAGAGCAGCACGTTTTTGTGGGGCCCACAGAACTGGTGGCTTGTTCTCTTCTTAATGACTTGTGGCTTTGCAAACCTACGTGAAGTTTTTAAGCAGGGTGTGTTTTTTTTCTGCCCTGTGCTTTCCCTGACACAAGGAAATAGTCCAACTTTCCAGCTTTCACTCTGAATTCTGACACTTAGCTCCAAAGTTCTTTGAGTGAAACCCCAAGCAGGAGTCTGAATGCCAGCCTGGGTTTTTCAGGGAAACAAAGAGCACTTTCAAGAATTGCTTTCTATTCTGGCTGAGCCAGAGTGTTTCTCTGCAGTGCCTCGAGGCTGCACTCAGGACAGGCTGAGCTCTCAGCCCTGGGGTGGGACACTGGGGCCCTCACAATGCCTGACCCCAAACGCTGGTCACGAGGCTGAGGGACATGTTTGTCCTGCAGAAATCCCCACAAAGGAGGAAGGGCTTATCTAAAGCATCAGGCCCCAGGTTACCTCTCAAGAGGCCATCCAGCCTTCCCCGAGAGATCCATTGCCTGTCAGGTTTGCATTCCTGCTCGGAGCAAGGACACACCTGCTCAGCACCTCCCTGCCTCCACAGCCCAATTTGGAGCCCACCCTCTCCTCCTTCCTCCAGGTCTTTGCAAAGGCTCATTTATTCTTCCCCTGGAGCTCTGTCTTTGGTCTCCTCCTTCATTCCTGCTTTTCTTTGATCAGGTGCTCCACTCCATCAAAGTCTGCTCCTGAGGAAGGTGGTAGCTGGGGGGAGAGGAGCCAGCCCTGGGCACAGCTGTTCCTGCCTGCCTGTCCCTGTCCAAACAGTGAACATGGATGTTCTCCCTCCTTCCCTCCATCATCTTGAGCTCCCTTCAGAGCAGCAGACCTTCTCAACGCCAGCTTTTACACTTTTCTGGGTTATCTTGGCTCTTGTGGTGCTGAGAACTGGCTGCGTTTATCAGGCCACCTCTGGCATCCAGCAGCATCTGGTGTCAGGAGGTTACAGGGTGGTGACATGGAGGGGCAGGTTTCTTCAACTACAGCTATGAGATGGGGATATTGCAGTAAGAGAGAAGAGGATTCCAGGAGGAGGTATATGGGCAGTCCCAGTTGTTTGCTGGCCAACAAGTCGCTTCTGCCAGCGAGCTGTGAGTTATCAGAGCTGCTGCTCAGCTGGGCTGGGCTGGAAGTGTCCTGCTTGGAAGGACTGGGTGAGAAAGGCAGGTTAAAAAGCAGTTAAAAAGCCTGTGAGTGAAGCAGGGAGAGCGTTCCTTTTCTTGTGGTTAGGCATCTGTTCTGTAAAGGTCCATGTCCCGCTGCCCCCCGGGGGCCCTGGGTTTGGCTGAGGCTGCTGAAGGGCACGTGGGGGTCTGTGAACAGAGTGTGGAACTGCCAACAGGAAGGTGTTGCCTTCCCAGTGTTGACACAAGCGTGTCCAGGAGGCCCCTCCTAGGGAGGCCAGAGTTGCTGTTGTCCCAGTTGGGGAAGAGGAGCTGCCGGAGGTCAGGAAGTGACCCCTGGAGCTCACTCCTGTGTGGGTGGAAAAGAGATTCCCTTTACCCCCCTGGCAGCTCAGGGGCCAGCACCCCTTCCCCACCACCACGCTGAGGGGTACAGCCCCCCAAACACAGCACCTCTGTGGAGGGACCCGGCGGTGACCGGGGCTCTGCATTCCTTTGCCGTGACTCCGTCCCTCGGAACGCTCCGTGTCCATGGATGGCGTCACGCCACACACATGCAGTGTTTGCTTCCCGTGGCTGGAGGAGAAGGGCTGAGCTAATGGCTCTGCTGGGCAGAGTTGAACTTGTCTTCTGGGAGGAAGGACGGCCGGGGCAGCGCGACCAGCCGAGGAAACGGCCGTGTAAACTTCCTCTCCTGAATTCCCATCCGTGGCTCCTGGGAGATGGTCCCTGGCCCTGCTGACCTGCCTGCTGGAACAGGCTGCAGCCCCAGGGGCTGCCACAGCCTCGTGTGTCTGTGCTGAGAGGAGGTTTGGGAGGAGAGTCTCTGCTCTTTTTGGGATCTCTGGGTCTGGGGGAGATCCTTCCCGTGGGATCTGACACAGCTCAAAACTGCCCTGCTGACCTTCCCCTCATTCCAGGATCTCTCGATGTGGGAGTCCATGACTCTGCCAGGTTTGATTCCTTGAACCCCAAGTCCTCGCAGCCCTCATTCCTGTTCCTTCTATTGCCTTGGTGGTCTCCTGAGTACAAACTGCCTGCTTTTCCATGTCATAAGCATCTCCATGGAATTAAGCCAAATCATGTACCTCCTTATTCTGGTCTTGAGTTGGGAAGGGGGTAGGTGTGGAGAAGGAGGGGGCTGCTGGGGGGAGCTGGGATGGCTCAGGGACAGCCCAGCCTGTCTCCGACTGCCACGTGTGCCCGTACCCGCTGCTTTGGGAGCTCACAGCTGAACTCCAAATGTGGAGCAATCAAAGGGGCTTCAATCCGAGGCATTCGAGCCCCTGGTTCCCCACCAAGATAAGAAACAACAAAAATCCTTTTAAAGCATTTAATGTTTTCAGCCGTTTCCTACAGTTCCCTTCTCTCCCACGTTGCTCCTGGTTCCTGTGGCACCAGAATTAGATCCTCTTTGTGGAAACACTCTTCCTCTCCACTGTTGTTTCTGGAAGGTGCCAGAACAGCCTCCCAGGCACAGAATGCATTTGTGCCGGGGCTGTGGATTGTGTGAGGGGAGGAAGTGGAGCAGTTCCAGCCCAGGGCAGCAGGGCAGGACCTGCTGACTCGGCGTTTGGCCCGAGGGGTGGATGGCAGGATTTCTGCTCTTTGTGCACCCCCGGGCAAGGCAGGCAGCACATTCTGCTCCTGTTTCCTCTGCAGTGGCTCGAAGGTCTGGCCTCTGCTCCCTGGCCATGCTGCCCCTGCTGCAGAGCTGCTCCACATCCCGCCAGCCTTTTCCTTGCGAAGGCGTCCGTCTGTCTGCGGGGTGTGCTGGGAACGGGCTCTCCGGGCTCTCCTGGGCCCAGCTCTGACCACACTGGCCCGTGTTTCTGGGCCATCTCTCTCAGCACGAGGCGGGTGAGGAAAGCGTCAGCCTTTCCTCCCCTTCTGGAAGTGCCAATGTTTTAATTTCTCCTTCCAATTTCACCTCTCCCCGTGATTTTCAGTTTTCTGGCAGCTTGCAGTGGTAGAAATGCTCCCTGTAGCCATTCCTGTTTCCCCCCCACGGAGAAGCATCTCTTTGTTGTGCTTTTTGTGAATTGGGCTGTAAATACTGCGGGATGAGGATCTGGGGGGACCAGGATGAGTCAGAAATCATGGAGTGGTTTGGGTTGAAGGGACCTTATAGCTCATCCAGTTCTGTTTCCTTCCATGGGCAGGGGCACCTTCCACTAGACCAGGTTGCTCCAAGCCCCATCTAACACTTCTAGGAGTCATGTGGAATTGGATCCTTGTAGATCAATTTATCATCAGATAACAAGCAGTAGAAATTCTTTTTGCTGCCCATCACTTTCTCCTTTTTGAGGTGGAGAAATTCCTAGGGCCCTTCTTTCCACGGGATCCAGATGCCATCCTTCTATTTTTATCCTGTTTGATCCCAGCTTTCTGGAAATGAGGGAGTCACTTCTCATCAGCTTCTTGAGCCCTGGCCACTGGTATTCATGTGTGGACATTTTACTCTTCCTTTCCAAACCAAGGATTTTTAAGCAGTTCCCTGGAACATTTTGGGTCTGTAACCAGACTGGGCACCTCTGTGCTCAGCCAGACCCGATTTCATGGAGTTCTCAAGCTGGAAATACCAGGGAATGAGCCTTTGCAGCTGGACTCATGGCTACCACATGCATTATCTTATCCCTACAGCCTGTCCACTCGCTTTTGAGCCCTTCCACTGTAGGATTTGCCTTTCCAACAGCTTCCAGCATCCCAAACTCTCATTCCCATGGCTCTGCACCCAAATACAAAACTCAGCCAAAAGCTACCAGTTTTCCTGTTTTCCTCTTAAATTCCTCTCCTCTCCCTCTTACTGACACATGTCACTGGTCTGAGCTTGGAATTGTTTGGAGACACTGTGGGAATACCGTACAGAGCAGTCCTGGTGGTTTTACTGTGCTAACAGTCACTCTGGCATTTTGTGCAGATCATCCTGTGGATTGGGCTGGGAATGCTGGTGATCAGCACATACACCACCCTGTCTGCCACCGAGGACACCCCTGTGAGGACAGAAGCGATGGGCTTGGAGCACCTGGACAGAGAGGAGAGCAGAATCGACCAGGATTCAGTCAAAATCCCAGGTATGTGTCTGCTGGAATTGGTTTCCCAGTTCTGCTCCCAGCTACACTTCTTAAAAAGAAAGAAAAGAATTGTTTTTTAAAGCGTGGCGGAAACAGGGTCATTTCCAGGCAGCTCTGTGCATCTTCCGAGCTTCCTGGGGCCTTTTCCCAAGAAAAGCTGCAGTTCTGTCTGGTGAAAGAGCCCACTGTGACCTCCAATGGTACCTTGTGGGAGTTTTTCTTTGGATAAGGGAAAGGTGGGGTGCAGGGGCTGGGATCCCCCGTGGGGACACAGCAGGGATCCCTGTCTGGGGTGCTCTGTGAGCACAGTGCCCACCTGGTCAGGGAGCTCGTGGCCAGAGGGTGCTGCCCTCCCCCTCTGCCAGCCCGAGAACCAGCCATCCATCACCCCAAAAGGTACGGGAATTTATGGGAATTGCCTTTTTTTTTTGGTGCTGCGGATATAAATTTGGACTCTGCCTTCTCCCTGACAAAGGCTGTGATTATGCCTCAGCTTTGTTTACTGGTTCCTGTTATTTATTATTTGTTTGCTGGGGCCACTGATGGAATTACGGCCGCTCCTCCCTTTCCCAGCTGCTCCGGAGCGAGGCCGTGCAGGTGCCGCCTGACCCCGCGCTGCCCTTCGGCCCTGCTGCGTCCTGTTCCTTCGCCTCAGTTTTGTTTCCTCCTGCTCCTGTGGTTTTTTTTTTGTTCTTTGGAGGCCTTGAAATATCCTCGCGGAGATTGAGAGCGGAAGGGAGAAAGGGGCTGGCTCTTGTGGAGATTATCCTCCCTCCTGGTTCTTGGCCGGGTTCCTGCCCGGCAGCTTGGAGTGTCTCCCACGCCGGTGCTGCCGCCGATAACATTCACTCCGGGGTTGCTCCGTGGTGGAGTTTACTTGTGGTTTACTCGTGGCTTGCTCAAGGCTGTGTGTGCCTTCGCAGGCACGTGGGTGCTGGTAAACTCCAAGCAAAAGGCGCTCCCAGTCCCTTAATGGAGCCCTCAGCAGGGCCAGGAGGAGGGATGCGATTGAATTCTTCCGTCTTGGTTAATTTTGGAGCAGTAATGGCCAAAGAACAGCTGCTCCTTTCAGGAGAAGTCGCTAATGACACGTGTTCTGACTGGGAAAATAAAAAATCCCATAAAACACGGTGTCCGCAGGAGTTTGCTGAGTCTTCCCCCCCTCCCGGCGTGAGCCGGGGCGGCAGAGCGGGATGCCAGGCTCTGATCATCGGAGCGATCCGGGAGCCCGCCGGCATCGGCTCTTAGTGCTGCGGGATTAAATAATCCCACCCGGGAGGAGGGCGGGTTCGGTGCTCCCGGGTCATAAACTTCCCAGGGAGGAGCCGTGCGGCTCTGAACGCTCCGACAGGGAAAGCTCAGCTGCTCCCGAGGTCCTTTTGGCAGTGGGGTCTGAAGGGCTCCATCCCCTGGGATGGGACAGAGGGGAGAGATGGATCTGGGCAGAGGAAGGGGATGCAGGAGCTGCAGCGTGGACATGGGGCTGCCCCGGGAGAGCCACCGCTGCGATTCCTTGGATCTGTGCCTCCCTGTGCCTCTGCAGGATGTTGGCTTGACTAGCAATGAGAGGCGTTAAATGGTGCCCTTCTTTCCCCCCGCGGCTCCCCCTCGTCCTCGCCTGCCTTGTTTTGCAGAGCAGGAGCTGCCACAGCAGCAGCAGCTGCATCCTGTCGTTCCAGGGGCGCAGGATCCGGGCTGGGCTGCCCCTGCACCTGCGTGCCCTCCGGATGGGCCCCATTACACACTCAACCCTTCAGCAGGATCACAGGCTTCCTCTGGGCACCCCTGGTGGGTGCTCAGCCTGTCCCCTCCCCAGAGGGTGACTCCAAACCCCTTCACCCAAGCACAAGGCACTTCCATGCCCATTCCCTGGGCATAGGTTCCTCCTTTCCCAGGCACAAGGTGCCTCCATGCCCTTTCCCAGGGTGGAAAGTGCCTCGTGCCCCTTCCCAGCACCACCCCATCCAAGGCAAACCTCAGGGCCTTTCCCCTGCACTGCCTTCCCCGCCTGCCTCCCTCCTGTCAGTGTGTGAGAGGAGTTTTATTGGCCTCTTTGATGTTGTGGAGCCCAGAACTGGAGAGACTTTCATTAAAGCCCTGCCCCGTGGGCCCGGGGATTATGAATATTAGAACATTGGCCTTTTATGTGAACACGTATTGACCAGCGGCCTCGGAATCGTGTTTTTCCTAACGACACCCAAGTGCCCATTACAGCCCCAGCCTGTGGTGCTGGAGGTTTTACTGTCAGCAGCTCTTCGGGAAAGGGATAAAACCCCTTCCAGCCCCGTCCTGCCGCGGCTGCGCCTCTGTTAAAAGGTTGCTAAGCTGCCTCTGAAAGCTCAGGAAGGCAATTATCCATTTAAAAAAAAAAAAAAAGAGGCAAAAAAAAAAAGCTAATTAGGCAATTTCTCTCCGTATTTAAAGCACCCTCGAGGGTCTCGGGGGGGATTAAGATTTTGTAATATTTTTCAGCTCCTTACTTGATCGTTGCTGCTTCATCTTCTCCCTGCCATTGTGCAATGTTGGGTAACAAAGCCCTGATTCAGGCTCCTTGTGCAAGAGCCCTTTCCCCAGCATGCTGGGCACCCACTCCAGCCATCCCAGTGTCCTGTGGGATGGGGCGGGCTGTGTTACATGGATTTGGGTAAAACTGGGGGCTGTGTTTGGCTTGGCTGCTGGCGTGATGCTCAGGGCTCCTCCAGCCCTGCATCCCTGTGTTTGCCCACAGAAAACCAACCTGCCCGACCCAGGCTATGTCCCCGCTGGCATTCCCAGCCGGAGCAGCCCCGGAGATGTGTGGAACGTGCATCCTGCATCCTGGTAGCTGCAGGAACAGCTTGGCTCCGCAGCGGCTCTCCCTGGTGCTTTGTGCGAGAGAGCTTTTAATAGTGCCTGTGACACAGAAAAGGAACCAGCAGCCTCTGGTAATTTGGGTTGGTTTTTACTGCTGGTGCGTCAGGAGACAACTGTGAACTAATTTCAGGGATGCCATTCCATAACCTTGTGAAATCTGTACCCGTCTGGGGGAGGGAGGGCTCCTGCAGGCGCAGCTGGGCCGGGGGCTCCCCAGGGAGGGCCTGTCCCTGCCCTGCCCCGGCACTCAGCACGTCCGAGGGCAGCATTTGCCCCTGTCCCTCTGCCCTGCTTGTTCTGCTTCGTTTTCCTTGGCGTGGGCTCCTGGATCTTGGTCCATATCACTGCAGTGAAGGAATTCAAGCGGGTCTGGAGCTGGGCTGGCACGAGCAGGTCCTGAACCCCACGTCCCTGGTCAGCCCTTGGCCGATGCTCTGGGGCAGGTGGTGTCCCTCAGGGTCCTGCACTCCCTTGGCCAAGTCCCCCTGGATCTGGGGGAGCACAGCAGGGCCCATCCCGCTGCCTCTGCCCAGGACAGGGGCTGTGGACACACATTTCAGCTCTGGCTGTTGCTACAGCAGACGAGAGGCTGAAAAAAACGCGTGAGGAGGGATTTAGTGCCTGCCTGGGACCATTGCTGCGATCTGAACCAGGAGCGGGGGGAGGAGGGAAGCTTTTAGGTTGCTAATCATGAAATTTTATGGCAGCCTGGAGAGGCTGTTGGCAAACCACAACACACCCAGACACGCACACACACAAATCAGCTGCAGGACGCCCCGGCTTCCCCTCGCGTGAGCGCAGCTGCCGGAGAGCCGGGGGGTCAGAGCAAAGCCTCCCGGTGCTGCCTCACACCCCAGCCTCTCCTTGGGAGCCAAAAGGCTTTTACAGCCTCTCAGCCCTTCCCTGTAAAGTCCAAGGCCAGTCATAAAACATGACGAGGCGCAGCGTTACTGGAAGACGCTCCGAAGGGACCGGGAGGGTGACGAGACAGGCAGGGCCGTTATTGCACATCCCGAGCAAAACTGTTCCCTGCAAACCACCCAGAGCCCTGGATGGATTTCCAGGCAGCCTGAGAGGTCGTTAATTCACGCCCTGATGATGAACTTAATTTTGTTTCCCGCTGAGCAAATGACGGCTTAGAGGCAGCTTGGCCTTATTGCGGCGTGGAGACTTTTGGGTTTGTGTTTTGTTTGTGTTTTGGGCTTTTCCTGCATTGTTTGCAGAGCAAGGAACGTGCCCCTGCTTGATTTATGATGGAGCTGCCAGGGACACTCCCCGAACTGAGCGGGGCCTCCCCGGCCCCTCGGGCTGCCCTGGGCCCACGGGGGTTCACCTACTGCAGGGTCCTCTGGGCAGGGGGACTGCTGGATTAACTCCTCTCTTCCCTGCTTGCATTTCCTGCCTTCTTCCTTATTTCCTCCCCTCACCCTTTTTATTTCCCCCTCCTTCCTGTTTATTTCCCCTTTGAACATCATCTCGCTGCCTCTGCTCGTCTGCCATGGGAACGGCCGTGTCCGTGTTGGGTTTCTCTGGATCCCCTGGACCTCTCCAACCAGAGCCATCTCCCGCCTCCATGAGCCAATTAATGACAAACTTTCCTCCACCAGAGTAAATAGTTTCTTGTGCTGAGGCCAGGACGGAGCTGGGAACATCCGCAGCCGAGCTGAGTGCTCCCCTCCCCAGCTCGGCCTCCCACTTCCCAGGGCCCCCGGCCAGGGCTGGGCACTGGTTCCTGCAGCCCAGTTTTCCTGAAAAGGAGGAGTGTCCTGCCCTGACTTGCTGAACCCTGGGAAGTCCCTCAATGGAGAGGGGGGGACCCTTGGGTACTAGCCTTGAATTTCTCAGAAAACCCAAGCCCTTTTCCCCTCCCACCATCATTCCCCAAGCAAAGGAACGTGGAAAGCTGGCCAGCCCCACGCACGTCCCTCAGCTGGGTGTGGAGCTCCGGGACGGAGTCCGGGTTTCTGGAGAGGCTCAAGGTCCTGCTGGCGTGGATCCCTCTGGGCCAGGAGTTTGTACTTAATTTGGGGGGGAATTTTTGTTGTTTCCCCTCCCCGACTTGGGCAAGGCCCACGCAGCTGAAGTTGTGGCAATCCCATCTTTCCCATGAGTTCATCTCGTAATAAATCGCACCAGCCCTGCGGAGGGGGAGGAGAAAATGGAAAGATGTTTATAGAATTAATTCCCCAAAGGAAATCACACGGGGGAGGGCGAATGGGGGAAGAGTTGGGAATTTTTTTTTGTTACAGAAGATAGAATTTTTTTTTTTTTTTAAAGTTTGTTGGATGGAAAAAAATCTGCAGAACAACTTCAGTGCTGGGAAACAATTTGCTTTCCTCCTCAGCTGCTCTGCAAAGGAAGAGTTCACTCCCTGTGTGGGTTTTCTGCCATGCTGGGGGTGGAAAGGACCCTTCCCATCCCATAGGATGTGCCACGGATTCCATGTGGAATACACTGGTCACACCAGCACTGAACCCAGTAACTGGTTTGACTGGGATGTGTCTTCCCATCTCTTTGAGGGAGAAAAGGGGGAGTCCCCTGTCTCCCTCGGAGTTTCCCCTAATTAAAGCCTGTTTAATCCCACTCCTCAAAACTTCTGCAGGAAAAGGAAACCTCCCCTCTGTCCCACCCCTCTTCTGAGGGGTGTCCAAAGGACTGCAGGAATGCTCGATCACTAAAAAAGGCACAAAAATCAAATTAAGGGACAAAAATAAAAATAAAGGTGGTTTTAAGGCACTTTGCAGAAAACAGCCGTGGGAAGGGTCCAGGGCTGGCCCCCAACTTGGGCTCCCCTGGTGCTGGGGGTCTGAGGCTGGATCCCAGCTCAGGTTCTGGTGTTGGGGGTGGTTCCAGGGCTGGATCCCAGCTCCGTTTCTGCCGGAGCTCCGGGGCTGGATCGCAGCTCGGTCTCTGCCAGTGCCCGGGGTCCAGGGCAGGGAGCCGGGGGGATGCTACCATCTGGTGGCACCAGCTCGCAGCGGCAGCCGGCTCCATTCCGGCTCCATCCCGGCTCCATCCCGGCCCCATCCCGGCTCCATCCCGGCTCCATCCCGGCCACACTTCCTTGCCAGCGGCTCCACAAAAACCCACGGCAGGGAAAACAACCAGGTGGCTCCAGAACAAAGCTCCCCCCGAGTCCCACCGCGCTAAGGCTGCAGGAAAACCAGGGGTTAGGCTGGGTGGGTGAAGGGGTTGGGACAGACACGGCGATTCCCAGGATCCCACACCTCATCCCTGTCCCCATCCCGTGTTTGCAGAACAGAACCCGGCAGTGGAGGAGCCCGAGGATGACCGTGATAAACCCAAACTGATCGAGGAGAAGGAGGAGCTGGAGCAGCCACAGATCAAAGTGCCCATGCAGGTGCCCAAGAGGGAGGAGGAGAGAGGAAAAACGGAGGAGGAAGTGCAGCTGGACCGTCCTGACCAAGGTAATGGGGAGCCTGGGAAAGGGAGCTGGGCTGGGAGCTGGGAGTGTGTGTTTTGGGACTATTTCAGATCCAGATCCTGTCTCTACTCCTCACCTTCCTCCCTTCACCCCACATTCATGGTGGGCTTTGTGGGCTGAAGGTGATTTAGCATTTGATGCTCTGGAGGCTTGTTGGGAATGCGGCCTCTGGACAGGGAGGAACAACAGGAATGAGCAAGGGCAGCAGGGAGCTGGGTGTACTGGGAACCTGGTGCCTCTTGCTCTCCCTAACCCTGCCTGTGCCCCCAGGGATTGCCCTGCCCGTGGGGGAAGCTCATCGCCACGAGCCACCAGTCCCACACGATGAGGTGGTCGTGGACATGGGGCGGGAGCAGGAGGAATCCGACGAGAACAAGGCTGCTCCTGGAGGAGCCAACAGCCACCTGCTGGAGGAGCCAGCCAGGCTGAACCCCCAGAAGGAAGCACTGGACCCAAAACAATGGAAGGAAGTGGTTGCTCAGAACCAGCAGCGGGGAGGGACTGCTGGGCCCGTCCCGAATCCAGAGAAGGTCCTGGACACGGTGGTGCAGCGGGATGGCAAGGATGGCAGGCCACCCTACAAGGAGCTGGAGCCAGGGAAAGCAGTGCTGGGAGCCAAGGAACAGGCTGCTGTGCCAGATGGGGACACTGCTGAGGCTGCAGGTGACCGGGATAAGTCCCAGCTCCAGCTCCCCAGGAGAGCAGAGGAGGCCGGGAAGTCCGTGGAGAAGGAAGCAGAGCCTGGTAAGCCCCTTCCACAGCAGCTCATCTGAGCACACTCCTCTGGGCCTGCTATTCCTCTGGAGATGGGACAATTTGGTCATTCCCACCTCCATCCCAGCGTTTCCTTTTAATTCCACGAGGTGAGCACGTGAGCCTGCACAGCCCCTCCGGCAGCTGCTGCGGGAAAGGAGGGATCTGGTGGCTTTGACAGCTACTGTAAGAGCTGTCAAACAGTTGTTCTCCACCCGCCGAAATGTCAGGTGCCGTGCTGTTCCTGCACGGCTCCCAAATCACCGGGGACACGGAGCCGGGAGATCTTGACAGGGAACACATTGCCAAGTGCCCGTCTAAGAGCCAGTTAGAGCTGTTCTTGCATGTTAATTGGCCGAGGTAGTTAGTGCTGGCTCGCTGCCACCAGCCATGAGGTTGTTAAATATTGGGTTTATTACTTCTCTCGCAGCCGCTACGTTGGATCTGAATGGTGCTGGGTGGGCGGGGAGGGACACGGAGGCATTTTGGGGAACATCTGCACTGACAGCAAAGCTCTGCCATCCTTTGCAGGTGAGAAGCAGGAGCTGCCCCTCCCAGACAGAGCAGATCTGCTGGAGAACCGGAACACTGAGGAGAAACAGGAGAACATGGAGAGCAAGCTGGGGGGTAAGTGTTTGTCCTTGGGTGTGTGGGGAGTGGGGAGCACCAGGATCCCCCCCAGATCCCTCTCTGCAGGAGGATGGTGCCTGGAGACCACAGTCACTGCCACAATGGCAGCAGGTGGTGCTCATCCCGCCTCTGGCACACCTGGCAAGGCCACTCCGGGTCCTGAGTCATGCTGGCACCTGGGCCTGGCTGCTCCTGGGTGTTGGAGCCCTGGGAAGAGGGGTGGGCATTGCCCTACAGCCTCATGGTGTGGGCAGGGGCACACAGGGAGACCTGGGCATGTCGCTGTGCCAGGGACTGGGGCAAAGCCCCAGCTGCTCCTTCCCCACAAAGCCTGGCAGCTCCATCCCTGGAGCCTCAAAGCAGGTGCAGCAAACCCTTCCTCAGGCTGAGCTTCTCCCTTTGACCTCTGCCTGGTACAGGGGGTTGGAGTTTGAGCTTGGACCTGTGTGCTTGCTCTCATCCTGTCCTCCTCCAGCTTTCTTCCCTCCCTCCTGACACACAGGCAGGGTTTGTGGAGTTGGATTTTCATGCAAGAAGGACTCCCACAGCCCATTGACTGATTTCTGGGGGCTTTGAGTCACAGAGGTTTCATTGCCTCTCTTTTCCCCTTTTCCAGAAGCAGGGCCTGCAAAACTGCTGGACCACAATGTGCTGCTGCAGGTGATCAAGGAGCAGCAGGTGCAGCAGAAGCAGCTCCTGGACCAGCAAGCAAAGCTACTGGCAGTGATCGAGGAGCAGCACAAGGAGATCCACCAGCAGCGGCAGGAGGAGGGGGCAGAGGAGAAGCCAAAGCCAGGTAAGGACGTGGCCAGGGAGCAAAACCCCTCCACAGGGTGCCCACTGCTCAGAGCAGCTCTAAAATCAGGCTGGGAATGATCCAAGTCCCTTTGGCCCATGGCAGAGTCCACTGCAAAGCCATTCCTGGCCTCCAAGGCATCCCTGAACACAAGGATAACACCCCAGGCCTCTCCTCATCTTCCCACGTGGTCGTGGGTGGTGTGAGCTCATCTCCTGTTGTGCAGAATGTGGTGGCAGCAGCAGGGAATTTCCTAAGCAAACTTTTCCATGTTGGTTTTGTCCTGCAGTGGAAGCACAGCCAGATCCTGCCGTGCCCCTCTCCAGGAGCAGGGAGGACGAGGGCCCAGGAGCCAAGGGAGACACGGCTGGGAAGCCTCTGAGCAAGGAACTGCCGGAGCAGCCAGAGCAGCGCCTGGGCCAGCAGCCCCCCAGGGCCACCGAGCACCACAGGGACACCGTGGGCAGGCTGGAAGAGCCTGGGCACAGGCAGGACATTCCTGGGGCTCCTCCCAAGGAGAGGAAGGTGCAACTGCAGGAGAATGACAGAGCTGGGAAGAGTCCCATGAAGAACCGGGATCCCGTCCATGGGGATGCCCAGCACGTTCCAGCAGCCAGAAGCCACCTGGAGAAGAAGCCCTTGGCAGAGGATTTGGGAGGAGATCGTGAAGCCAAAGCTGGAAGAGAAATCCACGAGAAAAAGAATTTCCTGAAGGTCGTGGAAGCAGCTACAACTCCCATCCAAAGAGAACAGCCGGGGGCTGCCAAAGTTCAGGGAGTAGCAGGAAGGAGTTTGGAAAGAGACTCAGGAACAGACCGTAAAGCCAAAGCTGTGAGTCAGGTGGAGCCCAAGGACCTGGCAGGGGTGCCGGACTCTTCCAGTAACAGGAATGTGGCAGGGAGGGAGCAGCACCCACGGGAGGGAGCTGTGGGTGGGCGGCAGCAGGACCCGCCTGGCCACGGGCATGGAAAGGAGGAGGATCCCCGGGAGGAGCCACGAGGGCAACAACAGGGACGAGGGGGTGGAGGTCCCTCCAATGCTGCTGAGAGGAAACCCGGCCCCGAGGATGCTCCAGCCCCAAAGGCTGAGAACGGAGCGGCCGCTCACCGGGATCCGCAGCCAGAGCACGACGTCAAACCCAACCGGGACCTGAAGCTGCAGGCGGGCCTGGACCTGCGCCGGAGGAGACGGGACCTGCTGCCTCCTGATGAGGAAGAGGAAGAGGAGGAGGAGGAAGAGGAGGATGTGGCTGCACGGGGGGCAGGCGGGGTCCTGATCGGCCTGAACCCCCTTCCCGACGTGAAGGTGAACGACCTGCGGAGTGCTCTGGAGACGCGGCTGAGCGGGGTGGCTGAGGGCGCCCAGCACCTGGTGCGCAGCCGCCACATCCAGCAGGTGACACAGGACAGCAGCCCGTGACAGCTCCCACGGGAGGCTCCAGCTCATTGCTGCATTCCAGGCCCTTGCTCGGGCACAGGGAGGGCTGAGCCAGCAGCGCTTTGCTGGATGCAGCGCTCAAATCCACGGGATCTCCTTGGATCCATAAGCACCGTCCCGGTGGATGCAGCACCCCCAACACATGCCCATGGGCAGCTGAGGAGATGGTGATGCTGGAAACGACATTCCTGCTACCCCTGCCTTCCAGAGCTGCCACCCACCTTGGCTCCCTGCCAGGCTGCTGCTCCAGCAACCTTTTCCAGCATCTCATTCATATCAAATTGCCTTTTCCAGCCATCTCCCAACTCCCCTCAGAACCGGGAAGGGGCTCCATCGCCCCGGCTGTGCCGAGGGGATGCAGGATCCACACCTCGGGAAGGGCTTTATCCTGGAGGAGCCGTGAGCTGAGGACCAGCGAAGCCAACAGTGCCAGTGTTGGATTGGGAGCAGAGCCCCGTGTGTTTGCAGACAGTGGTGGTTTGGGAACCTCATTTAGTAGAAACGCTGCCTTAACCGGGCACAACTCCTGCTGTTGTGCTGCCTCTCTCCCAGGGATGGGATTCCTTGGCCACACACTGGAATCACACGGAGCTCTGCTCCCACTGCCCTCCCTGGGTGCTCTCCATGGTCTCCAGCTCCACTTCCCCTCTCCAAAGTGCATTAAGAAGCTCAGCTCCCCCCCACCCTTTCCTGACCCAGCTTGGTTTTTCTGCTGGAGATGATTAATTTGGGAACCAGCCGGGCAGATCCGGGGGCTCGGCTCACGCACACCTACCTCTGCCCGTGTTCCATGTGCTCTTCCCAGACCCCCCAGCCCTGTTCTGCATCCAGAGAGATCCCTGCTCCAGCCCTGGAAATGTGTTTGGTGAGTGAGGAAAGGAAGAGCTTCCCAGAGAGCCCTAGGTGGTTTCAGGATCCCAGTCATTCACCCCTCGGGTTTTTGTGTTTTTACATCCTGACCTGAGAATGTAGGGAATCCAATCCCAAAGCTCTCCCTACATCAGCTGAGCATTCCCAGCCTGGAGCCCTCAGACCTCATCACTGTGGTGGGTTTTATATCCCTCTCTCCAAGTGTCTTTGGGGACCTCGAGTCCGTGGCCGATGGGATGGAGTGGGACCCTCCCTGCCTGGTGCTCCCGGGATGTCACAACCCAGAGCCACAGGGCAACGGCCTCGGGAGCCCTTTGGGAAGACCCCCTGGAATGCCATGGCCTTAAACCCCCAGCATCCCCCCCATCCCACTGAGCTTCTCCATTAACGCTGTCGTCAAGCACAAGCACCGGGAGCCCCGGAGCTGCTCCGAGGGCAGGGATGGGCTCTGGACGGCCCCGGGTCTGCCCTGGGGACACCGATCCGGGCTGTGTCCCTGTGGCACCGACCAGCCTTCCTGAAGCAGAGGGAGCCTGATCCGGGTCGGCTCCTTCATCCCCTTCGCTGCGGGGTCAGACCCGCCCGTTTGTTCTCCGTGTGAACACAAAGGACCAAAGATGATCCTGACATTCCCCTTCCTGGGAATGGCGTGGGCAGCCCAACCTGGGCTGGAAGCCTGTGGGATCCTCCCGCCGGGAACGGCTCCCCCGGGCGAGTGGAATGAAAGGAGAGGGAGCCCGGAGCGCGGGCCGAGCCCATCAATAAAATAAGCTGAAGCATTTTGATCAGAATTCTTTTATTTTTTTTTAAATAAATACAGATCTGTGACCCTCACCCAGCCCGAGGGGGCTGTTCCCCCTCCGGGCCGGGGAGCGGGGTGGGTGTTCCGTCATTTGAGGCCAAACCGGTGGGTTTGAGGGTTTCATTCCTCCCGAGCATCTCGTGGTGGGGGCAGCTCCGCGGTCACTTCGGTGTCGCCTTCGCCTGCGAAGAGCGGGTCAGGGCGGGCCGAGGGGTGGGGACAGTGGGGACAGAGGGGACAGGGGCTGGGCCCAGGGCCAGGCCGGGACGTACCGCCCGGGCGAAGCAC
>WBMV01006700.1:45538-62477 GCA_013396655.1 Campylorhamphus procurvoides
CCTGGGCTGGGGGTCTGGGGGGGGTTGGGAGTTGGAGGGCCCTGGAGGGGTCTGGGGACCTGGGATTTGGGGGTCTTGTGGGGATCTGGGGCTGGGGGATCCCAGGGGATTTGGGCTTTGGAGGGGTGGGCTTGGACTTGTGAGCTGGGCTGGGGTCCTGAGGGGTCCTGGGCCTTGGGAAGGGGGATCCTGGGAAGGTCAAGGTTTTGGGAGCTTAGGGGACTGGGCTTGGGACCAAGGTGGTCCTGAAGGGATCAGGGATTTAGGGTCTGAGGGATCTGGGCTTGCCCCTGGGCCCTGAGGGGTCTGGGGCTTGGGGCCCTGTGGGGCCTGGGGATTCTAAGCCTCAGCGGCTTGGGGGTCTGGGGGTTCTGGGTGGGTGTGCTGGGCCTGGGCTCGGGGCATGAGCCCTGTTTTTGTGCTGTGAGCCCCGTGGTTTCCATGAGAGCCATTTGTTTCCCCGTGTTGTGGAGCCCGAGGCATTGCCAAGGCTGCAGTGGAGTGCCAGGGAGGGAAGCCAGGGCTGCAGGGAAAGGGGGTTCAGAGTTTGGGAATGGTTTGGGTAATAAAGAAATAAAGTGATGTGGTGTTTGCCGGGAACAGTGACAGCTTCTGGCCCAGCGGTGGGGGAATGTAGAGGGGAAAAGTGGGGATGTGCTGCCCCCCGAGCTGGGAGGGGGCTCAGCCCTCCCTGTGCCCCCCAAGAGGGCACGGCCACTCTGAACGGCTGCTCAGCAGGGATTGGGAATGCTTGGTGTGGGGATGATCCCTGGGAGTTGCCTGGGTCGTTCTTCAGTGTCTCTGCCTGATGCAGGTTGAACCAAAACCCCCCGTGGCCTCCTATGGCAGCCACAGTTGGTGTGGGATGAAGGAGCCTGGGATGGGGAGCAGGATTTTCTCTTCTCCTTTGGTCCTGTGCTGGAATCCCAGCCCATAAATGGGTCAGCAGGACATGGGAAGGCTGTAGTGTTGGGTGAAGGCAGTGAGGAGTTCACCCAGAGCCCCTCCAGGCCTGTGCCCAGGGTTGTTTGGCAGTGGAAACACAGGGGAAGGTGTCTCATCCCCGTGGAAGCGGCTGCAGCTCTGTGTGCTGGTGTTTGCAGGGGCTGGAATGCCCAGCTCCAGGCCTGGGTGCCCCCTGGCCTCACTGCTCTGCTCTGTTCTTGCAGGGCCCCTCTGTTCTGCTCCAGCATGAAGAGCACCCGCAGCTGCTGCTCCGTGCCGGGCTCTGGTGCAGCCGACCTGGTGCTGACGGGGCTCCCCGCGCCGCTGTCCCGCCGCCCCGGCACTGCCTCCCCTGCCAAGCTCGTGGCACGCTCCATGTCCGTCACCACTGATGGCAAACCCAAGAGGAACACTCTGGTGAGCCCGAGGCCTTCACCCCACCGTGCCAGGGTCAGGGGGTGTGTGCTGGGGGTGGGATGTCCCTGTGCACCCCCACATCCCTCCTGGTGTGGTTCCCCCACTCTGCCCCGGCACCACCCTCGGGATCACTGCTCGTGGGTCTGTGCTCAACACTATAGAATGTGCAGAGAACCATCTAGGGAGCATCAGGCTCCCCTGTTTTCCCTCCCTCGCCCTTCACCTCCCTGCACCAGGTTCCATTTGGAACCTCCTTCTTTCCTGCTAGGATTTCAGGCCCACCCTGCCACTTGCTGAGCACCCTCTGTTCCTGCCATGCCAGTGTCTCACTGAGCAGGGGTTCCACAGAGGGAATGAGCCCCAGGTACTTGCTGGGCTCTGTCAGGATCCAGCAGCGAGGAGTCTGTGCTGAGTAATCCCTTGGCAGCGTTCCCATGCCCTCATTCCTGGGAGCTTGTGCTGAGGAACGTGTTCCTGCTGGCTCAGCAGTGCCGGAGTGAGGTGTCATTGCCCGCTCCTCAAGGAGAGCTTGGCAGCCCTGGGATAGTGGGAACTCCAGGTCCAAGCTGTGTGAGGGGGGTGAGGGGTGCACCACGGGCTATTTTGGGCTGCCTGACTTGCCTGTGTTCCTCCTAAATGTGGTTGCCAGACTGATCCCTCTCCTCTGCAGGAAGATGCGGGGTCACGGGCAATGAACAACCTGCGGAGGTCCAACAGCACCACCCAGGTGAACCAGCGGGTGAACAGTGCACACAGGTACAGCCCCAGCCAGGGACGTGTGTCTGTCTGTCCTGGGGGTGTGTCCAACCTCCCTGCTCCTGTGGGGGAGCCAGAGCCTTCCCAAAATGTACAGTGAGCTCCATCATGCACATCAGGTTTAAAAACCTGGCCCTGGAAAACCAAAATCTGGGCTTTATTTGGTTGCTTTTTTTGGAGGGGAAGTCCCTTGTTTAGGGTTCCACAGAATCACAGAGTGTATCTGAGTGCTGTGCGTTGTCAGAGTGTGTCCTGTGGCTGTGAGTTATCCCAGACCCCTGTTCTCTCCTCTCTGCCTTCCATGGGTCTGGCTACAGCTCGGAGCAGACAGGAGACTTCCTGAGCTTCTTTGAGAGCAGTTCAGGAGGAAGAAAGAAACTGGCAACTTTGAGCAAAACCTCCCCAGAAAAGAAAACCACGTGGAACATCCTGGTGAGGACAGTGGGCTCGGGGTGGTTGGACTGGGTTGGCTCTGTGCTCCTGGAGGTGTTTGAGGCAGTGGGTTTGGTGCTTGCTGGCACTTACTCCTGCTGACTCCATGGCAGGATGACCAGCCCCGGGCATTCCCAGGCCCCTCCAGCTCCCACAGCCTCGAGCCACCTGCAGGCATGAGGAGGAAGGAGGCCACTGTGCTCCTGGCTGCCAACTTCACCGCCAACAACAGGTAGGAGAGGGAGTGCTGGGGTTTGAGGTGGGAGGAACTGCCCTGGGAAAACACCTGGAGAAGGGAGGGGGCTGGTTCTGATGCTCCTCTTCTGTCCACTCAAGAAGCAACAAGGGTGCCATGGGCAACTGTGTCACCACCATGGTGCACAACAACTACTCCACTGCTGAGAAGGGCCCCGCACCCAAGAGCTCCAACCAGGCCCCCAGTTCCCTCAAGTGAGTGTGGTGGGGTCCTGGCTCAGTGCCCAGGCTGGGGCTATGTGTCCATGTGGCACAGGATGGGGCTGAGTGGCTTCATCTTCTGTCCCAGCAACGTTGTGAAAGCGACCTCGAATGAGGATGGGGAAGGCAGCTTCGTGAAGTCTCAGAAGAATTTCTCCAGCAACAACATCATGACCCGCAACAACAACAGCAGCAGCAGCAGCAGCAGCACTTCCAGGAGGAGGGAGGTGACAGAGGAGGAGGCTGAGAGGTGAGGGAAGAGGCAAAAGGATGGTGCCAGGTGGTGTGAGGAGCTCCAGGGGAGCTTATTGTCCTCTGGAGCTTCAGATTGGGGAAAGGCTGATTCACCTTCTTTGTGACATGGCTCTGTGCTTTGGGGTGTCATCAAAGTTCCTCCCATCCTAAAAGTCAGTCTGGGAAAAGGCTTCATTGATTTGGGGAGTAGAGGGACAGAAGTCCCAGTGCTGTGGACAAGCCACCTTTGCTCTGCTGCAGCTGGAGGGGTCAGTGCTGCCCAAGGAGGCCCTGGGGCCGTGCTGATCCTCCCTCCCTGTCCCCACAGGTTCATCCAGCAGGTGAACCTGGCTGCTGTCACCATCCAGCGCTGGTACCGCCGGCACTCGCAGCGCCACAGGACGGCAGCAGCAGCTCTGGGACGCCTGATGGCAGCCAAGAGGGAGGTTGGTCCTGTCCTGGTGGCTTCCAAAAGGGAGGTCGGTCCTGTTCTCTGCCCTGTAGGCCAGGCACCCCTGACACCCATGTCCTACTCACCATGTCAGTGGGGGAATTCGGGTCCCTTTAGTCACCAGATCAGGGCTGTGGGAGTGAAGGGGGCTCTGGCTTTGCATCCAGCTAGCCCCTCATGGTCCAGAGAGCCCCCACAGGGCTGTACTGGCTGTGTCCAGGGTAAGCCTGGCTTTGGTTCCAGCAGGAGCTCAGGCCCAGGGGCTCAGCACCACACAACTCTGTTCCCCCAGCCCCCTGTCTGGGTGCAACAGCACAAATCTCCCTGAATTCCAATGGTCTGGGACAGGGATGCCCCATCTTGGCTCATCCTAACGAATCCCTTAAGGGGTGGCTCGTTAGACTGACACGGCACCGCAGCTATTTGTGTTTCTTTGTTCAATTATTTATCCCCATAACGAAAAGCACCATCACTCTGGCGTGTGAGAGTCTATTTTTAAGTCTCATCTCCTCAGTGGTTGCAGACCCAGATGATATAATAATAATAATAATTGCATTGAGGCTCTAAAAAAAATGAGCTGCTCCAAAGTGGAGCTGTTCTGAGGGCACCTCACCTGCACAGAGGGGAGGTTGGGAGGATGGAAAACCTGGATATGGGGTGACCTCAGGTGTGAGTTCCCCCTCCCATTTCTCAGTGGTGAGTGGTGGAGAGCATTCCATAACATTTTTGACCCTCATCTCTGGAAGGAAAGGCAGCAGCGGATGGAGGAGGGGAATATCCTGGATTTGCAGGAGAGGAAGGACGAGGAACGGCGGAAGATCCGAGAGGAGAAGGCGCGCCTGGCCCGGCGTGCGGCCATCCAGGTGGGGACAGGGCGAGCCCAGCATGGCCTGTGTGACACGTGTTTGGTGGCAACGTCTGGCAGGGCAGCAAGAGGCATCTCCAGGGCCTTGGCATGAGGCAGGATCAGAGCCAGCCTTGGAAATGGAGTGTTCCCTCCAGAGATGGAGGTGCCACAGAGCGGTTTCCTGCTGTCCTCCTGCCAAGCCTTGGCAGCTCATTCCGAGCTTATGGAGACAGTGCTGATTTCCATCTAGTTCTCAGGAGAATAGTGACCATGTTCAGACAGGGAGACTCCAAGCTCCTTGGAATGGCCAAGGATGTGCATGTCTTGGGAACAGGACCCTCCTTGGGAGCAGGGTCCCTCAAGGGTTGGGCTGAGCACTGCTCTGTGCCCCTTGGCAGGAAGCAACATGTCATTGTCACCCTGTTCTTGCAGCTGGTAGTGCAGAAGGGGCTGGCACAGGCTGCAGGAGCTGGCAGTAGAGCTGGAGATGTTTTAAACCCCAAATTCTCTTTGCCTTAATTGGAATCGTGTTCCATTATGGGCGTTATTGGGGAAGATACAGGAGTGAGCAGCTGCAGAATGGCAAAACACTGCCACAGCCTTGCAGACACTTTTGTGCCTTCCCAAAACTTCAGGACACCCATGGCTCCTCTGTCCCTGCAGGAGCTGCAGCAGAAAAGGGCCCAAAAGGCCTTGGAGATGAAGCGCTTGGCAGAGGAAGAGCTGGTAGTGAAGGAGGGCAGGAGGGTGCCCAAGAAGAAGGCTGGTGCCAAACCTGCCTTGGCCAGGAACATCAGCCCAGCCGGCAGCCTCACCAAAGCCAACAACACCGGTGAGTCCCTCCAGGGTGTCCCCAGAGCTCTGGGACTGGGGGACAGGGAGCTGTTTGCTCTGGGAGCTGCTTCCCTGGGGCTGGTTGTGGCAAGTGCCTGAGAGCACTGTGGTCCTGCAGAGGCCAATTCCCCCCCAGCAGCTGCAGAGCCGGAAGGAAATGGCCTTGCAGCCCTCAACTCTGTGCCCTCGCAGGACCCTGGGGCAGAGGACAAGCTGCAGGTGGGTCTGGCTGTGCCCCCTGGGGCTCCTGGCACCAGCTGCTCTGCCAGGGTGGCTTTGGAGCCTTCACTGGCTTCTGGGGAGACCTGGAAAACTCTCTCACTGCAAGGTATATCTTCTCCCGTAGGATGTGAGCTCCAGAGACACAGGTAACGAGGACCTGGAGACAGCAGTGACTGCTGGCAGCAGGGCTCCATCCAAGGTCACGCTCAATGAGCTGCTGGATACGCTCCGGCTGCTGGAGGAGGAGCCGGAGCTGCTGCCCCCACCCAAGCTCCTCAAGAAGGACAGACAGGCCTGGATAGACAGGGTGAGCTGAGGGGTGAGGGTGGTGTGTCCATCCTTGGGCAGCAACAGCTGCCTGGTGAGAAACAGCTGGGTCACTGCTGGGGAAGGTGCTGGGGGAGCTTAGGAAGGCTGATGAAGGAGTTTTAGGGTGGTGATGGAGGGGCTTTGAGGTGGAGGAGTGAGTCTGGAGGTGAGGGTTTTGTTTGATGCAGCCAGGGCTTGGGAATCCACAAGGAGCAGGAAATCCTTGCAAGGGCTGTGACAGGAGTGGGGTTACCTGAGGATGAGGCTGGTTCCTGGGGCGCAGTGAGAGGACTGGGCTCCAGTGATGGAGAGGAGCCAGCACCTCTTCTCCTGAGCCTTCCCCTCGGTGCTCATCCACCATGGTGGATTCCCAGCAGGAGCCCAGCTCCAATTCCCTGACTGCTGATAACTTGGAGAAGTTTGGGAAGCTGAACCACTCGCCGGGGGTCCCCGAGGACGGGGCCCTGCTCTCCGAGGCCAAACTCCAAAGCATCATCAGTTTCCTGGATGAGATGGAGAGGTCAGAACAGGAGAGGCCCAGATCAGCTGCCTCAGCCACACAGCGGGAGGTGAGTCCACCTGTGTTAGAGAGGTGGGGTGGGACCCTGGTGGGAATCATCCCCCAACGTCCTGTCCTTATTCCACGTGGTCCCACCACTTTTTAATAATGTTTTTTCTGCTTTGACAGAGTTTCCTCTTGGAAGAGGAGCTGGCTCATGTGGAGCAGGTGTCAGCTGTTGCCACAGAGGTGACAAGCTCCATGATGAGGCTGAAGCTGGAAGTGGAGGAGAAGAAGCGAGCCATCAGCCTGCTGCAGACAGCCCTGGTGTGTCAGCCAGCTGGGGCCAGGAGCCTCACAGAGGGTTCTTGGGGCTGGGGCTTTGAAGCATTTCAACAGGGCTCTCAGCAGGACTGTTCCTTGATTTCATAGAATCATGAAATGGTTTGGGTTGGAAGGGACCTTAAAGATCTTCTAGTCAGGACCTGGACTGAACTCCCTTCTCTGTCCCACAAGGGTCTGACTGTTCCTGCTGACCAGGGTGGGAGGTGTGAGAACCAGGGGTTTGTTTCCCTGTGTCCCTCCTTGTCCTTGCCCATCAGCTCCTCTATATCCAACAACTATTCCCTGTCCATGCACTGGGAATGGAGAAACTTTTCCCTCTAATGTCCCTTGGCTGTTTCCTCCCTGCACCCCACAGGCTCAGCAGCGGGAACTGACTGACCGACATGTCAAGCAGACGGAGAAGGAGCTCAGCCACCAGCTCAAGCTGCAGAGGGAGCAGTATGAGGCAGCCATCCAGAGGCACCTGGCCTTCATCGATCAGGTAATGTCTCAGCCTGGCTTCTGAAGGTGGAGACTGAAGTGGCTGCACCTGCCTGATGCCATGTCCATGCCCTGCCCAGCTCCTGGATGACAAGAAGGTGCTGAGTGAGAAGTGTGAGGCCGTGGTGGTGGAGCTGAAACAAGTGGACCAGAAGTATGGGCAGAAGATCAGCCAGATGCAGGAGCAGCATGAGTTGGTGAGGGCACAGGGAAGGTGGGGGGACGTGGGTGTCCTGGTGCTGTGGCAGAGCTGGTTGATTTGGCTCTGATGGGGACTCTGCCCAGAGCAGTTCAGTCTGTGTCACCTTGGTGGGACCTGGTCACAGAAGACCACCACAGAGCTTTGTTCTGGATCCCCAAGAGGCTCCTGTCCTTTGCTGCCAAGAGTGTGGCACTGACCAAGGGGACAGCATTAGCTCCCAGGCTTGGCTTGGGGAGACCCTTCCCACACATCTGGCACAGGTTGCCCAGAGAAGCTTTGGCTCCCCCATCCCTGGAAGTGTCCAAGGCCAGGTTGGATGGGGCTTGGAGGAACTTGAGATAGTGAAAGGTGTCCCTGTCCATGGCAGGGGCTGGAACTGGATGAACTTTAAGGTCCTTTCCAACCCAGGCCATTCTGTGATTCCATGATCCTGTTGTGGGCAGAGCTCTCCCAGACTGGGGGTGACCAGTGGGTTGTGCTTTGGTTGTGTAAGGATTCTCCGGCCCTTTTTGGTGAAAACCAGCATGGGCACAAACCTGATGCCATGGAGGAATTTGTACCTATATCCTCTGGAGCTGGGTGCCTTCCAGCCCCCTTTGCAGGGGGAGGAGTGCTCTTGGAGCTGAATGGAATAGGGTTAGAATGGAACATGAGTTGTGTGAGCAACAGTAACAGACCTGGTTGGGTTTCTCTGGGCTGTTGCCCTACCCAGCACCTAAACATACAAGGCAGGGCTGCTCCCCAGTGAGGATGTGCTGCTGTTCCTGGGAGCTGGGAGTGTGCACAGAGCTCCTTCTCCCACCAGTAGAGATGTCTTGGCTCCCCCTGGCAGGAAGGCAGCACCACTGGGCTCATCTCAGCCCTGCCATCCCAGTCCCTGCTTGCCCTTGGCCTTGGAGCAGAGCTCATGCCTGCCCAGGCCTGGTCTCCAGAGCAGGCTCTGACCATGGCACACTCCCAGCAGGGTTGGCTCTGCCCCATTCCTGGCAGTGCTGTCGAGCCCTCGACATGTCCCTGTCCCTGCCCCATGGGCTGTGCCTCCCCTCTCCCCCACAGACCCCTGCCCACCTCTGCCCAGCCCGTGGATCCCACAGACATGGCTCTGTGGATTTGCCTCTCCCCCACGATTCCCCTTCTCTCTCCATCCCCTCCTTTCTTTCTCCCCAGGTCTGGCGCACTTTGGGCCCCTTTTGTGAGGTAAATGTGGTCTTTGCTCTGTTCTGTGCCTTGTCCTCTGCTCTTGTGCCCTGACCTGCTCCAGCCCTGCTCCAACCCTTGCCAGAGGGTCTTCCATGGCAGGGAGGGGGAAGGCTGGAGAGGAAAGCACCATCACACAGGGACAGATGGGCTGCCCTGCATGCAGAGACCCTTGGCAGCCCCTGGTGCTCTCATGTCTTGGCCAGTGAGCACTTTCCCAAGGGTTTTACTCTTCCCACCATCCCATTGGAGAGAGGAGGATGCACTGGGGGAGTGTGTGGCTGGTTCTCTGGGCTGGGTGAACACACCTGGCTGGGGCTGTGTGAGTTGCCTGTGGGCAGCCCTGGCCCTCTGCTCTTCCCTGCAGTGTCCTTTCCACCAGCCCATCTTCCAGGCTCCTGGGGGTTTTCTCTCCCAGCTTCTCTCTGAAATTTTCCTGTTTGCTTCCAAACAGGAGATCAAGAAACTGAAGGAGCTGATGAGTGCAACAGAGAAAGTCCGACGGGAGAAGTGGATTGAAGAGAAAACCAAAAAGATCAAAGAAATCACCGTGAAAGGTACGGGCAGGTTCCCCCAGCAGTGGCTGGAGCTGGGATGGTGCTGGGATCAGGTCCGGGCTGGTCCAGGAGAGCCTGGGAAGAGTTCCTCAGAGTGGGTAGTCTCTGCTCCCTGTTTTTTGGTGGGGCAGATGCCAGAGGGCAAGAGCACCCCTCCATGCTCATCCCCTTTGCCAAGTCACTGTGTCTGCAGCCCCCACGCCAGCCAGCCAAGGGCATCGGGGCTGGGATCCAGGCAGTGCCGGGGCCAAACTGTGACTGTCCTTCCCACCATCCCAGGGCTGGAGCCAGAGATCCAGAAGCTGATGGCCAAGCACCGCGAGGACATCCGGAAGCTGAAGCTGCTGCACGAGGCCGAGCTGCTGCAGTCGGATGAGCGGGCGGCCCAGCGCTACGGGCGGCAGGCGGAGGAGCTGCGGGGGCTGCTGGAGAGGGAGAAGGAGGAGCAGAGCCAGAGGGAGCGGGAGCGGGCCCGGCAGAGGTGGGTTGGGGGTCACAGCCCCGGGGGGTGCCCAGCACCAGTCTGATGGCGGCTCCCCAGTATTTGCAACTCTGTGGGGAGAAGACCCGTCCCATCAGACCAAGGTGGGAGATGCCACTGAGCTGGGGGGCATCCTCCGGCATCATGGAGGGGTTGGGATGGAGCAGGGTGGGGAGGCAGCTGGGTGCCCAGAGACACATCCTGAGGGGTCTGTGCCCCCCAGGTGTGAGCAGCAGCTGGAGCAGGAGGAGCAGGCACTGGAGCAGCAGCGGCGCCGGCTCTATGCCGAAGTGGCTGAGGAGAAGGAGAGGCTGAGCCAGCAAGCAGCCAGGTGAGCGGGCTGGGGGCTCAGGGCTGGGGGCTCGGGGCTGGGACATCCCCAGAGCCTGGCTCAGGTCCCTGGGGGAAGAGGGTCAGTGCTGGTGTGGGCACTGGGAGCTGTGTCTGTGCAGGCAGCGTGCAGAGGCGGAGGAGCTGCGGCGACAGCTGGAGGCCAACAGCTCAGCCCTCACTCGGGCACTGCGGGAGGAGAACGCCAAGGACAGGGAGGAGCAGGAGAGGCGGCACCAGGTCTGGTTCCCCTCACTTCTGGGCTCAGGGTGGCTGGTTTTGGGTGCTGGCACCAAGCCCCATCCCCTGTGTGTGTTGGTAGCGTGGGGCTGCTCTCAGCTGGTGTGGGATGCTGCCAGGGCTGAGCTGTTGTTTTCCTGCCTTCTTACAGGTAGAACTGAAGGTGCTGAAGGACCAGCTGGAGATGGAGAAGCAGGCCTGGAAGGCTGACTATGTGAAGAAAGAGGTAACAGCAAGAGCTATCCTCCAGAGGTGCCACCCGTGGGCTCTGAGAGGGATTGAGGCCACATTTGCCATCTCTGTCCCCAGGAAGCCTGGCTGCTCTCCCGAGAGCGCGAGCTGCGGGAGGAGATGAGGAAGGAGAGGGACAAAGAGATCGAGCTGGTGATCCAGCGTCTGGAGGCCGACACGTCCTTGGCCAAGGAGGAGTGTGAGAGGGCAGCGGAGAACAGGTGAGGGAGAGAGGGAGGAGGGAGGCCTCAGGTCCTCAGGGGGCTGGCCCCTTTCCCTGTCCCCTGTGCAACTCTCCAGTGAGCTCTGGAGCAGCTGGAGAGAAAGGAGTGGATTGCAGGGATGAAGTTTGCCTCTTACCTGAGGAAACAGCCTGGATCTCCCATGGGACAGATCACCCCAGGCTGCTGTGCCCTGATCCCTCCTATGGCATGAAGAGCACTGGGATGATCCCTGCAGTGCTGGGATGATCCAGACTTGCTGTCCTTCCGACAGGATCAAGAGGATCCGAGACAAGTACGAGGTGGAGCTGCAGGAGCTGGAGCGGTCGGAGCGGAAGCTGCAGGAGCGCTGCAATGAGCTGAAGGGGCGGCTGGCCGAGCTGGAAGGGGAGAGCATCCGTCTGCAGGGCCTGCTGAAGCACAAGGAGCAGGAGGTGGAGGAGATCCGGAAGGTGGGCAGGGAGCAGAGCCGGGGCCCTGGCTGGCTCCATTCCCCACTGCTGCCCCATGCCTGGGTGCAGGTGCAGGACCAGCTGGCCCAGGAGTGCAGTGGCCTGACTGAGGTGATCTGGCAGGAATTCATGGACAAGCTGGTGGGGCTCGAGGAGGAGAACGCGCAGCTGAAGGCAGAGATGGCGGAGCTGAGGGCCCGGCAGCGCCTGGAGCTGGACAGGCTGGTGCGGGAGAAGGACCGGGAGCTGGAGGAGGTTCACCGGAGGTGAGGGAGGCCGTGTGGTGCAGGAGCAGGGCCCAGGCCAGTGGAGTGCATTCCTCCCTGGCAGGAGCCCTGGCCAGGATCACTGTCAGCTCCTGAGGGCTCTGCCATGGCTCACACAAGATTCCTGTAGTTGCAGCCACATGATCTTTGTCTCCAGAGGGGTCAGGGAACCAATTTTCCTCCCTGGGCAGCCTGCACAGGGTCAGGGCATAGCCACTGAGACTGAGGGCAGCTGGGACATCCCCAGAACTCTGCTGTCCTAATAATTAATTGAGCCTTAGGAAGCTAATATCCCCTTCTTCCCATTGACAACTCAATCCAAACTATACAGCTCTCACAAAGGAGTAAAGGTCTGCTGGGATGTGATGACACCTCGAGCCCAGGGCTCCTGGCTTTGGCTGTGGTGGGAGTGGGGCTGAGCTCCCCAGGGCTGAAATTGCCGCCCTGGGCAGGGCCTGGCCCAGTGTTTGGGGCTGGGCTCCAGGGCCGGGGTCCTCATGCCCTGTGTGTCCATGTCAGGGTGAAGTCGGCGGTGCTGAGGAAGGAGGAGAGCGTGAACACCCTGCGGAAACAGTACGAGGTGAGTGGGGCAGCTTCAGTCCCCCCTGGCTCCGGCTCTGCGGGCACTGTGAGCTCCCCTGTGCTCCCCTGCAGGCAGCCATGCAGAGAGCCAACCTGCTGGAATCCCTGCTGGAGCAGCAGAGGCAGCTGGCTATGGAGTGACCATCCTGCTGGGCCCAGAGTTGGGCCAGGGTGCTCCGGGGTGCTACTGGGGGCTGGGCTTGGGGTCAGGCTCTCCTCACCCTCAGCCCTCCTTATCCACAGCCTGGTCCTGGTGCTGTGGCCATGCCGGGACACTTGGTGGCCTTTAGATGTTAGGGGGTTTTGTTCTGACAGTAAATCTGTGCTGGTTTCTACAGCTGTTTCTGTGACTCTGTGTCAGTGCCAGGGCACGGGTGCCTCTTCTGTGAGGTCTGTGCCCACTCCCACCCTCCCTACCCCATTCCTGCATCTCGAGACCATCCCTTGCTTCCAGAGTGCCTGGCTCCCTGCTCTGTGCTTTGCTTTGCCTTCTAAACTGAAATATCCTGGAGGATGCAGGAAGGCAGAGCCAGGGCAGGATGTGATCCCACAGCCTCTGCTACCTGCAGATCAGTCAGCACCCCCTGACAGGGCTGGGAAATGCCTGGGCTGGGCTGGTGGCATCTGTTTCCTCTCAGCTGGGAACGTGCAGCCACTCGGCCACAGCCTGGTCCCTCCCCGGGGCCGGGGCTCGGAGCTGGGGGCGGCAGATGTTTGCTCAGTGGAGTCCCGGGATGTTTTCCATCTGAACCGCTGGCCCCTGTGCTTTGCTGTGGCCTCCCCCTGCCCCACAGTGCCGCTCCCAGAGCCCCCACAGTCACATGGGGCTGCAGGGGGACCCTTTGTCACCACAGGAAGCCGCCACTTCCCGGCACTGGTGTTTGTTCTGCTGTGGGTTCCTGGCTGCAGCTCCCAGGGCTGGTGTGAGCCCAAGGCAGCCCATGGATGCCCCTTGTCCCTGGTCCATTGACGTGTGTGTCTGGGGGCATGAGTGGCTCCTCCACACTGGGGCAGGAGGGCAGCAGGTGCCTGGGTGCTGTTCAGCAGAGCCATGGCTGTGCCAGTCTCTGTTCCCCTGTCCCTATTGGGTCAGGCTGGAGCACTCATCCCAGGAAAGGCCAGGCACAGTGCTTGCTCCCGCTGTTGTTGCTATTCCAAGGAGTTTCCTGAGCTCCATTTCTGACCTCCACCCCTGCACAGCCTCCACATGGGCCATCCCCAGCCTGTGCAGCAGCTCCTGCTCACGGCTCTGGGAAATTTGGTGTGGGAGGAGGAGGCTCAGCCCCTTCCCTGCCCACCCGATGGGCTGTGGACCCCATGTAGGACCTGGAGCCCCATCTGGCATCGCCACTGTGGGGTGAACACCCACCCACGGTCCCCGTGGTGTCCCGTGTGCCCTGCCCTGCTCCTGCCACTGCCCCGGGGCTCCGGCATCTCCCCAGCCCGGCCCCTCCCCGGCATCGCCCTGGCTAATTTCTAGGCCAGTGCCCGGTTCAGGCATGAATAAATCAGCGCTGTTGCATAACAGAGATGCAGATTTTCACCGGATGGCTGCCTGTGCCTGCGTCGGTGCCCACCTCCCACCACCCGGGGGTCCCACGGGACTGCCGGCCACATGGCACGAGCAGTGTCCCTGTCCCACGGGTGCTCAGCCAGGCTGGCCGTGACCGTGTGGCCACTGCAGGCTGTGCCAAAGATCCCCAGCTAAGAAGCCCCTCTCCCCCCGGCTCCCCCGGGATTAGGTGGGATGAGAGGAGCCCGTTGGCTGCCGTGTGGCTGCTGGGCTGGGAAGGAGGTCAGGAGCACAGGGGGCTTTTGGCAGCCACCACACAGGGATCACAGCTCAATCTGGTGTCTGCCCCAGAGGGGATTAGCTACAGCCCCAGACAAATCAGCTGGGAAGCTGGAGCAAGTGGCAGGATCCGAGCAGGGTAATCTTCCCTTGGGAAGGATCCGTAATCTCTCCTGCTAATTGGGGCGATGGCAGTGGCACTGCCCAGTCTGGGAAGGGACTTTGGGGGCCAGTGCCATGCTGTGCCCCTGCCTGGGGTGGGACAAGCCCTGCCGCAGCCCCAACATAAGGGAGATGCCAGGGGAATCTTCGCTGGGGCTTTGGGTCTCAGTTCTCCTTTGGGGTCTTCACTTTTACAGCCGCGTTGGAAAACTGATGGGAAGTGGGGTGAGAGAGGTGAGTGTCGGGGGCACGGGGCAGGCAGTGCATTTGGATGATCCCAACATGGCTCAGGCCTGCTCATGGACGTGTCAAATGGAGCTACAGGCAAGGAGGGTGCCTGGGTATGGGGCTGCCGTGCTCAGGATCCCTCCCAGCTGGGCTGGGGATCCCAGGTCTTCCCAAGGAGGGCAGGGTGGCACATGCTCCATCCTCATCCCCCTATCCCTACTCCAGTGCCATCCCCAGTCCACTCCTTTCCTTCTCTTTCCACATCCCATCCTCACCTCCATTCCACTCTGATCCTCATTCTCATACCCATTGCATTCCACTCTCATCCTCTTCTTCCTCCCCCTCCTATCCTCATCCCCATCCCAGTCTTCATCCCCATCCCATCCCTACCTGCCCCAGATATAGAAGGGAAGGGACACTGGGTACCAAGGCTCTCACTCCCAACATAACAGCCAGGTGATTTCATCCCCTGCTGCTTTCTGAAGCCCCCACTGTCCCTTCCAAGTGCCAGGAAGGCCTTGAGCTCATCCCCCTCCTGCCCACACTGGGACTGGAATGCTCGGAATGCTGGGGGCAGCTGGGACTGGTGGGTGCGTGGTGTGGGTGGGTGCGTGGTGTGGGCACAGCCACCCTCCCCTGCCTGCATCCCACCTCTCTGTGACTCAGCCGGTGCCGGCTCAGTCACACGTGGAGCAGGGCTGGCTGTTCAATCAGCCCTGATGGCACGTGGCCACCTGCTCCCACGGGACAGTGGCCACTCCAGTGGGTGCCAAGGCCACCAAAGCCCTGAGAGAGCCCAAATCTCCTCACCAGGTCCTGGGCACCATGTCAGGGTTGTGCCACATTGGCTTGGCTGCTCTGGGCCCATGGAAGGTGTATGGTGGAGCTCAGGGCATCCCACAAGTGGGGTCATGGCCCTTTGAACATCCAGAAGGGATCAGGGACCCAGTGAGGGGCTGGTGGGGGCACTCAGGTGCCCGTGCCAGCTCCCCAAGGCAGGGGGGGTCACCAAAATGATTGATGGGGGTCTGCAGTCCCCTGCTACCCCTGGCAGAGGGGCCTGAGAGTCTCATGGGTCAGAGCTGCTCTGGAGCAGAGAAATGCAGAGGCGCAGGAGAAGGGAGAAGCTGGCTCCAGCATGTTTGTTCTCCCAGCAGCCGGCAATTTTTCCAGGCCTGTGTCTATTTGTGGCAACGTGACATGTGCAGCGTGGTGCTGTTCTGTGCAGGCTTGAAGGCTTGTAAAAAATTAATCGTGTACGCAAAATTTGACTTTAAATATTCAAACCAATGGTGGGGATGTGTGAGCCCAATGCTCAAAGCTGAGCTTGGCAAGGGGTGGGCTGAGGGTCTGAACGGGGGTTCTTGGGAATGGGTTGGGACAGGATGGGACAGGACTGTTACACCCTGACCCTGGAGGACAGTCCAGCCCTGGTCCTGGTTGGGTTTGGTGACCAGCTGTGGCTGGAACTTTGCCAGGGTCCAGTCAGGAGCTGCTGGGGCCTGTGTGTGAAGCTGTGGGATGTTCCTTGCCATGAGAACTGGGACTGTCAGGTTTTGGAGCATCCCGTGTTTCCATGGCATGTTCCCACGTGCCAGGGCTGTGGCACTGAGCAGACAAGGCTGAGCTTTGTGGCCCCACACAGGGCAGCCCCCCATCAAAAGGGGGGGGCCACAGAGTGAGGCTGTGCTGGGATGCAGGGACAGAGATGGGATGCAGGGGATGTGTGTGAGGAAGCACTGGTTGGGGTTTGAGGGGCTGGCTGGGGGGCAGAGCTGCCTGTCCCATCCCATGTCCCATCTTTGGTCCTGTCCCGTGTCCCATCCTTGGTCCTGTCCCATATCCCATCCCTGGTCCCAAGGAGCCAGCAGGTCCCAGCCCCACTGCTGGGGGTCCCAGTCCTGCTCCCATCCCCGGTTTGTGTCGGTGACCTCTCCTGCAGTATCCCAGCCCTGTCCGGAGGGTCCTGTCTCCACTCTCGGAGAGTCCTTGTCGCGCTCCGGGGTGGCTGCTGCCCCTCGGGAGTCCCGTCCCGGTTCGGGGGGTCCCTCCATCCCGGCGGGACCGGGCGGGGGCGGTGGCGGCGCATCCTGGGTCNCGCAGCACCGGGGCCGCCGGACCCGCGACCCCTGCCCCGGGCATCCCCCGCGCCCCGCCGCCACCGCACCGCCATCCCCTCCGCTCGGCTCGGCTCAGCCCCGCATCTGCTGCCCGCCTGGGGCACCGGGGGGAACAGCCCCGCACCGGGAAACGAGCATCCCTGCACCGGGAAACGAGCATCCCCGCACCGGGAAACGAGCATCCTCGCACCGGGGGCGAGCAAGCCCGCACCGGGGGCGAACAGCCCCGCACCGCGAGCCGAGCATCCCCTCGCCCTCTTCCCCGCGAATGTCACTGTGCGGGCTCTCGGCTCTGCCAGCCTGACCCGACCCGCCGCGCTTGGCCACCGTGGGACATCCCGGTGCGGCGGTGGCACATCCCGGGGTGGCAGTGGGACATCCCGGTGTGGCAGTGGGACACCCTGGGGTGGCAGTGGGACATCNGGGGTGGCTGCTGCCCCGCGCGAGTCCCGTCCCGGTTCGGGGGGTCCCTCCATCCCGGCGGGACCGGGCGGGGGCGGTGGCGGCGCATCCTGGGTCCCGGTGCGGTGGCGGTCCCGGTGCGGTCCCGGTGCGGTCCCCGTGCGGTGCCGGTCCCCGTGCGGGTCCGGTCCCGGTGCCGGTGCCGGTGCCGCGGCTCCTCCACCTGCCGCCCCCGCCCGGCCGGTCCCG
>WBMV01006700.1:76844-126986 GCA_013396655.1 Campylorhamphus procurvoides
CGGGGGAGGCGGGGGTGGCGGTGCTGCGGCGTGGCCGGTCCCTGACGCCATGGATTGACGTTCTCTTCTCGTACTGACCCTGCACACTTGGCAGGACGACTACTTCGTGACGGCCGACCAGCTGTGGGTGCCGCTGCGCTGGATCGCCCCCGAGCTCATCGATGAGGTGCACGGCAACCTGCTGGTGGTGGACCAGACCAAGGCCAGCAACGTCTGGTGAGTGGGTCTGGGGAGACAGGGGCTGCAGGGCTGGGTTTTTTAGGGGTAGCTGGCCGGTAGCAGGGTGGGGGTCTCCCTGCACTCCCAGCATCCCACCGTGCCCACAGGTCGCTGGGCGTCACCATCTGGGAGCTGTTTGAGCTGGGCAGCCAACCCTACGACCACTACTCAGACCGGCAAGTGCTGGCCTATGCCATCAAGGAGCAGCAGCTGAAGCTGCCCAAGCCCCAGCTGAAGCTCTCGCTGTCGGAGCGCTGGTGAGGAGCCCGTCCTGCCCCCTGCCCTGCCCTCCCCACGGCGGGCGGGGGGCCAGGCTGACCCCGGCCCCTCACCACAGGTACGAGGTGATGCAGTTCTGCTGGCTGCAGCCCGAGCAGCGCCCCACGGCCGAGGAGGTGCACCTGCTGCTGTCCTACCTGTGCGCCAAGGGGGCCACGGAGGCCGAGGAGGACTTCGAGAAGCGCTGGAACTCCATGAAGCCCAACGCCAGTGCCGGCGGCACCCACCACGGCCCCGAGCTCTCCTCCTTCCCGCTGCTGGAGCAGTTCTCTGCCGACGGCTTCCCCTCGGACGGGGACGACATCCTCACCGTCATGGAGACCAGCCACGGCCTCAACTTCGAGTACAAGTGGGAGCACACCAAGACCGAGCACTTCCAGGCCCCGCTGGGGTCCCTGAGCCCCACCAGCGCCGCCCGCTACCACGACCTCTACTACCCGGCCACGACGGCAGGGCTCAGCCTGGGGGTCTCGCCCTCCTGCTACGAGTGCAAGGCAGGGGGCTGCCCTGGGGTGCCAGCACCCGGCGTGGTGCCCATCCTGGGCGCCCACAGCCCCTCGCTGGGCAGCGAGTACTACATCCGCATCGAGGGCCCCGGGGAGGGCAGCGCCGAGCTGGACTACGCCATGTGCACCTACAGCCCGTCGGGCGAGCGGGGGGTCCCGCGGGCGCCGTCCTGCTGGAGGGCTCAGGGCGGCCGGAGCGGCGGCACCTACGACTCGGAGGGCAGCCCCGCGGTGTCGCTGAGCATGGAGCCTCTGCTGGGCCACGCACCGGCCGGACGGGGCTCCTGGGAGTGCGCCGAGTACTACCCGTACCCCTGCCCGGGGCAGGAGCCGCGGGGCTACGAGCCTTCCCCCAGCCACGGCGCCGAGGGCTACCTGCTGGAGGAGGAGCCCCCCCGGCCGGGCAGCCAGGACTGGCCCCTCGCCGCCTTCCAGCCCGGCATCTTCGCCGACCCGCTGGGGGTCTCTCCGTCGGGGAACTGCGCCTACAGCCCGCGGGGGTTCGTGGGCGCGGCGGGGCAGGGCGCGGCTCCGCCGGACTGCGTGGCGCTGGAGCTGGGCGAGGACAGCCCTCCGAGCGCCGCCGGGGCGAGCCCCCCGGCCCCTCGGCCGCCCTGGTCCTCCAACAGCTCTGCCAACAACAACAGCGGCAGCCCCCGCGAGCCCCCGGCCGGCGACAGCTGGTGCTACCGCCGCATGATCACGTTCCGCGGGCTCATGGCCAAGCCGCTGGGCGCGGTGCCGCGGGGGCAGCCCCGGGCAGCGGGGTCCNGCCCGCTGAGCCCGAGAGCGCCGCCCGCGCCCCCGGAGACGCCGATCGGACCCCGGACAAGACCCTGTCCAGCGGCAGCTTCCCCAGCGCCGACGAGGGCAGCGACGAGGACACGGCGGAGCTGACCTCCGGCGTCTTCACCGACTTCTCCGGGGACTACGCGGAGCGGACGGAGGCGGCCCCGGCGCTGCGCTCCCTGCAGAAGCAGGTGGGCACCCCGGACTCGCTGGAGTCGCTGGACATCCCCTCGACGGCCAGCTCCTGCGAGGTGCTCAGCCCCGGCGCCTTCGCGCCCGCCGGGCAGCCCCGCGCCCTGGACAGCGGCTACGACACCGAGAACAACGAGTCCCCCGAGTTCGTCCTCAAGGAGCCCCACGAGCCCCGAGAGCCGGAGGCGTTCGGGCCGCTGGGGAAGGCGCCGCCGGGGCTGCCGGGGGGCGAGGGCGAGGGGGCGGCCCCCGACACGCGTGTGCCCGGTGCCCTGGGGGCAGAGCTGCACGGCCTGCCCGAGAAGAGCCCCTACCGGGACTCTGCCTACTTCTCCGACTGCGACGCCGAGGCCGAGCGCGGCCCCAAGGACGAGGGAGACAGTGATGGGTCCCACACTCCGGAGGCAGAGGAAGGTCCCCGCTCCCCTGGGCAGGACGCTGGGCGAGGGGAGGACCCGCTGCACCCCCCGGGGGCACCCGGCAGCCCCCCGGCAGCGCCTGGCGTCGCGGTGGCAGCGCCCGTGCCCGTGGCAGGGGTTTTGGGAAGGGACTGGGATGGGGCTGAGGACAGAAGTGCATCTGCTGGCCCCATGGAGCAGGTGCCTGGCACCGAGCAGTGCCCCGCTGGCACGGGGCTGGTGCCGGGCAGCCCCCCGCGCCCCGACACGGACATCTGCCCCCCGGGCTCTGTGACCCCCAAGACTTTCCTCTTGACCCCCGTGCCAGTGAGCCCTGGGGACCCATTGGCCTCTGGAGTGACCCGCGTGCCTGAGGGCGTCCCTGGACTTGGAGGAGCCGTAGCGGGGGATAAACAGACTGTGCCCCCAGCGCCGGGGCATGGGGACCTGGGGCTGCCCCCGGACGGGACGGGGGCGGGCGATGCGCCCGGGGGTCCCAGCACGCTGCTCCCGGGGGCACAGGCGTCTCTCCCGGGTCTCTCCCCCGCCCCATCTGCCCCTGAGTGCCGTGAGGAGCCGGAGGAGGAGGATGAGGACACGGAGGACAGCGATGAGTCGGATGAGGAGCTGCGCTGCTACAACATTCAGGAGCAGAGCGAGGAGAGCGAGGAGGAGCCGGCGGCAGTGCCCATCGTGGTGGCCGAGAGCCAGAGCGGCCGGAACCTGCGCAGCCTCCTCAAGATGCCCAGCCTGCTCTCTGAGTCCTTCTGTGAGGACCTGGAGCGCAAAAAGAAGGCCGTCTCCTTCTATGACGATGTGACCATCTACCTCTTCGACCAGGTGGGTGCCCTGGGGGGGCAGCGCCAGGCACTGGTCATGGTCCCACAGCATTTTGGTGGTGGGAGCCATTCCCAGCCGTGCTCCCACTGAGGTTTCTTCCTGCTATCTCCCCATCCTCAGGAAAGCCCCACGCGGGAGCTGGCTGAGCAGAGCTTCCCGGAGCACCCCCTGCCTTCGGGGCAGCCCCCCCTGCCTTCGGGGCAGCCCCCCACGGGTGGGAGCCCCCCCAGTCCCACGGATAGGCTCGGAGCCTCAGACGACTCCTCGGATGGCAATGCCTCGGAAGAGAGTAAGAGACCAGGGGGTCTTGGGGCTGGTGCTTATGGGGCGGCAGTGATTATGGGATGATGGGGGAAGTTGTGGGGTGATGGGAGGCAGGGTTATGGTGGGACTCCCATGGTGGGCTCAACTGCCTCACTCCCTGTGGCAGGTGGTGGCTTCGAGTGGGACGATGACTTCCCGCTGATGCCAGTGAAGCCGACCCTGGTGGCCTCGCTGCCAGGGACGCCAGCAGAGCCCCCCGTGGCCGTGCCCAGCCTGCCCACCCTGGTGCCGGCGCAGAAACAGGTGCTGCCCATCCAGTTTTCCCGGTTCACGGTCTCGCCTGCCCCGGTGTCCCGGTTCTCCATCACCCACGTCTCCGACTCGGACATGGACTCCATAGGAGGTGAGTGCCCCTGGGATGCTGCTCTGTGGGTGACCAGAGCCCCAGCCCCCTGTCCTCGTCCCCCACGGGAGTTGGTCATCCCCCACGAAGGGCCGGGTGTCCCGTGGAGGGTCGGGACCCTCTCACGGCCCCTCTCTGCTCGTTGCAGGCAGCAGCGAGGACGGTGACCGGGAGTGAGCCCACCGGGACACAGCCCTGGCACGGGGGTGGCGCAGGACGGCGGGGCCGGACACGGGAGCTGCCTGTGGGCTCCCAGACCCTGCTCTGGATTTTTTAGGCAGATTTTTCTCGGAAGGAACTCATTTGCTGCTGCGAGTGGGAGTGGGGCCGGCACGGCCCCCGCGGGGCCAGGCGGTGGGTGACGGTGACGGCCATGCGTGTGTGTGCGGGTGGCTGTGTGTGTGCGTGTAAAATACACACTTATATATATATATATACATATATATATATAAATTATAGCGTTTAAAGGGTAGTGCCCTGACCTTGCTAACATTTGCGAAGTGTCCCCTCAGTGAAGTCCCCCCTCCTTTGGCTTCTTGCCCACGTGTGCTCCCCGAGGTGGTGTTTGTGCCCACACCCCCCATGCCATCCCCTCCCCATGCTGTGTGTTTGGTCGTGCACCTTGAGGCAGCTTGGCTGTCCCAGGGCTGCCCCATGGTCACCCCACAGCTGCCCCACAGCCACCCCACAGCTGCCCCATGGCTGCTCCATGGACACCCCACGACATTCCAAGCGAGGAGCCACTGACTGCTGCCACTGTTGATGTCACTCCCTGTGCCAGGAGTGCCACTGGCTTTCCAGAGTGGGCACTATAACTTTTGGGGCTGGGGGGCTCCCCTCCCTTGGCTTTTGGGGATTAGTCCCAGCGAGGGGATCCTGAGGGCTGGTGGAGCCATTGCCCACTGTGGCAGGAAGCAACACGTGGAGGGCTGGTTAGGGGGGGACATCCCCCCCAGGACCCGCCAACCCGACTATTTTTGTATTTAATNGGGTGACGGTGACGGCCATGCGTGTGTGTGCGGGTGGCTGTGTGTGTGCGTGTAAAATACACACTTATATATATATATATACATATATATATANACCCCACCCCAGAACCAAAACTTGCTGTTGACTGAACCCACATTGACGCGATTTTAAGTTATTGCTGCCAAAGAGACGTATTGAGTCGGGGGGAGGGGGGGCAAGGGGTGCTCGCAGTTCTTTGTTCCAGTTTTTTTTTGTTTGTTTCTTTGTTATTTTTTTTAAATTCATTCGAGGCTTAGGATAATTGTGCAATTCCAGCTTCCGGAAGGAAATAGAAGTAAGCGGAGCTGAACGAAACCTTGAAATCAGGGCTGGTTCCTTTTGGGGTCTGTAGACCAAACCTTGAGGTGAGAAATGTCCCCTCTGAGCTCCCCCTGCCCCATGTCCTGGTTCCTGGCACCCTGTGCATGGGGCTGAGGGCACACGTGTGTCCTTGTGCAGGGACATGTGTACAGACATGTGTACAGACATGCATCCATGTGGGATGGGGCTGGTGCCAGAGGTTCTGCCCCATGCCATGGGAGGTTCCTATCCTGGGCTGGGCACAGCTCTGGCACCAGGACCCTGTGAGATGAGCCCATCCCCAGCCTGGCACCACGATGCCACTCAGGTTCCAGCCAGATGTTCCTGTAGTCGCTCACCCTCCTCCCACCCCCCCAGCGTGTGCCAGCTCAGCCTGAAGCTGCATCCCAGCTGGAGCCCCCTCAGTGCTCAGGAGGCTGTTGTGGGGCTGAGGGGCTGTGCCCCCCTCCAGGAGACAGACAGGGTCCTGGGGGACCCCAACTTCAGCCCCAGGGTGGCTGTGCCACTCTCTACCCCACATTGCAGGTTCCTCACCCCCACTAAGCAATTAATACTTTATTTAAGTGTTTTATTTAAGCCCCCACCTGACCCATAGCCCACATCCCTTTAATTCTCCCAAGCTCTTCCCTTACCCTTTGCAATTGGGGGCTGTCCCCCTGCACTGACCAGGGTTCACAACCCGTGGGTGCTGCCCCTGCAGGAGTAGGATGCTCCTGGGATTCCCTTCCTGCAGCACCCACCCTCCTGTCCCCCCTGCCTCCCCTTCCCTGCACACCACCAGCACCACAGGGGAATTTGCTCACCTCCCACCCTCCTTGCACCCAGGGGTGCTGGTCCAGGCCCCCCACCCCACCCCAGGTTTGGTCTATGGCGCCGCAGGTCCCAGCTCCGGAGGGTGGATGAGGACAGAGCTGTGGCTTGGGTAACTTTTTTAATAGAAAGGCTCTTCTTACATGGTCTATTTTCTCAATACGGGTCATAATTGCTGTATTTTTTATCAGTGCTGATTTCCATACAGCTCCCAGCATGTGTGTCAAATCTCATCGGGCCAATAATAAAGTTTTTAAAATATCTTAAGCTGTTTCCTGCCCCGATCATTGCCCGGCATGCAGGATGGAGCCACCTCGGGATGGACCCAGGGCCAGGCGGGTGCCTCTGGCAAGGAAAATGCTGCAGGAGGGAGGGGTGGGAGGGATTTAATTGCTCATAAATTACTTTTTCTCATAAAAAATTATTTCAGGTTACGTCTTGCAGGTGCCACTGAGCCAGGAGGTGCAGCGAAGCCTCTGTGGGCTGGCTGGAGCCAGGGTGGCTGCTCAGGGGTCCCGGGGGGGGCAGCCCCTGGCACAGGGGTGGAAGAGGACAACGCTGTGGCCGAGGGGACCCCAGGCCTGTCCCCACCCCAGGCTGTGACCACCAGCCCTCTCCCACCCACTGCACCATGAGCCAGTGGAGTCCTTCCCCTCACCCCTGCCCCATCTGGTCCCCCACCCATCTGCTCCAGCCCTGGGGGAAGAGGAGGCACAGGAGAGGAAGAGGAGGCACATCATGGAGCAGGGAACCCTCATGTACAGCTGGAGCCTGGACGGTCACAGGAGAAGCTCTTTTCCTGCAGCAGAGCTGGAAAACCCATTGGAGGGGACATGGGAGAGATGAACCACCACATCCAACTGGGACTGAGCCCCACGCTGGGACCAGTCTGTGCCTGGCCAAGCACCCACTGCCCAGACTGTGGTGACCAGGACATGCTGCACTAGTGATTAGAAAGTGCAAAATGAGAAATACAACAGAGAAAGCAAAAACTTTGTTCGGCATTAACCGCTCACCCACGGGAGACACAATTCCTGCCTGGAAATCCCCTTCTCCCTGTTTTTGGAGCAAGGACAAGACTCCCGTGTTGGCTCCCAGGAACTGCAGAAGGGCCTGGGAGTCACCTCACTTGTGGGCACTCCCAGCAATAAGCTTAGCAAGTGTGTGTGTATATATATATTTATATATATTTATCTCTATCTATCTCTCTCTCTCATGCAGCCCTAGGAATAGAGGAAGAGCAAACAGCCAAGCAAGAGGTCCAGATGGGAGCTCCTGTCTGCGGGGAGCAGAGGCCCCCCCAGCCTCCAGCACCTCGGCCCCAGTCACCCCAGGGCTTCCACGCTGCCCTTACCTCCACAAGTGGTTTTTTGTAGCTTATATTTTACAGCAGTACCGTAATTGCCTACAGAATCTCGAGCCCTGGCACTGCAGGAGCTCTGGGACCAGAGCTGTGCCCCACTGCCAGTGTCCTAGCCCAGAATAAGGGCTGGGCAAGTAGGGTCTAGTGGGAATCTGGGCTCCCTATGGCTCCCACCTTCCCTCTACTTGCATGGGGTATCACAGCTATCCCACCTTTTCTAGGGGTCCTTCCTGTCTAGGCAGGGGAGAGCAGGGGGACCGTGCCCACTGTGCCACTGCCACCCCACCAAGAGCACTGTGAGTCCCTGGAGAGTCCTTCTCCAGCTGAGCCCGTTTTCCCACCCATGGCAAACTGCTGCTCAGCCTGGGAATCATCCCAGCCCTGGGACATGCTGCTCCGGCTCTGGGATATGCTGCCACCTTAGTGTAGGCAAAGGATAGGTGACATGACAGTGGTGTGACCCTCTGCCACTGAGGGGGACAAGCTGGGTCTAGAGAAGAGAGAACTAGGGCACTAGCTTGAGCCTTTGGCTTTCAAAGCAGCAGGATTAAATAAATTCCGCCTAAAAATGAAGTCCTGGAAAGCCGGACATGCAGCGGTGAGGATGAGGAGGATGAGCATGAGGAGGTGGCGAGTGCCACGCAGGCGCCAGCGCTCCCGGATCAGCTGATGAGCGGAGCCGAGCGGTCGTTTGTCACCGTTGGCTTCAGCTGGACATTGGCAAAGGGGTTTCTGTGGAGGAAGAGGAAGGAAGAGTTAACAGAGGGACGGCGGCAGCGGGGCTGGTGAGGACGGGGCACCGGCACAGCGAGCGGCCCCTGGCGAGACCCCGGGATCAGCAGTGTTTGGGAAGGGGGTTAACTGGAAAGGCTCTGCCCTGTGGAGCCCCTGGCTGAGCTGTCCCCACTCCTCAGCTCCTCTCCCAGCTAAAGCCCTGGTGGGTATCAGAGATGAGCCAAGGGCAGCTGCATGCAGGATGTTCTACCTCGCTCTCCATCAGTGTAAACTGGGGGATGCCATGGTGGGCCAGGGCTGCAGAAGCTGCTCCAGGCCTCTCCCCAGGCTGGACTCACACAGTTCCCACAGAGGGAGGCACCACAAGATCACCTGGCTCTGCACTGTGCTGCTCCAGGAAGCAGGGGGGTTATGGCCTGACCTCCCAGCCAAGGGCAGAGCTGGCAGCTCCCAGCAGAGCTCTTGTGCTGCCTCTGGAAAAGTTAATATCCAGGAGTGTGGGAGATAAAGGACACCTAGATGGGTTTGGTAGAGCCAAGAGATAAAGTTCAAACGAGCCAGGCTGACTGGGTTTTCACCTACCTGGGGTGTCCCCCACACTGCCCTGTCACTTGGCCAGGACAAGGTACAAGGGCTGCCTTGGCACGGGGAGCATCCTTACCCCACCCCAGAACATCTCCTCTCTCCTCTCCCAGCAGGAGTTAACTCCCCAGAGATGTGGGCAGCTCTGGGGGCTCCACTGGCTCTCTGGGGTGCCTGGGGTCACTGGGTCCAAACCTGCACCAGCCAAGGAGCCACCAAGCAGCTCTCCACCCATCCTGTGGCCCCACAGCCTCCTTGTCTCACCTGCCCACTGCCCTCAGCCTGTGCCAGGGAGCTACACAATCCCTCTCCTTTCCCCAGTGAAGTTATGGCCATGGCCCACCACACACGTGCCCCACGTCTGGGCCACTGGCAAGTCCCCCACCAGGAAGGCACAGTCCTGCCACCCCAAGATGTGGTGTCGTGATTATCATCTGCATCTGGACTGAGAAGCTTTGGGATGTCCCCAGAAGCTTTGGAATGTCCCCAGCCACTTCCCAGAACAGAAGGAAGAGGCTGTGATCCCCAACCCCTGGGACAGGCACTCACTGTCTGCCCCACGCCCCCTCCCTGCCATCCCTCACCTCTCCACGTGCGCTTTTTCTCTCCTTAAAAGATAAATGGCTTTTGCTTAAAAATAGGGTAATTAATTTCCCACCTAATTAATGCAGATGCTTAGATCACTTTCCCCCCCAGGATGCCAAAATAGATTCTCAGGACTGGAGGGAGAGGAAAAGTTGCTTTGATGAGTCACCCGGGGCTCTCATTTAACTATTTCTGTGCTGGCACAGAAGAGCCACTGGGGTGGAGCCCGCAACTCCAGGGAAAGCAGCTCATGGATCAAAAGAGAATCGGGAAAGGGGCTCTCCAGGCTCTGCGGTGCCAGCGAGGAGGGTGCTGGCTCCTGGGGAAGCTCCTCCATCCCATCCCTGGGGCCCAGGATGAGGAGGCTCCCAGGACAAGGACAAGTCTACAACAACAAAAAAAAAAGCTGCTCAAAAAACTGGAGGTTAGCGTGGACGTGCCCTGCCCTTTGGAGGGGCTGGCCATGGCCATGGACACCGGACACCTACAACCAAAGAGGCGTGTTAGGGGCAGCGGGGGAAGCGCAGGGGCGGCTCAGCATCCCGCGAAGCGCAGCCACGGCAGCCGTGCAGAGGCAGGAGCTCCCACCACCGGGCCGGGGACAAGCGGGGAGCGATGGAGGGGACGGGCGCAGGGCAAGCAGAGCGGTGGCACCGTCCCCGCACAGCCCCGCACCCGCGGCCCCGCGCACCGGGGGCTCGGCCCCCCGACACCGGCAACTTACTAACTACGGGCAGGGGCACCTCAAAACCTGGCCACTTCAACATCGGGGCTGCAAGGCAAACAGAAGGCACGTTGGAGGACACCGGGACGCTCGACGGGAACAGAAGGTCGTGGTTAAGGAGAGACTCAAGGCTCGGAGCGGCGGCCCCGGAGCCCGCCGGCCACCCCGCACGCAGCGCGTCAGGCAGAGGAAACAGGAGGAAAAAAAGAAGGAAAAGGAGGAAAAGTCGTGTTTATTGAGCGGCTGGTGCTGCGAGGAGGGGAAGGAAGGGCACGGCCAGCCGGGAGCCACCTGGGGAGCGCAGGCAGGGGGGGTTTCCTTCCCCCCGCCGGCCGTCCCTGCTTTCCCAGCGCAGGGAAAGCGCGGCCGCACCTTGGCATGCGGTGGCAGCAGCAGCATCACCCCCTCAGGTGCTCACAGAGAGCGGAGCCGGCCCTTAAACAGCTCTCGCTGCTCCCGCTCAGCGAAGCTGTTTAATGTGCCCGGAGCGCCCCAGGCCGGGGGATGCAGCGGCACCAAAAACACGGCAGGGGGATGTGCGGTGGGCGATGCAGGCGGTGAGGGCAGCACACAGGCACGGCAGCCGAAAAAGACACCGAGGCCCAGCTCAATGCAATAAATAAAACTTTTATTCAAACAATAACTCGGTACAGGGCACAATTCTCTCTGGCTTTTAAAAAAAGGTTTTTCAGCACTTTACAATCTCCACATTAGGCTTTGCTAGGCTGGGTTTGTGGTTTCCCTCCCCACCCTCCCCCTACGCTCTGTCACTCAGCGTGAAATATCCTGGGTTAAAAATCTTTAGCAAAATTCGGACATCGATGCAGGAAGGGCTTGGAACAACGTGCCTGTAGGCGAAGAGATAACCCAAAAACTGGTCCAGGGGGAGTCTATTGCCAGCAATGTCCCAGTAAACAGGCAATGTCAGAGGTCTTAAAAATCACATCAGAAAAAAAGCGTGAACAGTTTTGCAGTGGAGACGGCCACGGGCACTGGGAGGGCTACGGCTGGGCGAGCGTGGGAGCGGGACCCCCAGTGCGGGGTGGGAGCCCCCCGGGCACTGCTGAGCCCCCCGTGGGGCACAGTGCAGGGGCTGCCTTGCCCAAGCCTGGTTTAGGGATGCGAGCGTGTCCTCGGACCCCCAGCCCTAACGTGAGGTAACCTTGCTACAAAAAATATATATATATTTATAAAACAACCAGGAGTAACCCTCCCGGGGGGGTTCCCACGGCCGGCGGGACCCCAGCCCAGAAGCAGCCCTTTCCCCGGGGCGGGGGGTCTGTGCCATCCGCTTCTCCCAAAGCCACGGCAGTGGGATGGAAGCGGATCAGGCCGAGGGGGAGGCGCAGGAAGGCTGCCCCCCCTCCGGGAACGGCATCCCGGGTGCGGGCATCCCGGATGCTCAGTAACAGTACGGACACCAGAGGCCATGCATATGTGTTCCAGTCTGGGAGTTTGGTCCAGGCTCGTGCGGGGCGGCCGGCGCGGCCCCGGGGGGGACAGTGCATCGCTAACATCACACGGGAGGACAAAAACGGGTCCCACTAAGTGTCAGCTGTGCCCGGGCTGCGAGCACAGACAGTTTCTGCTCCGAAAAGGCTTCAGAAACAAGGGCACTGTGAACACCAGGGAGGGGTGAGAAGCACCATGGTTTCCTTGAAGATCACAAGAGTTTCAAATCCAAAAGAAGTAGAGAAAGAGAAACGAAAGGGAAGGAAAAAAAAAGGAAGGGAAAGAAGCAGAAAGCTCTTCCAAGCAGCAAGGGGCCGCCGTGAGCCCAGGTGTCCTCACACCGTTGATACCAAACTGCCACTGCCGCTGTGGAACAAAGCACAGAGATGCCAGAGTGGCCGGGACTGCCAGCCCAGCTCCCACACGGCACCACGGGCACCCCACCACGGACAGGGGTGGCCAGATCCACCCGGCCACGGGTGTGGGGCTAACCCTGAGAGCGACACGGGGCAGCTCCGAGGGCACAGGGAATGGGGAAGGTGCCAGGGAAAGACCCGAGAGAGTGTGCTCTCTGTGGCCTCGCTATCCAGGGGCAAGCCCAGAGGAGGTCAGGGAGGCAGGACTCTGTGGAGGAGCACAAGGCTGGGGACACCAGGACTGGCCCTTGGACCTGCCCTCCCCAGGTCCCTCCACACTCACAGATGACACCTGCACTGTGTCCCCCATTGCTGGCCCCATCCCAGCCACTGCCAGTCCCCCAGGGAGCCCGTGCAGGGACCCCGATGGGGACCCATGGCTTCACCTACAGCCAACACCAACAGTTCACAGGGAATGTGACAGGAAGGTGACATCTTACCTGCTGACAGACCTCGTCCCGTAGTCATCGAGACCCTGCAGAGAAGAGGGAGGAAGCACAGTGAGAGGGGATGGCGACTGTGCCTCTTCAGGGGCCACTGGAGGGTCACACGAACAGACCAAAGTGCATCAGGACCTGGGAATGCCAGGGCCAAGAGCCGATGCATTTGGAGAGCAGAGGGAGATATGGAGATGGTTGGAGTGGGATTCAGACAGCAGGGAGTGAAGTTGCACCACTCTCTGCAGAATTTACCTGACCAGACACTGGAAAAAGACAGCTGGGAGAGCTCTTCTCTGCTCTGCCCAGCCCTTTTGTGAAACTGAGCTCCTTCTGCTTTTCAGACACTCCAAAAGGGACTGAACAAGTTGGAAAGACAGCAGTGAAATGTTCCGTGGAAAGAGGGTTTGTCTGTATTAATTCCCACCAGAAACCCACAGGGTTTTGGACCATTTTCTCCTTCAGCCGGTGCTGGATGGACTTTGCAGTGGGGAGGGACTGAGAGGCAGATGGGGACTGAGCTGTGAGAATATCCCTTGAGGACATCCCTCCTGAGCAAAGACCTGCTGTGGGATATGACTGTGGAGCAGCTCTGTTCTCCATGACAAACAGGGGACCACTGCAGGAAGTGGGAGTCACTGGCCTCTGAACTGGCCATGCACCAGGGATCAGAGACCCACATTCCCACCATCCCAGGAAGGCTCCCAGTCACAAAAACCAACTCCAGCAGCAAATCTTGCTGGGAAAATCCAGCAAACAGCAAGAAGTGTGGCTGTGGGTCTACCCCACTCCCTGCAGAGAGGACTAGATCCCAGCTGGAGCATGAAGGGTGGGATGCTGAATTGACACCTTTCCCCCTCCTCATCTGCCAGTATGTGATGCCAACGTGGCTCATTTCACCACGCTTCTTTGGTTGGATATCTCCACTACATCTGGCTCTTGGGTCAGGCTGATTCTGTCTTCACATGCATCATCCCCAGCTCATTATCTGAGAAGCCTTGAGCTCTCCTTGGACACCCTCCAGGGTCCTGGTTGGGGTCTGCCCCAGCCCCACCATGGGACTGTCACCGGCTTGACTTGGCATGTGCCAGAGAAAACGCTTCCAGCTGCCTGTGAGCAGCCTGTTTCTGGTGGGAGACTCCCATGGAGTCAGCAAGTGTTGTCCTTTGGGGGTTTACTGGGCTGTTTTGTGCCATTGCCCCCTGTGCCTTGCCTGTTCCCCTCTATCCATGGCTCTCCTCTCCTGCGGCCTCCCTGCAGCCCTCATCCCTTCTCCTCAGGAGAGGTGCTCAGCAGGAGCAGGGCCCCAGGCAAGGCACGTGGGTCACCAGGCAAAAACCAGCCAAAGAGCTGTAAATCCCAAAGGAAACATTGCCTGTGTTGGACTTACAGCTGTCGACCTAGTGTAAGGCTTGTAGTGAGCGGAGGGTGCTTGGCAGAGGCCACTGGAATAGTCTTTAATTGCACACCCATAGGGCATTAGGTAGTCCTAAAACAATGAAGAGAGGTTGGAGAGCTGCCCTCTGGCACCCCACACATCCACACCACACTGGGAACACTCACACCCCATCCAGGTGGGGCAGGGAAGCTGCAGAGCCCCAGCCACCACAGCCAGGCTGCAGCAGGGACTATGCCCAGGGATTTGCTCCAGCATCCCCCATTCCTAGAACGCCCCCCGGAGTGGGAGAAGCCCCCGGAGCCGCGGGCTCACCTGGGAGAAGGCAGGCACGGCCACGCTGTACGGCCGCTGCTTGAAGGTGTTGCCACCCTGTGCTGGGAAGGCCTGGGAGGCCATGCCATAGTCAGGAGGAGGGATGGAGATGTCATCCTTGTCCAGGAGGTTGCCAGTGCTGCTGCTCTTCCCTTGCTGCAGGCTGGGGGGGATCCAGAGCAGGGGCATCAGCACCAGCCCGTGCTGTGCAGAGACCCCCAGGCCAATCATCCACCCATGCCAAGCGACCCCATGGCAAAAGCCACCTGATCCAGCCTCTGCTGGGAGTTATTCCTAACAAGAATTCCTAAATAATTCCTAATTCCCATCTCAAGTCCACAAGGCCACCCCCTGGAAGTGGCAGAGGGACCCCCTGGCACCCGGCACAATCTCCTACCTTGTGTGGACCCGCTCGCTGCCATCGTTGTCAAGGACCCGTGTGTAAGAGAAAGGAAACCAGCCCCTCCTGAAAGGCAAAGGCAGGGGTGAATCCAAACCCAGGTTTATCCATGGGGTAACCAGATGAAGCTGCTCCCGAGGACACCCAGCACACTCACATTTTGGTTTTCTCGCTCTCTCCATAGTGCCAGCCATCCCGGGCCTCTGGCACCAGCAGTGTGATGAGGTCGCCCTCCTTGAAGCTCAGGAGGGTGCTGTTATCCCCAGCAGCGTGGGAGAAAATGGCCTGAACCCTCGTCCTGCCGTTCCTCTCGAGGCCAGCAGCCATGGAGCTGGAGCGTGGCAGTGTCTTGTTTTCAGCTGGTGGGGACAGAGACCAGTGAGTGCCCCCAGCCCTCCACTCCATGGCCATACCCAGGGACAGGACAGACCCTTCCTTATTTCATCCCAGGTGCCAAAAAAGCCTTCAGTGTGACTCCTTCACACCTTCCCCCTGAACAAGCAGGTTCAGACTCCTGGCATTGCCCACCACCAGCTGCAGCGAAGGGAGAAGCCTCCCTGCGTCAGATTCCACCAGGTTTCCCTCCTGGAAATCCTGTTAATCCCCCCAGCAGAGCTCAGCTCCATCATGTCCTAAAGCCCAGAGGGATGAGCAGCACTTGACACCAAGGGGATGCTGTTGGTCACTGCCCCATCACCACCAATATCCCTGAGAACCATCCCCACTGTGGCTGTGGCCGGTCCCTGCCAACCTCTCCCGTGAGCACTGGCTGGCACAGCTGGCACAGCCAGACCCACGGCCCCCCCAGCACCCCCGAGGGGAGGGCAGGGTCTCACCTGAGGCGTAGCTGTTTTTCGGTGGCACATTTTTGCGAACTGGGAGTGTATTGGAGTAAGAATCGCTCAGCTGCTTCTGAGGCTGGGGAGGAGATAAAGATTTGGGCTGTGCTGGCTTCATCTCAGACCAGTGGTTGTACCCGTCGCTGTCGGGGCCTGAGACTCCGTTCATCACTGGCATGGCCTCCTGTGCCGACATGCGCTGCGAGAGAGGAGGGGAGGGGGACATGGGAATGTCTTCAGTAGGGTATCCCAGCACAGCTCTGGGGAGGGGGTGGATCAGAGCTTCAGCCTCTTCGGTTGAGTTCCCACCCAAGAAACTGCTCTGGAGGGGGCAGTGGGGCCACCTCTATGGTGTTTTACTGCTCTGAGTTTCCTTGCACCTGCTAAACCCTCCTGAGCTCTGCTGTTCAGCTCATGCCCCCATGTCAGGGGTAGACCCTCTTCTGAAGGGTCCTTCATCCCATGGGTCACTCCAGGGGCTTTCTCACACAGTTAGGGGGTACCTGGGTTCAGACCCACAGCTCCAGGACCAGCCTAACTGGGACTAGTCTGGCCAGGCAAATCCAGCTCCTGGGTTCCCCCAGTGACCCCCAGGAGCCCCTGCTGCTCCAGAACTCAGCAACCCAGGCAGGATGGGATGGCACAGGCTGCCCATCCCCATGCCAAGCTCCTTCCCACATCCCAGGATGGCATGTGCACGGAGGATCAGTGACAGCCCATCCAAAGGCCACTTGCCGAGGACAGCGGTGACACCGGCCCAGGCTCGTCCCTCTGGCTTTGCTCAGAAGGGCAGCACAGCTTCCACCACGGAGATACTTACTCCTACGAAAGGTGCCAGCTCCGGGGGGACAGGGAGAGGTTTGGCACCAGGGATGGGGTCAGAGATGATGAGGTTGGACTTGGATGTGGACAGAGGGCTGGGCATTATGGTGCCATTGCTGCTGGCAGCCATCTGCTGCATCAGCTGTATGGCGCGGTCCGGGATCTTGTTGGGATCTGAGCAGGACTGTTGCCACAGCGGCAGCTTCTGCGTCAGCATCTCCTTCCCCTGCAAGAGGAAAACAAGGAGTGAGGGCACAGGATGTGGAAAAAAATGCCCCCCGCTCTGTCCTGCTCCCTGGGCAGCTCTGCATGGATCCAGGGCTGGACTGATCTGGGATCAATCACCAGCTCTGTGCATTGCATGGGCAAGATAACATGCAGGGATGTCCTGCTTCCAGGCTCTGATGGCAGCTGAGCCAGGACAATGTCATGAAAAATGGGAAAGAGGGAAGGAAAAGGTAATCCATCTCCCTGGCTTATTCTGAGACATCCTGTGTGCAGCTTCCCCAGGCTGCAGGGAGCTGGGCTCTGCGTGGAACAGGGAAATAAAACCTGCCCAGAGGCCTGGCAGGGCACAGCCTGTGCTCTGTGCTGTCCCCACATCCTGAGGGATGAGCTGCCTCTTTTGGGTGCTCAGCCCTGAAAGCCTCCAGCGCCCTGTGCTGCATCCAAACCCCACTGCTCCCTCCCCACAGCTGAACCAGCAGCCTCCCACCAGCACGCTCCAAGTCAAGGGGGGAAAAAGACAAAGCTAAACTTGTCCTTATTCTCCCAGGTTGTACAAGCATCCCATTGTGTGACTCTGAGGGGGAAGATGTCCCAAACCCCGTGAGGTCACTCCCCAACCACAGCAGAGGGGGACCAGACACCTCTGCCTGGCTTCATCTGGAGACAACTTGATCCCCACGTATCAGAACCCCTCAGAAACTGATTTCAAAGTCCCGGCACGTTTCCCCACTATGTCCCAGCAGCTCCAGCCTTGGGACCCTCTAGGAGCCGCAGGCAGCAGTGGGATGGAATTCTTAGCCAGACACCCATCATACTCTGGACAAGCCACCTGCAAAATCACCCTCTGCGTGCGGCTGCAGCAACAAGTTTTTGGCTCGTTCCTGCTGACCCCCATCCCTTGGGGGGGGATGTTTTCCCTCTCCTGCACCCTGCTGTCCATCCCAGGCGTGGATCCATCCCCATCCCGCAGCACCAGGACAGCGCTGACTAATCCCAACTCCCTCTGGTGCAGCCGGTGCCAAGCGTGGCGGTGACAGATGGCTGCTGTGAGCCACGCAGGGCGGTGCTGGGGAACAACCAGAACACGAGCACGAGGCTGCAGGAGCAGCACTGGCGTTCCCAGCCCTCACACGGATGAATTCCGCTCCGCACCCATCTGGGGTGCCGCTGCTTCCCAAGCTGGCAGGCGGCAGTTCCAGCCCTTGGGCCAGGAAACCGCGGGCAAGAGGGATCAGGAGCAACTGCTCCTGCTGGGGCATCCTGCCTGTGGTTCACACGCTGGTCCATCACTACCCTTCTGGCCCTTGAGCTGCACCAGCTCTGGCTTTTGGAGTGTCAGCCTGTTCTACAGGCAGTGGTTTGAGACGGGAACATCCCAATGTCGGGGCAGCTCGGGTGGGTCCGACTCACCTTGGCGTGGTAGGTGATGGCACTCTTGGCCACCGCGCACTGCTTCTCTACCAGGAAGCAGAACCGTCTCCTCTCTTCCGTCAGAGCAGTCTTGTAGCCATCAGAGACGTAGTTTTCCAGCTCCCCTTGCTTGTTGCTGATGGCTTCGATGTACTAGAACAGGGAGAGGGGCAGAGAGGGGGCTGGTGTCACCGCTACGCACCGAGTGTGGGGCAGGGGGTGCCGCAGCATCCTCGGGAAGGGGCTGGTGGGGGGCAGCGGGCAGGGAGCCCCCCCAGCACAGCATGTGCCTGCACAGCCCCCCCAACCCGCCCTTACTCATCGGAGCCCCCCACGCAGAGGCGCTGACTCAGCCCGTGGGTTGGCAGGACGAGCTGTACCCGCTCACCAAACGGGCTCGGGGGCGCCTGCGGGGGCCGGGGGGGCTGCCCCGATGGCCCCGCACTGGCAGCGGCCCCCGCAGCCCCCGGCTCGTCCCTGCCAGCACACAAAATGCTGCAGCTCCCAGTCCGGGCTGGACGCCCCCCACACCTCCCCTGCTGCCCCTGCCCACTGCCCGAGGGCTGCTGGGGAAGGGGGGCTGCAGGGGGAAGGCACGGGCACCCCTCCGACGCACACAGCCACCAGTGATGCTAAAACTACCAGTGCCTTCAGTCTGTGTGTGCCAGTCAGCCACTGGGACACGGGGACGGTGCCAGGGCAGTGCCATGTGCTGGCACAGGACCCCCTGACGAGGACGGCTGGGGTGGTTGTTCCCAGGTGCCACACCCCAGGGCTGGCAGACACGGTGGCCCTGCCAGTGCCAGGCAGAGATTTCACAAGCACAGCAGCTGGAGGCTCCTCCACTGGCTGCTGCTCTCCATGGGTGACGTGTGCCAGCACGGCTGTGCCACACCGAGCTCTGCCAGCGCTGGCACACAGAGCTGCCCTGCCCTGTGTGATGGAAACGTGGCACAGGGGACTCCAGGGACTGCAAGGCACCACCAACACCCCTGAGCACGGAGGGCCCGAGGTGTCCCCAGCTCCCCAGCCTGGCTACTTTGTCCTCCCTCCATCCCTTTGGATGCCCCCAGCTCCACTGCAAGGAGCTTCCACCTGTGATGTGGCACCAGGAGAGCAGCCACCAAGGCTCTGAGAGCAGCAACACCTCTCACCCATCACTGTCCTGTCCCGTGACACCTCCTAGTCACTGGCTCTTCCCCAGGATAGCAGCACCAAGCTGGAAAGTCACAACCACCTTCAGCCCAGAAAGGGCTAGACCTGCTTCAGACAACCCAAACTTCTCCAGGATGGGAATTAGACTGGAAATTCAGGGCCTGAAGAAGCTTTGCTGCTTTCTTCACAGTTATCAGTTATTTTTAGCGTGCTACAATATTTATTAGCAGACACATAAAATGGAGCAAACCAACAAAAGTAGCAAGATTCAGTGACATCCCAGACTTCAAAGGGGGATTATTTCGGGGCTGGACCTGCTCCTGTTCCCAGCCTGCTCTGGGCATCCCCCCAAGAGCAAACCTTGTGCAGGGTTTGTGCCAGACCCAGCAGGTTTTGCATCTCCCCACATGCAGCAACACAGGTGGGGAAAGGGGGTCAGTGAGGAATGGGTTAAAAACCCAGTTTGCAACCAACAACCCGGCTTCAAGGAGAATTCCCTCCCCCCAAAAATGAGAAAATCCAGTTCAAATACCCACGGTCTGGAACAGAAATAAGTGAAGGGAACCAAGCTGATGGCACTGGGCACAGAAGTGATAGAGGTTTTGGCATCACCCCCAAGAAAAGCTGGGGGGAGCACCTGGCCAGCCCGGTGGTGCTGGGGGTGGCAGCAGGAGGCTGGGGGAGGAGGAGGAGGAGGAGGAGGAGGAGGGGGAGGGATGAGGAGGGGGAGGAGGAGGAGGAAGGTGAGGAGGAGGAGGGGGGGGAGGAGGAGGAGGAGGAGGAGGAGGAGGAGGAGGATGTGCTGGGGAAGGCATCGCTCCCTGCAGTGGGCTCAGGACGGCAGCACGCCGCCTCCTCCCGGGTATTATTAGCCTGGGAACAGCACAGGGACAGAGCCCAGAGGCGTCAGCCCCGCAGTGGTGATGGGAGCCAGAGGGATGGATGCCCCAGGGCCAGCCCGGAGAGCCCCCAGCTCCCCCAGGGCCGGTGCCCTGGCATTTCTATTGCAGCTCTGCTACACCTGGGGTGGACTGAGCCCTGTTACCCCTGGGATGGACTGAGCCCTGCTACACTTGGGATGGACTGAGCCCTGCCATCCCCACACAGCTCCCCAAGAAGTTTCTATCCCAGAGGAAGCACCAGGATGATGCTCCCACACCTGCAGAGCACCAATTCTGGAAGGAAGCACAACCCTGACAGCACCCGAAATAGCAGGAGCACAGGAGTACACACAGACCCCGACCCCCAAAACTCATCCTGCTTAATTTACTAACTGGGCCATGGAGAACGAGAAGATGAGGAGTGAAATGAGTCCAGCTCAATTTGGTTCAGCAGCACAAGGACCGTCGTGCCACGATTCCCTGTAGGATCCCCATCCCCAGGTCAGCCACTGCCATGCCCTGGCACGGAGGGTGGGCACAGCTCCAGCCCAAACACACCACAACACAGGCAGAAACCCTTATCTTAGCAACGTGAGAGCTTCAGTTCTAACCACGATTTAAATACGCAGGTACAAGCCTTATTTACACCCCTGCTCGCAGGCTGGTTTTGCAAGGCTCCTGCTAATTCCTTTGCCGAGGCAAGGCTTGTCTCAACAGCTCAGCCAGTCAGAACACGCTGCTTTGCGAGCACAGAGCCCACGCTCTAAACTTAGTACTCGGAGCTTTATATACTTTATGTAAATATGCTCCGTGTGCCATTGATTTATCCAGAGCCTTGATTTTCCACGCTATTCCAGCGCAAAATGGCGAGCGACACTCCCTGCTCAGTTTGGGTTTGCTCAAAACGACAGGGAGCTTTCAGATAATGCTTACAAAGGCAAATTTAAATACAAACCCTGTTAGATGTGCCAGATGTGCAGGGGGAAAAGTAACACACAAAGCACAATGGAAAACCTGAGGACTGTACTCCAAGGAGAGGCTCTGGCTGAAGCAGGAGGGGGGTTTCACCTGCAGCCCACCAGGACCTCAGGGATGCTGCTCGTGTCTCCCACTCCTCAGGGATGGAAGGAACTGCAGCCACCCCACGTTTTGAGCCCCAGCCAAACACCTTTCTCAGCTTGTCATGACCTGACACCCCATGTAAGGGATGGGGAAGGTGCTTCACCCCAGCCTTGGGTGCACCTGGGCTCTGCAGCAGCCTCTGCAAAACTCCCCCAACAAGCACCACTCGAGTGCTGCATTGTACATTGAGACCTTGATTTAGGTTGTCAGCTTCACATTTTAAGCATCGTCTAAATAAAATTCTGAGTTTAAAGGAGAAAAAAAAAATAATCCCAATTTATGACCCGAGCAGGCAGAGAACCGACCAAGGCAGTGGTCGTGGCCATGCCCAAGGCCAGAGCAAATGCCAGAGCCACCCAACAGCCCCAGAAAATCTTTTCTGGGTTTCTAGGTTGGAGAGGCCTCAAATAACTCCCCCATGGCCCCCCCTGCCTCCCGCATCCCCTTCCAATTCGCAGGAGCCGCTGACCTAATTAGCAATGTCAGCACGTGGCGGCGCCGGGCAGAGGCTTTGGCACAAGAGGCTGCCTTGGCACGGGGCTGGCAGAGCCAGAGCCCCTGCCCGGGCTGGGGGGCTCAGCCAGGGACCCCTCCAGAGCCCGGGCACACGAGAGATGCCAAAGCAATGCTTGGCCACACTGGGAAATCTCCATTCTGCAGCCAAAGCAAGTCACCCCCTTGGCCAGACAGGGAATTAGGAACACGAGAAGGTGAAAAGGAAAGAAGCTGCTGCCAAGTTCCAGCTCGAGAGCCCCGACACTGAAAGGCAGGGCACACACACAGCCCTGCCGTGCTGCTGACACCTTCCCAGCACCACAGCGGCAGCAAGAAGGGTGTGAAGATCAAAGAGCAGCTGGGAAATGTCAAGACCCGAGCTCCTTTCAAGCCCTTGCTGCTGTCAGAGCAGGTAGAGCAGCACTCCTGTCACTGCGCTGCAGCCGAGCCTTTGATAACCACATCCTTACTGGGAAATGAGTTCAAACCATTCCATCCCAGCCAGGAACACACAAACAGCCTGGGAATATGAGCCAAGGGCAACGTTGAGCCCCACCACAGGAATCATCACTACAGATCCTTCCTGGTGAGCAGATGCATCTGGCACTGAGCAGGCTGAGAGAAGGACTGGACCCAGGAACAAGCAGACAGAAGCTGCCCTGGGGTCACCAGCACACCACAGTGCTGAGTTTTGAGGCCAAAAAGCCAAGAGGAACACATGGCAGGCATTCTTCTACCCTGCACCAAGAGGGATACAGAGCAGGGAAGGGATGTGCCAGCACACCAGCTCCAGCTCTCATCCCAAGGAGGGATTGGTTGGGATGAGTGACACAGAGCAGTGGGAAAAGACAAAGGAAAGGTCAGGGAAGGGAGGGGGTCTGAGCTGTGCTGGATCGATGCAGAAGGCTGAAATACCTGGAAGGAGTAAACATGGAGAGAAGGGAGGATTTATTTAGGGAACCACAAGGGAGAATAGCTAGAAAGTAATGGGATAAATAAAAAAGAAGTTAGGCTGATTAGCAGGGGAAGAGCATCTAAGCTGGGGAACTGTCTCAGGCAAAAGCAGCTGAAACTCTACCAAGGCACAGAGCCAAAGGGAGGAGAATGAGCAGCCAGGGCTCCTGAGCCCCCACAGCTTCTCCTCATTCCCAGAACTGCTCCTTGCATGGAACCTGGAGCAGCCCTGGGAGGAGACACTGTCCCCTCCAGCCCTCACATTGCTCAAGTGTGTCACAGAGGAGAGGGAGGCTGCTCAGGGAGCTGAGCCAGAGCGATGCCAAATTCAAGGCTGGGGATATCAGCAGCTCTTTCACAGCCAGGAAGGAGGGCAGAGCTGGGAGATGAGCCTTGACCCAACCATCCTGGAACAAGGCAAATAAAGCAGCGGCCCCACAGCAGGGAATGCCCATCATGGGTCACAGTGGGAGCCAAAATGCATTTCCCTATCTTGTGCAGGGACATGGACCCCAGAGAGTCACAGGACTCCCCCAGAACCAGCTGGGCAGCCCAGAGCCCTGCACCTTTCCCAAGGAGAAGACAACCTCCCCCTGCCCTGCACAAGCACTGACATCTCCTCCAGGGAAGGCACTGGCCCCTGCTGTGCTGCCCACCAGCCTCCCCCACTCTGGCTCCAGCCACAGCCTGCACCAGGATGCTGGGACACTGCTGTTGATGGTTATCCAAGGTGATGTGAAATGCAGAGCGGATCCTGGGGAGCCAACCCCAAGAGTCTCTGTCCTCCAAGGACACCAACCTACCTCCCTCCCCTGAGAAGGGCTGTCTCCCCTTGTTATGGTCTCTGTCCTCCCTTGTTACGGTCCCTGTCTCACACATCTGCTCACTGGCCACATCCCTGCCCTGCTCCTGCTCGGCACCAGCCACGCACACATGTGGTGTTACATAAAATTCGGAGAGCAAAGCAGCAGGGAAGCTCCAGCCAGCTCTGCAGGGACCTCACCAACAGCTGCTTAAAACATCCCCTCCAAACAGGGACACCCTAGAGCAGTGCACAAGGTTTGGTAGCAAAATGCTAATCAGACACAGCCCTGAGCCTGCACAGGCACTTCCAGAGAACAGTTCCAGGGATGGGGCAGCCACAGCTTCTCTGCCCAACCTGTGCCAGGGCCTGCCCACCCTCACAGGGAAGAATTTCTTCCCAATATCCCCTCTAACCTGGCCCCGTGGCAGTGGGAAGCCATTCTCCCTTGTCCTGTCCCTCCATCCCTTGTCCCAAGTCCCTCTCCAGCTCTCCTGGAGTCCCTTTAGGCACTGGAAGGGGCTCTGACCTCTCCTCTTCTCTTGCTGGGTTTATGCACACATCCTCCCTCAGCCTAAATCCTAACTCAGCCTGGAGAGAATCACCTGGAGCTGCTGAGCTTTTAGAGTCCTTCCCTCTTTGACTTTCATGCAAACCTCATAACCTGGTTTGTGCAAACTTCGTGTCAGTCAGAGCTTCCTGACCTACACCTAAAATTACTTTTCCCGATGGGAATACCCAAATGAGGTTTCAATGACAAAAGTTCATAAACCCCCCCAGGTTATTTGGTACAGTGGTATTGAATGCTTAAAATATTCCCAGAGGAGCAAGGATAGGTGTGGGCAAAAGAGAGATTTGGGCAGAGGGTGAGTTCAGTCCCCACAGCCCACTGAGGTCACCCACTGGCACCCAGGTCAGGCACAGCCTTTCACCACAAACCCTCAGCCTCAGCTTTGCTATTTAGGCTGAATTACAGCCAGTTTGTCTCAGGACAGTGCAGAAATCCAATTGCTCACAGCACTAATATGATTTGATAAATAATTTGAACCAACATAACTTCATTGCTGAGCTGCTGATTCAATACAGGTCCCAAACCCATCATGACCTTGATTTCATGGCTTGATCACAACCAGCCTTTAATGAAATTACAACACTTGAGCTTCCTTGGTGATTGCTTAATCTTAAAATTGTACCCATTCTTCTTCATCAAAGAAGCTCAGTGAATGGAATGGGTTTGTTCTCACTGCTCTCAGCACAGGTCAAAGCCCCCTCTGAGTGACTCCCCGAGGAGGATGAGCCATGCGAGGCAGGCGCTGGCTCAGCCCTCACCCTCGTGTGGAGCAGCAGCTCGGCACTGATTCATAAGGAACAAAAGCCTGGCTCAATGTGATGTTCAGCAGCAACAACCCACAACCACAACATCCCTCCCGACCACGACAGGCAGGGCTGGGGAGCTGCAAAATCATTCCTGCAGCCCGATGGCACTTGGAGCTGCTTTAGAGCTACGGGAGCTCCCTGGACTGCAAACCAGGAGGTGTTTTAACTCCTCAGCCATTTTAATGCTGCAACACTCATCCCCATCCGTGAAACTCCACACAATCAGCATGAGAGACGGTGGCTGGATGATGTGGGACTTGTAGAAAAGCCTGGATCAGCTCTCTCCATGTAACAAGGGGCTGATGCAGTTCAGGAGAAGCCTCCTTCAAGTGCCCAATCCTCAATCCCCCTGCCCCAAAGCTACTGCTCCCAGCCACAAGATAATTCCTTATGTTCAGTCCCTGCTGACCTTCAGCATTTATTTCTGCCTTATAAAGGGGGAAAGTCTGAAATAGAAGAGTAAGGAGTGAGACATTTGGGCTCTCTGATTGATCTCACAGAGTGTGGAGCCAGAGCCAAGCTGGTGCCCCAGCCCAGACAAGGGCTGTCCTCTGCCCACTCTGCAAACTGGAGCCTGGATGGCCCCAAATCTCCTCTCCCCTTGAGAGGTATTACATAAAGCAGGTTCTGAAGCTCCCTGCAGGACAGCACTGCCACTGCTGCTCCCCCACACGTGTCTCACCCACCCGTCTCGCTGCCAGACGATGACAGGATGTGGTCACTCAACAAGTGGTGCAGAGGCAGAAAGGAGCAATTCTGCTTCCCAGAGCATTAAATATGAAGAAAGATGATGACAGAGCATCAGACTCCTGGCTGCTGGAGCAGCTTATACAGATGAGTCTTCAGAAGAGCAGGATGCTCTTGCTGCATTGAAGGGGGTGACTGATGCAGCTACCAGGACGTTTCTATCAACAGCAGCTTCTCCCACGACGAGACAAGTCACCAGCCCATGAGGAGAGCTCCATCCAGCTGTGGCTGAGCCGCCTGTGGTCCCCAGGCACCAGCCTGATGCAGCTGTCAGCATCCCAAAGGCATCCCAAGGTGCCTCCAGCAGCTTTGAGGACACCAGGGGTTTGGCAAGTGGCCACTGGGGTGGTTTTGGGCCAGCTCAACAAACTGAGCACCACAGAGAGGGGGAGCAGCCTGGGGTTCTGCTTTAACCAGGCTGAGAAAGCCCCACAAAGCTTTGTAGATGCTCCTGATCCACTTAAAGCCCAGTTCCAATTACACAAAGCTCCCTCCTCGGACCAGCCCCAACACCCAGGTAGCCCCAGGCTGGACCCTGCTTGCTGCAATCCCTCTGGTCTCTGCTGGCCAGGCAAACGTAAGAGCAGAATCAAGGGTGGCACAAAACACTCTCTTTTTCTGTTAAGGAAACAGCAGCTCTGCAGGCAGCAGAGAGCAGGAGGACTGCCCTCTCGGCTGAATCCAGCAATTTTAACTTTGTATTTTGATCTAAAAGAAAGCAAACCCCTGCCGTGCACAGCTGAGCAGTCACAAAATCACAGAATATTCGGAGTTGGAAGGGTCTCATAGCTCTCTAAGCTCAAAAGCCATCATAAGGCTTTTTCAGAGATAAGCGCTTCCTAAATACTTACTGCTGGAAGATTAAAGGGAATGAGTGCCTGATCCTGTTTGGCTGCCCAAAGAGCTGTGCTAACAGGACTACCCCAGCCCTGCCACATCACAGCGGGAGGCTCAGCCCACCCCTCCTCTCCCACCTGCGCACAGCCCAGCCTGGGATGGATTCCCTGCTCCTCTGGCTCGGGCTGTGGGATGGGGATCCCTGCCCGCTGGGTTTGGCAGGAGAGGGCTGGCTCTGGCAGGGATTCTGCTCTGTTGTCCCCATCAGCAGCTCTCGCAGGTGTGGGGGTAACAGGGGTTTGATCCCCGTGTCCCCCCACGCTGAGCGTGGTGCCCGACAGGGCTTTTCTCACCCAGCAGGAATTTCGGAGCCAGGGCTTGTGGGGACGCCACGCTCAGAAGTGGTTTGTGCTGCTCAGCTCTGGTGGAGAACACACCAGCCCCCAGCTCAGCAGGCTGGCCATGGAGCTGTGCTGTGCCAGCACCTTCCAGCCCTGCTCCAGAACCTTCCAGCCCCATTCCAGAACCTTTCAGCCCCATTCCAGAACCTTCCAGCCCCATTCCAGAACCTTCCAGCCCCATTCCAGAACCTTCCAGCCCCATTCCAGGCTGTGCTGTGCTGCCTCGGCACCTCCCAGTGCAGGGGCTCCACCAGGAGACACACACCGAGCCAGAGGGATAATGGCAGGTACGTTCTCCTTCAGTGCTTGTTCTAATTCACACCACTATTGCCCAAATTTCAGTGCAATTAAGAATGCCACTTCCCCAGCACAAGCCTCCCTGTAACTCTCTGTTGGTGACTAAATGCCACCAAATGACATTAAATTCACCCCCACGAGCCAAGTGCCACTGACGCTCAGATCCCCTTCAGCAAACACAGATCACTGACATGTTACTGGTCTGTGGCAGCTGAAGAAACAGAGCCTGGTCCCAGCCCAACACACACTCCCACACCCCGAGACAGTGCTAGGTAATTCCAGGATTCAGGCTTCGTCCTCTCCCTTCCAAGCACCACAAGTGCTGTCACTGTTCCATGGCCTCAGCTCCCACAGCGGTGCCCGACACTCAGCCAGGGCATGTAGGTGCACCAATTAGCCCTTAAAGTTTGCCAGGATCAGCCGTGCAAAGCTCAAAGTGAAGGTTGCAGAGTGCAAGAGACATGAACTCCTGCCATGAATCCCCCAGCAACCCGAGTGCCGCAGCCCCTGGCACACCCTGGCACTGCCAGGATGTTCCCTGGATGCTCCTCAGTGAGACTCCAAGCCCAGCTGGCCCCTGGCAGGGACTCCCAACACCTCCCCCCCGCAGCACAGCCCCCCAAAGGTGCCATGAGGGACCCCAGCACCCCGTGGTGGGCGCAGAGCCCACGCACCATCACATGCAGTGATTCACCACAGCCACCCCCGGCCCTGCTGCCACCCCCACGGGGGGGGAAGGGGCACCAGGCATGGAAAACACACAAGCAAAATGCCATCCAGGGGATGATGGCCTGGACACTACAGAAATTAATGATCTTTTGGGCTCGTTCATGAAGCAGAGAGGTAAGAGCAGTGGGGTGAGGAGGGTTAGGTATCGGCACACACCCGGCACGTCTGCCAAGGGGAGCCTGCAGCCCCCATTGCACCATGGCCAGGAGAACAGCCTCTTCCACCGCTGGCTGCCACCCCCTCCCTGGCACCCCACACCTCCCACACCCCACCAGAACCCCAAATTCAGCTGGGCCCTTCCTCTAAAGGGAGCATGAAATCCTTATCCAAGAGCTCAGCCATCTCCACCATGCAGCACCAGGCACCTGCTGCCAGCCCAGGGACAATGCCTGTGTCCCCTCACCCAAAATTCTCGTGCCCTGCAGCCCAGGCTCCTACCTGCAGCTCCTTGTCCGAGTATTTCTGGGGGTTCTTGCTGCCTTGGCTCTTCTTCCGAAGTTTCTTCAGCTCTGCCTGGCACTTGTCCAGTGAGTCCCCCTTGCTCCTCTGCTCCGTCTGGTATTTTTTCAGCGCAGCCTGGATGTGACAAGAGAAAGCTCTGAGCCTCAGCCACGGCTCCTGCTGCCAAGGAAGAAGGCAAGGAAGAAGAAACAAGCAGAGACCCTCTGGAAAACAGGGATCCCCATGGTCTGGGGAGCAAGCAGGGCTGCAATAACCTGACACTGGGGACAACACTGTTCTGTGCACAGTGACACGTGTGATGCTGGGGACCCAGCTGTAATCAGGGACAGGAGCTGTGGCAGGTGACAACATCCCTGAGCTGGGAGGGGGTGACGGGGGAGAGGGGAGAGGTGGGGACACCCAAGCCAAGGGTTGTGCTGCTGGACAGGAGCCCGTAACTCACACTCAGGTACCGGGAATCCAGCTCCACCTTCTGCTCCAGCTGCGTCAGGAGCTCGTTGTGGAAGGACTTGAGCTGCAGGGGAAAAGAAAACACACAGTTCTTGGGGAAGGCTGGCAAAGTCTGCCTGGGGAGCACCAGCTGGCACCAGGGCTGGCAGGTTAGCAATGCTGCACTGACAGAGCACAGGCTGATGGCAGTGAGGGACAGAGACACTCAGAGAGCGTCCAGCAGGGCAAAAGCAGATGCCCAAGCAGAACAGACCCTTTGCAGCTCAGCAAATCCATGTCAGAGGGGCTGATGCCACTCAGACATAGCCCATGCCATGTAGAGACCCTGGCGTGCCAGGCTGGACACTCACCATCTCCTCCAGCTGGTTCTGGATCTGCCTGTGGACTTCTGCCATCTGGAAGAGCACATCCCCTGCAAAGACAAGAGGAAGGGAGGGGGTTTGAGGCACCGAGCTCAAGGGGACACCCCAGGGCTGGGGCAGGCAGCACCCTGCTAGCAAGGAGGGCTCTGCATCCTGACACAGGGGTGCTGCTGGAATGTCCCTGTGCCCATCTCTGGGGAGCTGCAATGAGACAATGCTCATCTGAGACATGGGGACAAACAGGCAAACCTTGTGCAGCAGGAAGGGAAAGAAGGACAAGCAGCAGCAGGACCCCAGCACCCAGGGGCAGCCTGTGTCCCCCAGGCCAAGCACAGGGCACTTGCAGTGGACAGACAGACACAGCTCTGGCAGGTCACAGGACGTGGGGCTAAGCCCGGGGTTGGTATTTGCCTCAAAACCACTGGACTTGTTTGGCCTCAGAAGCTGAGCCAGGTGTGGGCAGCGAGGGCAGAGCCAGGGCTGTGGCCAAGGAGTCCCAGCTCTGCTCTGTCACTTCCTTTCATTTTTCTTTTGCAATGCACAATTCCAGCCCCACACCCAGCGCTGTTCCTGGAGGAAGGGCAGGGTCCTGCCTCAGCAGAAGCCCCAGAGCAGCTGGAGCCAGACACACATGGGAGCATCTTTTAGGAGCAGAGCCAGCGATACCACTCGACTAAAAGCCCTGATCCTGTCTCCGAATCAGAGCAAGCCTTGAGGAGAGCCCAGCTCTGTCAGCTCTTTTCAGGGCTGAGTGTGGAAGCTTTTCCTTTCAGCATGGCAGGTTGCAGCTTCCCAGGAGGCTCCCAACCTCCACGGTGCTGTTTGCAAATGGAAAGCCATGAGCTGTGTCTCCAAGCTGCTTCTGTCTCAGGGCTTGGCCCTGGCAGGTCCCAAGCAGGGCTGGGGGATCCCTGGGACTCGCTGGAACTCTGCAAAGGGGAGCAGCATCCCACATCCCAGCCCAGAAAATCAGAGCAGTACCTGTGATAACTCAAAGCCCAAAGATACACACCATACATACATGGAGTTTGAAAAGACAAAGCCCACCCCAGGGATGGGAAAGGGGACCCCAGCCCCAGATCCCCAGAACAGAAAGTGGCAGGAGGTGGTACAACACTCCCAAGGCTGCTCAAGGTGGAAGTGGCAGCTCCCAGCAGGAACGGACTTGGGAATTCCTGGGGATCTGGGGGTGAGCAGTCACAGCCCTAATGCCACAACCTGGAGGGTCCCACTTCCTCCAGCCCCCAAAAGCAGAAACACAGAGCCTGGGTGTGTTTCCACACAGGACTGCTCCCTCCTGTCTTGCTCCAGTGAGAGCCCATTCTTGGGAGCAAACCCCACCGTTTGGAGTATTTGGGAGTGAAAGAACACAGAGGTCCCCTGAGCCCCAGGGAAATTGCATCCTCTGCACATGGAGCCAAAGCTCAGGGAGGCTGCAATGAGCCAAACCAGCACCTCACTGTGCAAGGGAACAACTGGGAGCCTCATCCAGCCCAGAGAGTGCACACTGAGCCAGCCCCAGTCCCAGCCTCTCTCCGTCCCTCCACATCCCCAGGCACACGGGCCACGCTCCAGATGAGTGTCAACACCCCATGCCAACCAGGAACAACCTGCCCCAACGTTTCTTTGCTCTTCTGGCTGGAGCAATTCGTACTTTGCACCATACACTGTGTCTCAAACCCTTCTGCAAACATTACAATCCGATTCCTTGGCAGGCACTGCTCCCTTCCACTGCGGGTCGGTGCAGTGACAGAAGTGGCTGCTGCCAGGGCCAGCACCCCCTGTGCCCCCTGAGGGAGCAGCAATGCCCAGAGCATCCCACAGAGTGAGAGGTGAGCAGATGGCAGGGCTGCAGACCTGCTCCTTCGCCAGGATCTCCACGGCCACTGAGCTGGCTGGGATTTTTCCAGCTGGTTCTCCAGGTGCTGCACCAAGCAGAGTACTCACACCCAGCCAGCACACAGGTCTCTGGTGAGGAGCTTCACACACGAGCAGGGAGGTCTGGGCAAGGGGTCAGCACCAGGGGACTGCCAGGAAACTGCTCCTGCTTGGGCTGCCACAGGTCAATGATGGGAAGTGCATGAATTCCCACTGCAGGGAGGCCCTGACGTCAGGCTGAGCAGGCTTTGTCAGGAGGGGATCAATGCAAGGGTGGCTCGCTCATTATTCCCAAAGCTTGCACCACCCCCTCTCTCTCTCTTGCTTCCCCTTTGGCCAGAGTGGAAGCCCTGAGAGTGCCCATGCAGGGCTGGCTGGGGGCTCTGGCCACCAACACCGAGCTCCCAACCTACCCCAGAGCAGGGACCAGGGTGTTCAGGAATAATATCCACAGCCCCAGACCCACTGTGGGCACCCCTGCACTGGGGCAGGAGGGCTGTGCCCCCCTTCCCACCTTCCTCCCCCAGGCAACTGGCCTGTTCCCAGCAGCTGAGGCGGCACACGGTGTGTCTCTCAGCACAGATACCCATCTTTTGGGTTGACTTTCTCCTCCACCACCACCCCCTCAGCTCCTACTGGGGCGTTCCAACCCCACATCAAAGTGCGCAGTGGCACAGAGCCTTTCCCACCAGCCCAGCACCCCAGTGCCCAGCCTGGGGAGGGGACGCTGCTGTTCCCCCTGTGTCCCCCTGCCCAGCCCAGCACCCAGAGCCCAGCCTGGGGAGGGGACGCTGCTGTTCCCCCTGTGTCCCCCTGCCCAGCCCAGCACCCAGAGCCCAAGGGGAGCCCTGTGCAGCCAGCCCAGCACAGGAAGGCAGCTGGATGCCTGCCCAGAGCCACACGAGCTTCCTCTCCCCAGCCAGCCCCAAAGGAACCAGCTCCAGGCTTCCCGTGGCCTCAGCCACTGCTGGGAGCCCACGCCGGGCAGCAGGATTGGAACTAAATCCCCCAAAAATAGCAGCAGCGTGGTGTGAATTTTCATCCAGCACCTCTGACACCCCGATACCTCCACACCGTGAGCTGCTTCACCACCGCAAAAAACCTACAGACTGTGTGAGACATTACCAGACATTTCCCCCCAAAACCAACCCAGAGCTGCAGGGATGAAGTGAAACTGTGAGTAAGAGATACCACACTAGCTGGAAAACCTAAATATTTCAGAGCCTGGCTCGGAAGAGGATCTGTGTCACTGTTCCAGGGGTACCAGCAAGGAGTCATGGGGGACCACGGTGGTGATGAGACCACCTAAAGCATTGCCAGACCTCTGTCAGGGCTGCGATCGTGGCACAGGGCACACCCCCTGGCACCAGCACAGCCACCCACACCACTGGCACTGTGCATCACCTGCCAGAGGTGTTTGCAAGTTAAACACCTGAACTCCCACTGTGCAGCAGGACAAGAGCTCAGGTCACAATGTGAGCTGTGCCGAGCTCCAGCCCCATTGCCTGGCTGCCAAAACACACATCCTGCAGGTGAAGAACCGTCGGGTGAAGCCTCTCACCTGCACCCAGCAGGAAAACTCAGGAGGGTTTCAGCCGCTCACACAGCTCCCCTCGGGCTCAGAGCACGGGGAAGGAGGAGCTGCTGTTTGTGGCTGACTCACAGTATCGTTCTGGGAGAAGAACTACAGGAGCTATTGTGGGCCCTTCCCTTCCCCACCCAGCCCACAACAGGCAAACTGGTTGTTCCACATCCCTCCCAGTGCTGCTGGCACCGCAGAGCCAGCTGCCCCTGCAGAAGGTGAGCCAGTGGGAACCCGGCTCTCAGGGGTTTGCTTTGGACCTTCCCCCTCTCTCAAGCAAGAGACAAGCCATTTTTAATAAAAATACCAACAATTCACTTATGAAGGAGCCAAACTGCTCCAAGACAGAACATGCTGCTGCTTGTGCAGGGCTGGAGCAGCCTCTCCTGCAAGGGCAGCACCTTCCAGCAGCCACAGGGACCACCTTTCAGCTCTCCTGCTCAGGGTTCAGGCAGATCCCACAAACACAGAGCAGCAGTGACTCTGCTCACACAACCCCTCGGTGCTGCAGATCTGATCCAGCCAGGTTTGAGGCAGAAACATTTGGATGCAGCACCTGGGGAGATGTTTTAGTGGTGGCCTTGGCAGTGCTGGGTTAACTGCTGGGCTTTTCCAACCTAAGTAATTCTTCTTCAGCAATCAAGAGGATCACTTCTCTCACATAAATGTGCTCTGGTCCAGGCTCACAGACCCAGCCCGTGGCACAGAGCAGCTCCCAAGCCCTGGGGAGCAGCACCCCCAGCCCAGCCCCTCAGCAGGAAGAGGCTCCGTCTCCATCCCCAAAGTTCCCTCCTGACAGCTGGGGAAGGAGACGAGTGTGGGGAAACAATCAGCTTCTCCACGCTGACTCATCTCTTTCCTCTTCCAAACGGTTTCACTTCTCCCAGCCCCGAAGGACTGGGCGATGTGTTGATAACACATCAGCGTGACAATGCTCAGCGCTGCTCCAGCCTCTGCTCCAGCCCCGCCTGGCACAGCTTCAGGCATGTTCTGTTTGTTTATTGAGAGGCAAGGTAAAGGGAAAAGCAGCAGCTTCCCAAGGCACTCTGCCTCGAGAACACAGTCCCAGCAAGCGGCTCCCTCAGGCTGAGCAGCTGCCTTTGACAGTTTTACCAGGGACAGATTAGAGACTGGGGTGATCTGGGATGTTCTGTGCCCCCCACAGCCCCCTGGATGGGCACCAATCCTGTATCTGCACCAAGATGTACAGAGCAGTGAGTCCCCAGGGTCCCACTGCTCTGGCAGCTGCTATACTGGTGGGACTGGATTAATTAGGACTGGAGAACACAACCTCACATTCACCAGCCTGGCCCAAATGACCCATCCTGCAAACTCCTCCAGACCTGGAGCTGGCCACACACCAAGCCAAAACCCCTCCTCAAACCCGCTGATGGGTGGCAGAAACCAGCCCATGGGCCCCTCCATCCCCCCAAAGCATGGAGCATCCCTGCAGGAACCCTCCCAGAGCCACACGGCAGGTGGGCAGCCCTGGAAGATGTCACCAAATCCACAGAAGGTGGAACCCAAATGTTACCCAGCTGCCACACTTGGGGAACTCCAGCCAGCCCACATGGCCATCACAGATGCTCATTTACAACCCTCCACCACGAGGTACCAAACACAGGTTGGTGGGAACTGCCTTGGCAGGCTGCTCCTCATCGGAGGGATGAAGGCAGTGGAAGAGCCCAGTCCTGAGGCAGCAGAAGGCTTTGAGAGGTCTTTCTTGCCTTTCTGCACCCTTAGCAAGCCCATTCCTGCAGCTTCCTCCCCTCCCTACACACCTTGGAGGCAGAGCCCTGGATTTCTGGAACAATTTCTCAGGTCTTATAACAGAATCACAGGTGGAAAGGCAGGTCCAGAGCATCATTTCTTCTGCCAGCACAAAGTTGTCACCCACAAGTCGTTAAGTATGTTGTTACTCCCAAATTTAAAAGGACCATGCAAAAAGACCCTGGGACCTCTCTCACCCGTAGCAGGAAACTATTTCCTGGAGTTCAGAGTTATTTTTCCTGAGCCCTGCTGTGGCTGGTCCCCGGGGGACACCCAACCCTGCCAGCTCCAGCAGCCCCTGATCCCACAGGGCTGATCCCACGATGAGGCCCCTGATCCCACGACGACCTCTGACACCCTCAGGATCTATATCTGCACCTCTGCTGCTGCAGGAAGCACCAACCCAAACCAACCCCAAATCCCATTAACAGATTAATCCCTGTTCCCAGCAGATCTGGAGCAGCAAAGCCTCTGAGAGCCAGGCCAGACCCCAGAGCTGCTGAACAGGCTGAGCTCTGGGATATCCCATCCCTGGAAGTGTCCAAGACCAGCTTGGAGGGGGCTTAGAGCAACCTGGGCTAGTGGGAGGTGTCCCTGTCCATGGCAGGGGGTGGGACTGGATGAGCTTTAAGGTCCCTTCCACCCGAAACCACGAAGGTCCTGATTTTACTATGCAAACTAAAAGCCTTTATCTAGCAGGGGCTCATGTCAGCTCAACAATGTTTGACTAATTATTGCATATGCTGCCCTTTCACAGCCCTGTGTATCACTCAGAGCAGCTTCACTCATTCAAGGGACCTTTGGGAGATCCAACTGCTGAGCAAACCCCACCTCCAGCCCCAAAGGTGTTTCCTGCAGGTGCTGCTCAGCCCCAGCATCCCAGTGGAAATGTCTCCAGCTCCGCTCACCAGGAGAAGAAAACCCCTTTCCATGACTTTGTCGTGGCCTAGTTTTCAAGAAGGTCAAAAGAAATGAAAATTTGAGCTGCATCCAAGGGACCTTAGGAGCTGGAAAAGGGCCAAAGTCACCTGAGGACTCGTGCAGGAGCCTGGAACTTGTCAGAAGAGGCTACAAACCATTCCAGTACGCAGCCTGGAGCAAACCTCCACTGCCCAGACACAAATGCTCTTTACACCAGTTCCTCAGCTCCCCAAAAGGCCCTGCAGCAACCACTGAGGACGTGAAGAACAGCCCAAGGAGCCTCTTCCAAGAGGAACTGTGGGCATGGATCTAACCCCAAAAGCCAAGGACTGGGCAGCAGGGAATTGCACAGAGCCAAGTGCTGCTCAGAGACAACTGAGAGCTCCAGCCTGGCCCTGCTCAGAGCACCACTTTAGTTAAACACCCCCCAAACCCAGACTTTGCACCCCCCAAACCTCAGCAGTGGGTTCAGACAGGTCCGGCCCCAGCAGACACTTGCACCCAAAAACTCAGCCCCCAGAGCCGATTACAGCTCCAGTGGGTTATTGTCGCCACTTGTTCCATTCCCACACAGGATTATCCTGTCTACACACAGTTCCTAAAATCTGATGGAGAATTTAGAAACAATGCACAGTGCTAAGCAGCCCCACGGCAAGCTGGGACCTGAGCCCAGAGCTCCAGAGGGCTCCCTGTTCTCAGAGATGAACCTGCAGCATCCCTGCCATCACAGGAAGGTGGGTTGGACACCCCCTGTCCAAGAAGGACATCAGAAAAGGATTCAGGTTCACAAGGAGGGGAAAAAAATCTGTGATTTTTTTCCATGGAGGCTGGAAATGTGAGCCATGGTCTCAATGGGAGCATTCCAGGATCCTGCCTGACATCTTGAAGTAGTTTTCCTTATAACTCTTGGAGGAAAATCCCTACTCTGGGAGAGAGCTGGGGAGCACAACATTAATGGAAGCAGCAATTAAGAGCTGCTCTATAACGAGTTCCCCATCCCTGGCATTGTCCAAGGCCAGGTTGGATGAGGTCTGGTGGAAGGTGTCCCTGCCCATGGCAGGGGAGGAAATTGGGGGATCTTTAAATCTGTGATCCTGTGAAACAACCGAGTGCCCAGCGCTCCTTTCCAGCACTATCGGCATTCCCAGCACAGGGAATGATAAGGTAAAGGTGTTCCCAGGAAAAGCCCTACCTTTGGTGAGCTCAGCCCTCACCCAGAGCATTTCTCAGCCCCTGTTTACACATCTGCTGGGAGAGGGCTGTGTCCCAGCTTTTATCAGCTCCACTGAGCCACAGCCTGAAATTTTATCTCCACTTTCTCCTGCTCGGAGCAGCTGCCACAGTAAATACCAGCAGGATCAACAGAGCACGGGGCCGAGGGGCAGCCAGAGCGGCCAGAAGCCTCCCTTGGACGTGTTCACACCAAGAGGGGAAGGAGCAGTGATTTGGAAACCTTTTAACCCCAAAATACTTAAGCCACACACAAAATGCATGCCCGGAGTTGGTGGAAGGGCACTAAGGATGTCAAACCACCGTCCTCTGGTGACGAACCAGGGCCAGCAGAAGTCACCAAACCCAGGTTTAGGGGTGAGCAAGCCTGGAGCTGTTCAGGCTCCGGGGTCCCCAAGCTCCTGCCCCCTGATAAGGCTGCCCCCCAGCCCCTCGCAGGGTCTTTGCAGCCTTTGCAGCCACAGCATCGTACACAAGGCCCTTTGTCTTATTTATTAAACAGAAGCAGATTGCTCCAGGCAGCTTTAATCCACGACTTGGTTTCCATAGTCACTTACTGCTTCCCCAGCACAATTCCAAGGCAGCAGCAAGCTGGAGAGGCAGGGCTGGGGGGAGCAGGGTCTGACACCCCGCACAATGCGGCAAATCTGGAGCCCAGGGGCTGCTCCCCAGTCCCTTCAGCCTTTCGAGTCGTTTCAGCTCAACCTCTCTGCTAATTGAGTGCCCCGGAGAGATGCTTTAATGAGCAGTTTCCCATTGCCCTGCACAGCACTGCAGGAGGGACAGGGAGGAGGAGCTCACCTGGGACTGCACAGGCAAGACCAAAACCCATCTCAGCTCCATGAGAGCCTTAACAAGGCTGCAGCATCCCAGGGGGAGCTGGGAGGGTCACCCTGAACCACAGGGGGAGCTGGGAGGGTCACCTTGAACCACAGGGGGAACTGGGAGGGAGAACACAGAGCCATGGCTGAGCAATGGGGAGACTGGAAAAGCAGCTCCCAGAGGACTGACCGGAGAAATAAGTGTAAGGAAGGGAAACCATCACAGCTCTGACCTCTGTCACAACTGAGGTCGACTGAGCAAACCCAAGTCACAGGCACTGGGGCACAGGGAAGCTGCTTCTGTCCTTTGTATAGCAAGACAAAACCACCACGAAGCTGTTCTCCAAAAACATCACGAGCTGATAGTGCCACAAATCCCCAGCACCAAGAATATCAAGGTTTTTTTCCAAATGACATTAACAGTAAATACAGAGATACTTCTACTATTCAGGATCAGCTGAGCTTGTTCTCCCCAGCAACACCAAAGTCTGCTTTCATTCCTGAGCTCAGAGTCTGCAACTCCATTTAGCAGCAAATTGGCGACTTACCCAATTCTTTCGATCCTTGGCTTTCACTGGCCAACTCTCCCATCTTCACCAGAGCATCAAAGTACCCTTTGGCTGCGTATGTCATACCTAAAAGCATCACAAAATGCAAGTTATATTCTCCTTACTGGCTATTAGAACTTCTGGGGCACTGAGCAGATGCTAGACACTAAAATAGGTATTACTTCAAAGGGCTTAACCCTACAGGGAGGGACTAAACAACAAACAGAAGAGAAGTGAGCAAAGAAAGCTGGAGCAGTGAGATTAAAGGGTAGTTTAGGAGGAAAAAGGTACGTGCAGGACCTCGGTGGTTTTCATTCCAGTGTAACCATCAGGCTGTTAATGCTGCTCAGAGAAATCACTGCGGAATAATTGAATATCATAGACTTTCATTATAGTTCAGCCTTGTTTGTTGACATTCCAGCTACACACTTGACTTTAATCAGATAAGCAGGGGGTTTCCTCTAATCACAGAACATGTTGTACAGCCCCAGCTCAGCACCTTCCAGCACCAGGCTGCTGGTTTGGGCCCTTCCTTCAGCTGCCCCTCCAGCTCAGGGATCCAGGAAAGGAGGACCCAAGACAAGTTAAAAATTACAGCAAGATCTGTGGCTTCCAAGTGTCTTCACAAGCAGGGATGTGGGGAGAACACAAACCCAGTGAGCACCCGGGTTTTCTCCAAATGCCAGGGTTAGTGTGTGTCTGGCCTCAGCTGGGATAGAAAGGCACAGGATAAACAGATGCCCCTCTCAGGTAATTAAAAGCTGAGTTAGCAGGATAATATTTCAGAAGAATAAATAAAAACACAGTCCCAAGGGCAACCTCTTCTCCCTGTCAGACCCTACCTCTCCTCTCCTCCCTTCCCTGCTGCCAGGAGGGAAAAGCCCCCCAAATTGTGAACCCCTGCTCTGTCAGCATCCCTGGGAACACCTGGGAAATAAAGGTGTGTTGTATCCCCCCCCGGGGTCAGAGTCCACACCTCTGCTCAGTGGACCAGGATGGACCAGCACTTCCCACGTCATGGCTGGTTGATCCATTAAAACCCAGTTCAAACCAGTGCTGGGCACTGGCAGGATGCAGCATATGGGGCAGTGCCAGTGCCTGAGGACAGGGGGGGGCTGCACCTTAAAGGATCCTCCTGGAAACACCCAGAGGAGCCTCTTTTGACTTGTGGGAAAGAAGCTGTGCAGGCAGGAAGGGGAGGCAGCGACCCTTCCCAGGGGTTGGAGTGCAAACACCGGCGCTTCAGAACATGAGACACCAAAATATTTTCTCTCCCCCCGGCTGGAGATGATGAGAGCCTCTTCCCTCACAGGCATTTACACTGGGATTGTTAAAAAATAAAATCCAGGAGACACGTGCAGCTCTGAAGGGAGCAGAGCCCGTCCTGCAAAAACAGAGCTCCGGGTTGAGAGAAGCCTTAAACCTCCTTTAAGCCCAGCTGAGGAGGGCCCAGGCAGAGCTCAAAGCCAGTTTAAGTCAAAAAACTCCATTTTGGGGTTTAATCAATTCATGGCTTCCTTTCAGTCATTTAAATCTACACGTCCCTAAAGGCTCCCAATAGAATCCTGCGTTCCCAATCAGGAGCTGCCATCAATACTTTAAGGTTTCTTTCTTCTCTTCGTTCTTGGGGGCAATTTAAACATTTCAGTAACACCTCTTTGAACAGAACTTAAAATGTTACTTCTCAGTATTTTAAACAAACATTTGAAGATGAACTGTTTGGAGATGTGTTTGTTATCCTATCCTGCTGCCTCCCAACGTTTCATGCCTCGAATCCTTCCCACATCCACGGCCTCTTGCACATCCCAGTAACACAAGCTTTGAACTGAGGTCCAACCACCATCCTCCCAGTTCCCCCACCATGGGAACAAAGAGCTTGCCAAGCTGGTTTTCCAGCTGTCCCCCCTTCCCAGGCCACGCTGCCCAGCCAGCCCCTCTGGAGCCTGGCAGCCCCCACATTCCAGCAATATCCACACCAGCAGTGCAGCATCACTTACTTGCTAAGGCTTTTTCATAGGTCTTCCCCATAGAAATGAAGTTCCTGAGGCTGGGATTGAACTGCTCCATGATCGTCTGAAGGGAAAAGAACATCACTGGGATTAGCAGGGCTGATTGGAGCTGGACAGAACAGCCCCATGCTCAACTCAATGCTGATAAACACAAAAAGAGAGGAAAAGAAAGCCCTCTCACCTCCCTGGAAGATGCCCCAGGATCTTCCCTTCATCCCACAGTTTGAGGAAGACCACAAGGAACACTAAGAAGGTGGCTCTGCAGTGCCCTAGCATGACATACCTTGGGCAGGTGCTTCACTGGGAGAGGTAAGTGAATGCCCCAACCAGAAAACCATCAGATTAGGCACAAATAACCATAGTAATGAGTGCCAAGAGGCTCTGTGAGGCAGCAGTGCCCCTGAGCTCTGGGGGATGATGGCAGGGGATGTCCCATGGAGAGCAGCACCAGCTCTGTGCCTCATGGAAAAGCAGGAAGGGCTGAAGGACAGCATTCCAAACATCCACCAGGACTGAGCCACCAGCACCCCCCGAGCTGTGCCAGCCACAGCCAAAGCCACATGCCAGGAATCACCCCTGGGTCTCACAGCACTCAGTGCCACTTCCCACCCGCCCCTAAAGGCCTGATTTTGGGTGGGGGTGAACAGGAGCAGCACTGCCTGAGCTTTGCCTCCCTCACTCCAAGGGCCTTAGTTAAGATGGGGGAAGGAATAATCGGATCAAGAAGAGGAAGAAGAAGGGCTCTTTGTGCCCTCAGCACTGGAGGCACAGCCCTCCCTGCCAGAGCTGCTCACCCTGGCACCGATGGCATCGCCAAAACCCGACAGAGATCCCAGCCCAGCCCTGGGAGAGGCACAACCTCCATTCTCTGCTGCAAATCCAATGCCTGGATCAATCCTGGCTGCAGCCCTGGAGCCAGTCCCAACCCCAGCCCCACCTCGGGGCCATCCTCCCACCAAGGGCACCACCAGAAAATGGAGCTGAATGCCAAAATAGCCCCAAGCAGGGATTGCTGGGCATTGCCCCTGGGAAAAGGGGGCTCTGCACCCCCCCACGCTGCTGGCAGTGTCCCACACCTCAGGAAGAGGAGGGAAGACGACAGGCAGACACTTACAGCAACTAAGCTGATTAAGCATCTGTCACCTCATCCGAGGCTGGCCAACACTATAAAGCTCATTTTCTGCCTGAGGCATTTTTATCCCCAGGTCCTGCTGCCCGTCTGACAGTTTAATTTTCTCCGGCGGGCACGCATGTGCAGGGCTCAGCCGGGGCCTCCTGGGCTCAAAACTGCCCTTTTTGGGTTTCTGTGGGCAGGGACCTGAGTGGGGCACCGGCTCAGCAGGGTGGCATCACCCCAGTGCTGGTATTTCAGCAGAAATCCACTTAACCCTCCCGAGAGCAGCAGTGGGAGCAGCAGGTGAGGATGCTGCGACATCCCCAAAGCCCCCGTGTCCATCCCACAGCACCACCCACAACCTGCCAGGGGCACATGATGATGGCACATGGCTAATTAAGGCTGCAGATCAACTCAGGGCCCCTGGAAGGTGTTTTGGGGCAGCACAGAGCAGTTTGGTGAGCCTGAAAGGAGAAAATTAACCTGTAGCAACAAGCCATGTAACGACGTGTTTTCTGGAGTGTAGGAGACAATTGCATGGGAGTTAATTAACACTGACGAGGATTGCTCCATCCTGCCCATGCCACGTTTAGCTTTGGTCAAAAATCTACCTGTTATCCCACAAAGTGGTTGGAGGTGTGGGATCACTGCCCAAAGCAGGGACAGGGACAATTCCCCCCTTCCCACGGCAGGGATGGGGACAGGGACACCTTCTTGTCCCTGGCAGACTCACAGCTACAGCCTCAACCACACTGAAGCTCAGCCTGAGCTCCCTGAGACTGAATAATATTTAAGCAGCAGAAACATTGGCACAATTTCTGTGGGGAGGCGAATTTTAGGCAGTTTGCAGGTTCAGCAGAGTGTTTGTGTACGGGTGTGTACACAGGGAGATGTAAATAATGTGATTTTCTCAGCAGTGCCCCTGTAAACACATCGGCCTGAGCACCAAACGGAGGGAATAAACGAGGGAAGAGGATCCACAAACAAAGCACCACCCGAAATTCGGCACATCTTCCCCAAAGCAGAGGGAGTCAAAGCACAGCCTGGTCGTGGCACTGCTCAGGGAGGGACCTGCTCCCCATCAAACAAAACCTGCCATTTGAAACTGATAAATAAAGAGGGAAAAGCCTCCCCAAAGGTCTCACGGACCAGCTGAAGGAGGCTGGAGGTGACTCTCTGCTGGCCAAATAAAATCTACCAGCTCTCAGGAGGAAGTTTGCTGAAAGTGAATGTTTTTAAAACATTGTCTGGAGCCTCCAACAAAAACAGCCGGGCAGGATGAGGGCGGTGAAAAGGGCTCCTCACTCCAGAGATAAAAATAGCCTTTTCCAAGCCTCCCTCTCACTCGCAGGGTGGGAAGGGAAGGTGAGTCCAGAGCCAACACACCTTCTCACCCCACTTCAGGTGAGAGGCTGAGACCTGCCGAGGTGAAACGCTGGAAAATAAACAGATTTATGCCACGGAATGACTCAAGAGCATCCCTCTCTGCAGCCAGCAGTGTGCTGGAGCTGCTCCTGGGACACCACAGGGTGCATCCCCCACCCAGGTGGGGACAGGGGGCTGGTGGGCTCCTGCTGGGCTGTCCCCCCAAGAGAGGAGAACCCAGGATTGCAGGACACCACAGCAAAGCCAACACCCAGCACACTGTGGGAGTGAAAGCAAATCTCACTCTCCCCCCCAGATCTTGCCCCCCCAGCAGCACCCCCAAGCTGTTTGTCTTCCCCGGGCTGCCTGGGCAGAGTTCAGACAAACACAGACACAAACCTGGCAGCCAAGGGTGGAAAGGGCTTTGCTTTGTTCCACTGTGCTGAATTCCCTGGGTAATACCCCTCAGCTCTCCGGGACTGGCACAGCTTTGTTCAGCTGCCAGAAATGAAACTAATGCAAAGCACAAGGTCTCCAGGACACGACCCTGCTTAATTCGGGGGGGAAGAGGCAACAGGCAAAGGTCCCCACTGTCCCCTCTCAGCACACCCCATGCGACAGCCAGGATATCCCAACCCTGTAAGAGCCAGACCAGAAGGAAAAGTTTAGAACCAGGGAACAGAATAATGTCCTGATTTGGAAGAAACCCACAAGAATCACCAAAGTCCATCTCCTAAATCCTAAGTTTAAGTCCTCCCTGAGCTGGAAATGGAGCTGGCTTGGGTTTCTCCTGCGCAGGAAGGTCCTGCACAACACCTGAACAACTTTTAACAACATTTAAGGTTACACAGCTCTCCCAGGCCCATCCCTGCAGCCTCTCAGGCACCTCCTGAGACCAAACACAGAGAGGAAGGGAAAGCAGGTGCTGCCTGGCTGGGCCAGGGCAGGCAGGGTCAGTGGGCACGGTGTGTGGGCAGCTGGGTCAGCAGCACTGGCAGGGCAGGACCTCGGCCATGTGACTGTGCCAGCAGTGCCCACAGTGCCCCAGCAGTGCCCACAGTGCCCCAGCACAGCTCTGGCACCAAAGCCAGCCCTCCCATCCAGTCCCTCCTCCACACTGCCAAGGGACCAGGGAGAGCAGCTCCTGGGTCTGACCAAGGGATGAGCAGCACCACGTGTGCCAGCTCCCCTCCCAGCCACCCTCCAACACCTCAGGGACCACAACAGATGGACTTTGAGCTAAAAAACACCTTTACTGGGTTCCTAACACCCCTCTGCAGCAGTATGGCACAATGCTTTCGACACAATGCCCAAAAAACGTGGATGTGGCACGTGGGGACATGGGGTAGTGGTGGCCTTGGCAGTGCTGGAGGAATGGTTGGACCAAATGGTCTCAGAGGGATTTTCCAACCTTCTTAATGATTTTATGGCTCCTTTCAAGGCTGACATTTCACCATGGTCTGGGCCCAGCCTGGTACCTGTGGTTTTCCTGGGTGATTCACAGTGACAGCAGCACATTGGGTGACCATGATGAGCAGGTTGGAGGGGCAGTACTGTGGGACTTTCCACTACACCAGCCACGCTGCAGAATCAGCTCAGCTCTAAGAAAGTTTTGTGTCTAAATGGGTCAGCCCTGCTCCAGGAACACCTTCATCATTTCAGTATCAATATTTAATGACCAGCAAAGCCCAGCACTGCCTCCACCATCACAGCTTGTCCTGCCTGGTGCCATCAGGAGCAGCCCCAGAGATTTCAGGAGCCAAGTTTCTGTCAAGAAGGAGCCCAGGTAGACAGGGAAAATCAGGGAAAAAAACAGGGTTCCCCATCTAAAGGCATTTAGTTTCTCCTAGCTGTCACGTCAGACCATGAGGGGTCCTAAATTTCAGGGCAAGAGCTCTGAGTATCTTTGTAATTGGGGTCTGGGCTTGAAGGGAACTGGGATGGGGACCTGCAGAGTGCACAGATCCCCTTAGCACACTGGGAACACCTCACCAGTGCTCACCAGTGCTCACCCCTCCAAGGCAGAGCCATCCACAAGTCCCTGGGGTTGGGATCTCTGCTGCAGAGCCAGGAGGGTCCCACAGCCCCAGCACTGAGGGGCTCCACTCAGCCCCAGGCTCTGGCCAGAGGAGCTCAGAGCAGGAGCTCTTTGCCCAGTGCTGAGCCCTGCCCTGCAACGTGAGCAGTGCCAGTGAAACCTTAGCCACGAGCAGGCTCAGCACAACAAAGCACTGAAGGCAAAGGCAGTGGCTGCCTCCATCCCAGGGAGCAGCATCCATCTCCTGCAGCACAGGAGGCAGTTTGGGGTCCCTCTGGCAAGACTGGTACCTGCTTCATAACACCTCGCCATCCACGAGCTTCACCGTGTGGAGGTGTCCCATGTCAGCAGAGGTCAGGAATGCTCTCCCAGGCAGCTGGCAGAGGGGATGGAGCAGCATTCCCACCCCAGAGCCACAGAGCAGAGCCCACCACGGACCCTCATTCCAAATGGTCCCAGCTCAGAGCCAAGACTCCTGTGAAGGTGTAACTGGCGAAAAGGTGTTGCCCTGTAAAAACACCCCAGGCCATGGTCCCCACACGGTGACAACCCAGTTCCCACCTGCCACCCTCCCGCTACTGCTGGGGAAGGAATCTCCCAGTGCTTGACCCTCTCCCTGTGTCACCAGCACATGGCACCCCCTGACATGGGGTGACACTGCCCAGGGGATGCTCCAGGCAGCTCAGAGCCCCGAGGTCCAGCCACAACCCCATCTAGGATGTGGGAACCCCCAAGGCAGGGAGCACAGGGCATGGAATTCAGGGTAGCACAGGCTGGCTCCTTCCTCCTCTGCCGCACCACATCATCCCTCGGCTGCCAAACACACCAAACCACCCACAATTTCCCTCCTGAATCACTTGAGGAAGAATCGCTCCCATCCCTCTGGACCTGGAGATAAGGAGGCAGAGGCTGTGATAGCACAGTAATATCAATTACAGCTGATGGGGAGCAACGGGCAATCAGGAATTCTGCCTGCGTTTGTGCAAGACAATTCAGCTTTGAGTTTGTTAAGCAAACACCTCTTCAAACACAGAGCTACGCGTACACCATTGCAAAACGATCTTCCACACGAAAAAATGGCTTTAAAATGAAATGGAGGTTGGGCTGTAAACGGCAATAATCTCATCTGGCAGGAGGAGACAGATCTGTCTTCGGGGGAAGAAAGAATTTCCAGTCCCTGCTTTCTGCAAACAGACAATCTGGAGCAAGGGATGAGCAGAGATGGGGAACAGGGAATGGGGAAAGGGGAATGGGGAGCTGCCCTTCACCAGCACCCAGCCCTGGGGTCCAGCCCAGCACTGCCCCACTACGCCGGGGTCCTGGGAGTGAATCAGCGCCAGGGAAGGTGGGATTACGTTGGCGGAAGGTGCCAGCAGCCTCCGTCTCCCTCTGTAATTACTCCCCGTGTGTAGGCAGCTGCCTGTAGTGGCAGCATCGGCTCGGGGGCGGCTGACAGCTCCTCCACCAGCTCATTAGCACAGTCACTCCGAGGGTGAGCGCTGGTTCTGGGGAACGGTGACAATGGGCTCCCCGAGCAGAACGCCCTGGGAAAGCCGGTGAGGGAGAGGGTGCCTGGCATGGGGAGCACGGCAGGGAGCTGCCTGCTCCTGCTCCAGACCTCGTGGGGAACACACTCGACCCCTGGTCCTGCTGCCACCAAAACCCTGGTGAGATGGTGGCGATGGATGGAGGCCCCCACGGACTGGGGTTTGGTGGCATCATCCCCCTACTCGGGGTATCTCCTTCTGCCCACTGTGGTGTTCAGGGTACTGCACAGGCCAGGAAAGCACAAGGCAACAAAATATTTGGGCAATGGGGATGTGAAGCACTGGGGCTGTTTCTGGACTCGAAGACTGCAAAGCTTAAGGAGATACAGAGAGACCCCACAGTCCCTGAGCCACCAGCCCTCACACTGGGCTCTGGGGTGGCTGAAGTCCTCAATGAAACAGGAAAACACCAGGTTTCTGCATGCACCACATGCCACACATCTCCAGAGGTCAAGAAAAGCACTGCTGGCTTCAGAGGAGACTCCTCATTCACTGCAGGGAACACAAATGGAGTCAGGACCACCCTCCTACACCTCCCAGCGCTGAGACACTGATTTTGGGTAGAACCACAGGATCTCCACCAGCTCCATGTTCTCAATCCGTACACCTGGGTGCTCCCACAAGTGTTCATGAATTGATGGAGACCTCTGGACTCCTCCTGAATCCACCTCTGGCTCTTGGGGCCAAGGCACCCTCTGCCCTTGGCTCTGAGAGGGGTTGACAGAGCCGGCGCTGCTGCTTGTTCTGGGCTGAGGACTCTGCTCCAGCTCCAACCCAAAGCTCACACAGCACAGGGGAGACAAGGCAAGAGAAGAGCCCCAGCAACACCTGCCCTTCATCCCTCGATTCTCGGGAGGAAGAGCTTCTCTCAAGCCCAGTTGTTGGGACGGCACAAACCACCCCATGTGCTCCTTACAGGGCTGTGCCCGGAGAAATGGTGACCTGCTCCCCAAACCTGTCATTAGCCCCGTTCTTCGAGGACAACACACCTCAAACAACAACTGAGTCACCTGCTGAGGCTGTTCCCAGCCACTGTCCCCAGCCCGAGCCCCAGCAGCTCTCGCCCTGTTTGCCCAGGCAGCTCTGGGGCCGAGCTGTTCCCATACACAAACACCGGGGAGGGGACACACCAGGCCTGACCCTGGGAACACCCTGCAGTGCCAGCTCTGCCCAAAACCACGGACAACCTGCACGGTGACAAGCTGGGGTACATCAACTGCACGTAGAGGGTGGGAGGGAGCCCTAGAGACACTCCTAGAGTGGCCAAAATTCCGGGTGCCACAGCTCTGAACAGCTGTTACACACCAGGATCGCCAAAACCAACACTCAGAACTTCCCTACCTCGGTGGTTTTTGTACTACATTCTTCTATCTCTTTTTTTTTCGCTGCTCTGGGCTCCCAGGTAACTCAATCCAACCCCTTAAATCGCAGGAAATCGTGCAAGCTTCCCAGCTTAACAAACGACATCCTGCGTTACACGTTAGGCTACAGCAGTTTCATCAGTCCCGGTCTGGAGACCCAGCAGAGCAGAAACTGTTTCCTTCGGGGGGAAATTAAACCGCATAAATTATTGGATTTTTCTCCCAACACCGGGAGCGAAGCACAAAGGGAAACCGGCGAGATTCCCAAACTCCAAGAGACGGGGAGAGCGCTCTGAGGGCTCACGGCTGTGGCACCGCAGCGGGTGACGGGCACGGGGGGCTGTCCTCGCGTGGGGTGATGCGGGGACAGCGCTGCCCACCGACGGATCGGGCATTCCCACGCGGGTCCGGTCCCCGCGGATCCCCCCGGGGGTGCCCGGGGAAGGCTCGGGGTGCCGGGGGAGAGGCTCTGGGGGTGCCCCTCGCCCCCCACCCCACCCTGCGGAGCTCCGGGCACATCCCGGGGCGGCCCCGACGGCGCCTCCGCCCGGCCGAGCCCCGCGACGGGACCGACGGAGCGGCCGGGCCGGGTCATCCCGACAACTCCGATGGGAGGGAGGAGAAGCGCCGGGCACCTGTTGCGGACTCACCTTGTAGACATTCTCGGTGAGGCGATGCACCTCCTCGGAGCGGGCCATGCCGGGCGGGCCGGGCAGCACCATGGGCGGCGGCGCGGGGTGCGGGGCGGTGCGGGATACGGGTGGTACGGGGCTGAGGGATGCGGGGCAGGGTGCGGTGCGGTGCGGATGGTGCGGNATTCCCTGTGCCCCATCCTGTACCCCATCCCATACTCTGTTCTCCATCCCATACTCTGTTCTCCATCCCGTACTCTGTTCTCCATCCCATACTCTATCTTCCATTCAATTTCGCATCCTCACTCCTCATGCCCTTCCCATTCCCCCGCCCACACCCGCTGCTGCACCCCATAACCTTCCAACCTTCCTTCCCCACACCCCATAACCTTCCTACCTTCCTTCCCTACACCCCTGTCATGCTCCACCCCATAGCCCACGATACCCCACACCAGCCCCCTAATTTACCCTGTGCTGTATCTCCTCCTGTACCCCACCTCCCTAAGGTGCCCCCCAGTCAGCCCCTGCTGCAATCCCCCCTCGCCCTATGCCACGTGCCTGGGGCTGTGCTCCATCCTCATCCACACAGTGGGATGTGGATGGATGAGGAGCAGCTGGAAAGGGAAGAGGAGCTGGTGCTTTGCAGGGTGTTGGGAGCAGGGTCTGGGTGTGTAGAGATGGCATGAACTGTCACCACAGTGTGACTTGGGATGCTGTGCCCAAGGCAGACCAGGCCAGGCAGAAGAAGAGGAAGCCCCTGCCTGCCACCTCGCTGTCCTCGGGCTGTCCCACCACCCAGCCAGCCAGGAGAACCGGGATTCCCTTGGGAGGCTCCTGCCAACACTCCCAACCATCAGGTCCCCGTGGGACAGTGAAGCCATGGATCCTTGTCTTTCCAATCCCTCAGGCCAGCAGCTGTGACTTTTGTCCAGATCCCAAGGGACACGAGGAGTTGGACCATGCCCTGTCCCCCTGCCTGAGAGCCCTTCCCACTGGGACTGTCACTCTCTGCAGGGTGATCCACAGTTAAACGGAGCCCCACAGGCCTGTGGTCATTCAGAGGGGGAACATCTGGGGGAACTGGGCACAAATTGCCCTTGGCTGCCTCATCCCGGCCCTCAGGCCAAGCCTTCCTCTCCCTCCTCTCCCTCCTCTCTGCTGTGAAAAGTGGTGAAACAGTTAAGCAGCTGAGCATGTTTTCCACCATCCCCATCAATTCCGAGAACAAGGAGCCCAGGTCGATACCTTGGCCCCAGACCTCCCACTGCCATCCCCTTCCCGCTCTCCCTCCTGGCCCTGGCGAGGGCAGGGCAGGCACCGACAGTGCCCTCTCACTCTGGTCCCATTTGGGTCCCATTTTGGCTCCTTCCCTCTCAGAGGTTCCACACTCCAAAGCACAGGAAGGCGTTTACAATCCCTGAGAGTTGTTTTTCTCATATTTCTGAAGCATCTGGTTAACTCTTTCCCACTGGGGCTGGGGAGTGGGAGCAGCCACGGAACTGGGGGCAGTGGGAACGAGGCTGCCCCAGGAGATGTTCCTGGGTACCTTCATCGCTGCCAGGCCCTTGTGGTGCCCCTTTCCCTCTCCATCCTGCTCTATCCCAAAGAGCTGAACTGTGGCTGGCTCTGTTGGGATGGCACTGCCTCAGCTGGACAGCAGCACCTCCCTGGATCTCCAGTGTCGGCGAAGGATGCTGGATCAAGAGTCCGGGAGGAGAAAGCCTCTCTCTGCATCTCCATCACCTTATTTTTAGTTACGTTATGTAAGTCCTTCGCTACGTCATGGATGTGGGGGGTTCTTGCATCTAATTCCAGTGTGACAGCCCAGCAATTCAAACAAGCTGTTCCTCTGGTGAGGAAGATAAAAGGATTTGTAATTTCTGATAATAAAAGAGGTCTTTTGGGACGACCCTCAGAGAATCTCGTGCATCTAGGCCTGCTCACAGACAGCCGCTCCACTTTCCTCCCATCCTCTGCTTCTCCTTATCCCCAGGAAATCTGGGTGCTGAAAACCTTTCTCCCTCATCCTCCCTGCTTCCAGAGTGTCTCCACATCTGGAAACAGCCAGGGAATTCGTGTTCCCACACTCAGAGCCACACTGAGCACATTGCCCTTGTCCCTGGCTTTCCCCATGTCCCCACATCTTGGCTGGCAGTGCCACCCGCGGCTGCCCGTGCTGGCCATGACCCAGAGCTGTGCAGGAGCCCCAGAGCCACCCCAGCACCCTGGGAGTTCTCAGCAGGAAAAACCTGCCTCTGCCTCGTGCCGTAACACTGGCTTTGATTGCCTTTTATTTATTTTTTTTTCCTGGTTGTTGCTCGCCGCCTTTCTGCCAGGGTGATTCACTCCCCGGGGCTCAGCTGGAGCGTGCCCAGGGTAACCATGGTGCCAGAGTCCCTCGAGGGTTACCCAAATCCACGTGCCCCGTCGGAAGGTGGGACCATCCCCGTGGGGGCGACGTGGGAAAGCGCCACGCCAGACGGTGAGCAGCAGTGGGATGAAGAGGCAGCAGCCCCGGGCTG